>JARJLF010001284.1:0-86984 GCA_029378395.1 Mycena leptocephala | reverse complement strand
GGCGCGGACGCGTCACCCTGGTCTTAATAATTCGCGGAAACCAACTGACTCGCCGAGGGAGGTGACAGTACTTGCACGGCACAGTCCAAAAAAAAAAATCAGCAATTCAATGCCTCGCATACGCCAAGTGTCTTGGTTTCTGAGGTAAAGCTGCGATGAGATCATTCCGGACAGGATTTTTACCATTTATTCCCAGCAGACATTTCCTTGAGGATATGAGTCTTCGTTGGGATAAAGGTACGCCCTTCAGCCCGGATACCTACGCTGGATTTTACGAGACCTCTGATTCCTAAGCAGGGACTGGAAAGCCGTGTTCCAAAAATTTCACCAGAACCAGATCACGGCCGTATCTTTCTCTTTATAAAATCACGGGTGTCCGAAGCCTTCAAACTCCGCTTTCGGTTGATCAGCTCCGCCTCTTTGGAACGCCAACTCGTTCAATGTCAACCTGTGGAAACATCAGCGTTAAACCTTTACACGAGACTCAATTTATTTAACCGAAGTACCGGCCTAGCGCGCTCTTGTAGTTCTATGAGTTTCAATAGGTTAGACCGTTTCTTTGTGGTGGCGGAATGTTCACAGGGCGGCGACGGGGCGGATGCCGTCATCCCGACCTGCCCACCTGGTATGTTTTTTTTTTCTCCGTGAATTTCGGCACAGAAGATGGACTGCGGGATAGTGTTACCGCAGTCAGGTTCTGAACCACTGCTGAACCTGAACCGAACCTGGACCGGACCTAAAGTCCGGTTCAGTGGCTGTGAGGTTCACTGGACCGAACCGAAGGTCCAGTTCAAGGTTCAGAAACTTTGAAAATTTCCCGAACCGGTTCGAACCTGCCGAACTTGAACAGATTTCCACCCCTCAAATTGCACAAAAAAGCATTCGTGTGAGCACAATCTGCTCACAGAGGTATGGGCCTACTTCAGGCCCACTTTAGTCCGATTTTCAGCCTTCAAAACAGCCCGAAAAGGTGCCCGAAATAATTACAAACTGCCATCAGACTGAAACAATTCAACAAATTGTGGAATTCAGGAGTGTCAACGAGTTCAGTTGAGTCCTTCTGGGCAATACAGGAATGATAATGAAGCTGGGAGGACCTGGAAAGAATTTTGAGTGTATCTGGTGCGTGGGAAGAAAAAACAGGTTCGAACCGGGTCCGAACCTGAACTGGACCAGAACCTGGGTCCAGTTCAAAGTTCAGCAAATTCCCTGAACCGAACCCGAGGTCCAGTTCGAGGTTCAGAAAATCTGGGTGCTGAACTGGACCGAACCGGACCGCGGCAACACTACTGCGGGATCGCTTGCTGCGTCTTTTGCGGACTTCAGCCGCGCATTCGGGTGCCACCAAGCCGGATCGTGGAGAGAGCGTCCAGCGCTGGAACTAAGTCTCGGGAGGAAAAGCGCAATCGAAACGAGGGTAGGACGTGGCAGTCAGAACACAACAAAACATGGATGACGACGGCTCGCAGGGGAGGATCAACAAAATGGGAATAAAACAGCAGACTCATCACCAGTCTGCCCAAGGACGGCAATAATTAGTGCATGCACTGATTTGCCGTAACAGACTAGTAACGAGTCTAATAAAACAGGGCAAAATACAAAAACGGCTAAAACTTCTAATCTAACCCTCCCTGCACACCGAAGCATTGGCGCTGGTAGCCGTTGGAATTGGTGAAGAAGTAGACCTGGTGGTACGCCTCGGCATCCCACCAGAGCCCGGCAGTGTTGCTTGTGGTGACAATTTTGGTGCTCTGCGGGTGTGTAAGTTGGTAAAGTGGAAAATCCAAGGGGTGACACTTACTTTGCGGTTAAAGTGTTTCGATTGCACCTCCTCCGTGACCCGCTTGGCCGTCTCCGCGCCGCGGTACTCTACCGCAGGATCAGTGTCCCTCTTAATGAGCGCAGGGAATAAACCGGACGGTCCGGCATTCACGCGTCCCAACATCTCCTCCCCATCGATTCATCGTCATCGGGTCGTACTATACAAGAACTCTACCCACTCCCCATAGCTCACGATCTTCGGATCGAACTCGATCTGCACGGCCTCGGCGTGCTGCGTCTCGCCGCTGCACACAAGAGGTGTCAAATCGCGTTATCGCACACACAGATCAAAGCACGTGCGAGACCCTCCCCCCCCAAATGCGGAAGTCCCATCAATTTGCCACTCCCTCACCAGCACTCGTATCCTCTCGTCTCTCACTGCAGTTGGGCTCCGTTCTAATGTATTCTGTGTTTTGCACACCTGAATTTGCTCAAATTGACTTGATTGCTCCCCCCGAATGCTTTCAAGTTCTGGTGGCTGACCATTTCTGCTGACGGAGGGGTCGAAACGTGACTTATTACGGAAGTTGATTTGTGTGTGAGATCCAACGATCTGCCACCTCTTGGCTGCACACACTGTGGTACTGTACTAATTCGTCAGTCACGCGTCACGGGGTGCTTGACTAGTGGTGGGACGGTTCAGTTCGGTTCAGGTTGACGTGACGAATTTTTGAACCTTGTCACGCATCACGGAAGCTCTTGACGAATAAGTATACTTTTCGTCACGGTTGGTTCAAAATTTGGGTTCCGGGCTGGTCTGAGCAAGTTTCCTTGGCTGCAGATACTCTCTCTACAGTTTTCTTGCCATTCTCAAGGTTTCTTGTTTCAAACCTCACAAACATCGTGCTTCAGACCAAATTCAACCGAAGTTCAACGGTGAAAAATGTCTTTTTTCCTGTTCAACAGATTGGCTCAAATAAATTTCTCAGATGATTCCTAAGCCATCCTGATGGTTATTCTACCTGCCTTGCAACCCCTGGAATATTTCCAGGGGTTGACGAAATTTTGGGGGTGTCACGCAGCTCGGGACCCTTTGACGAATTGACGAAATGATATTTCGGGTCACGCGTCACACCCCTTGACGAATTGAATTTAATAGTACAGTACGTCGAGGGGACTGAAGCAGGGGAGTCCGCGATGCTTCCATGTGGCCTCAGTTTCATGATGTCACTGAAATGCGGCCTCATCGTTCGCAGTCTTTGACTACCTTCGGGGGTAATTTCCTAAATGGCAGCACTTGCAATTGCTACTGTTGCCGTGACTGTGGACTGGGGCTGCCTAGGCTTTGAACCAGTTTAAATTCCCCACCTTTCATGCTTATGTCCCAGATCCCTCGAATCAGTATGTACCTGGTTACCCATCGCCTGGATATGACCTCTTCTCAACCACGTTCCTTCACTCAAATCAGCATTATGTTCTCTCATTCTTGTATTAATGCGCCGCCCTCTGAAACCCAATTAAGGATTAGCTTTGGTATGCTGTCTTTCCTCTTCCCGCTTCCAAGCTTGCCTGACATGGTGATACGTTTCGTTTGCTTCCCTGGACAGTCATCTGCTAATTTTCTATTCACTATCCTATTCTCGTGGATCAAATCTGACCCCGTGTATCAGAAGTCAACTTTGTTCCAGGGATCTGGGCGCACCATCGTGTTATTTTCGACTTCGCCGATCAGGCATTCACGGTTCAACTGCCGCTCAAAAGACGTGTTGCTCTTCAAGTTCATCCCTTCTCTACCAGCAACATCATATTCTCACCCTCAATGACTTCCACAGGGCCCATTCTGCGGAAGTGGTGACCATAGAACTCCGGGCTCACGCATCTTTCTGATATCTGATGACTGAACACATACACCTCTCTCAAGTTGTCAGTTTTAAAATCATATTTAGGTGTTTAAACCTAGGTAACCTTTTGACTAGTTCCTGGTACCGGTTAGGAACCAGGTCTCAAACGCGAATTGTAAAAAATGCCATCAAACACATCAATGACATAATAAACTAAAATAAAAAACTAAATAATGAGGATAAATCCTTTTATGGAAGGCAGTGCACCAGGGCGCGCTGAATTAATTAAAATACCCTTCTTTCCTCTTTCTCCTGTCCGCGTAATAGTCCAGCCCGAGTGGTACGCCTGTGATTTCCCCTGTTTGTGCACCTTAAACACCCGATGGCTGTCGATAACCCCCAACCCCCTTATATTTCTCCTCAATACCCAATCAATACTGCCTGTATATTTCTGTTTTGACCTTGTACAACCCTGCGCCGATATTCCGTGTCTGCTCATTCTCATCATCTCACTATTGTGAAGGTCGACGATATCGACCCTTTGGATATTAGGAAAACCCCGCCCCTGTTAGACCCTCTTGGTCCTGTACTCAAAAGTATTCCGGAGCACAAACCTATAGATATGCCCTTTCAACAATCTTTCAGTGAGCCTAGTATGTTTCTACTCGGTGGCCGGTCATACCCCTTACCCTTTACAGTGGATGTTGATGATTCCGTTGATTCTTTGGATGGAGCACAACCTACAAGTCTGTCCAGCAACTTCAGCTATTTATCCTGATTTTATACTACTCACATCTTATCTCTGGAAGTTCATCCTGGTATGTAGGTCTTTGGATTACAAGTTACTTGATGGTTCAGCACCCAGAAGCGGTCAGGAATTTTCTCCAATTTCATGGAGCAGCTCCAATCTCTCTGATTCTGACCACGCACTGCATAGGCTTTCTGCACTGTGTATCGATTTTGCTGCCGCTAATGGTGTGGACGTCCAATCCACTGTGTTCCAGGCACCCGTTCCAACAGACGATTTTACCTGTGTGTTACTCTTCTTGTCTCTATATATTAATTGTTTTATATCTTGTAGCTTATATGGATCGTACCCCCGATGCCAGGGCTGCATTTTCATCGCATGCCCCAGAATATACCCCGTTTGGGTTTAATTCCTTGTCTTCCTTCATCCAATGGCTCCGCGCCGCGTCCACCGTGCATTGTTCACCATAAAAAGCCTCTTGTGCCTGCCCCTCTGTTCAGAGTAGTTGTTGGTCTGCTTGCTATTACAATGAAGGGCTTGTTGACGTGGTATGAATATGTTGGAGTACGATCTGACAATACTATTCCTCATAACCTGTCATGATATAGCCAAGTCCTTGTTTCTGTTTCTGTTCCAAATAACATACACATCACATCAAGTCCAGTATCCCTGGCTCAACGTGAACTTGGTAGACGCGAACATGTCGCCCAAGTGAACCTGAGCCCGCAGTCTCTGTTTTAGCGGATCTACCTTATCTGCCTTTGAATCTGCCTCTTATATCTTGGACTTTGTATCCTGGGTATTGCAGGAGGTACCAGGGGTGCACGGAGGGCCTTAGTATTCGATCTACTGTTCAGAATTCTCGCAACCCAATTCTGTCCCGTCCTGATGACCTGACAAACAAACAGTCCGTGTTGGGCGCCGCGGCCCGGCGCGCACTGACGCGACATCGGCGCAGAAGTCAATCTCGTGTTTAAAACTCTCGAAAAAATCAAAATAAATAATAAATACTTTTTTTTCTCCTAGAATTCAATAGGTAACATGGAAGTATGATATGGCCGGAAATAATTCAACTTGGGCCCAGACAAAATGCTTTCGAGTACAATACTTGTTGTCCAGTGCATTATTCCCGTGAAGACTGTTGAAGGAGTGTATTTGAACTGTTTTGAAGGTCAGCGATTATGTGCCGCGTCGAGTGCACAGCCACGCCGCCTCAACGGGCGCCAGTACCGCGCCGGTTGCGCCGCCCGTGTCATTTTCTCCAGACCTGCGATTCTAGAGCTGGCACCCAGTGTAACTATAATTTAAATGCCCCAGCTGTTACATCTACTTATTAGGCCCGGGTATTCTGTCAACGCTTCGAGTCCAGGTACTTATATCTCAGAACTTGAAAGACATCGGCCCGGAAGCCTTGAATCAACCTTGGATACCCTTTTCACCGCGGCTGCGACACATCCCCATGTAATCATGACAATATGTAATATGGAACGGGTTGAAGACAGACGGTCTAAAGATCGAGATTTCAAGACGAAAGATGCCTCCGCCAAGAAAATGATGCCGAAAGACGGACTTGAAAGATGTGAGGTGCCAATGACGAACGCGGGCCACTACCGTTACGTGGAGCGAGTGCAGTTGGCACACCTCCCGTCAAGCACAACAACGGGAAGGTTCTGTGTGTTCTTCGAGGCATCTTTAGGCGCCTGGTGAGGTTAGCACTGAGAAATTGGCGACGGATGGAAAATTGGCTTGCCTTGCATCGGCTTCCGCAGGCTTTCGTTGGCTGCATTTTGAAGCTGTTTGAGTGCGAGTGGCATAAGAGAGGAACGTTTTGCTTACGAGGAGCATGGTTTTACTGTGTGCAGGGGGACAGTTCGTGTAGGAAACCCAGACCCAAATCCAGTGCGTACACATTGCGCTATAATCCGGCAATGAGGAACAGGTGGCGAAGAGCTGCTTGAGAGAACTCGACACGCACGCTGTTCAGGGTTTCGAGGGCTTCTGAATAATTGTGGGTGAAGTGTGTGTTGGTGAGGGATCGTCTGTCATTCTCGTAGCTTTTTATATGCTGTGAGGCGGTCTGAGACGAGAGAGACGAAACGAGATACAGACCAGACGTCTGACCAGGAAATGCGAGCCAGATTATTCATGCGTCAGTTGATCTAGGACGAGAGAGACAAGACGCGACGAGATTGTGACTGTAATTTCAGTCCTCGTGGGACGAATTTATTGTAACCCTCTGAGACAGGGCAGAACCCTGACCAAATACTTATGGACCAGAGTTGGATGCAATTGAACTCTTCAAGCAAATGCGTGAGCTGACAGAATTTCAACGGGGATGTATACCGTTCTGAGTCGTAGGTGGCGCTGCGAGTGACTAAGACAATACCAGACGAGATATAGATGGAAGTTGAATCGAATCCTCGTCTTGGGCGACAACACTCTCAGATGAGTGAAGTGGTACCGAGCTCCGTCACAGTCTCCGAGACAGAGACCAACAAAGCAGGGCGAGATGGAGACAGACCTCAATCAGATCCAAGCGCAGGCCTCATTACGAGCAGCGTGGTGTTGAACAGACCATATTGCATATTCGAGGGAAGATTTGCAGGAGCACGGCGACTTCAAGTTGATGTTCCTTTATTTCCCCGATTCTTGACACCGCAAGATGGTGATACGACTCCGGAACTAGGCATCTAGAAAGCAAAGCTCCTATTTGTGTCGTGCCTTGAAACCTTTTGCGGTCCCACCAGTGTCGGGAATTCAGGCAATCATGCGAATCGTCATTTGGTGGTGACCACCAAGAATGTGCACGGAGATCAAACGAAGATCAAAAAAAAAAAAAAAAAAGGTCGTAATCTAATCTAATCAATCCTGATCAGTCCTATCAGTCCCCTATCTCTTTTTGATCTCTTCCGTTTCCAAGTATATATATCCTCAGTCAACACGACACACGATCTTAAGCTTCATTTCGACTCGGTTTTCTGTCCTCGTTCCACCAAGCTGCGTGCCACCGTGCTGCGTGTTCCTACACTTGCTCTCGTCCAACCCTGACCTGCGATCAAAGTCTTGTGATCTCAGTGTTGAATTGGTTTGCCTTGTTCTGTGCCCTAGGCATGGTATGTACGTATACATACCATCTATATGAAGTTTGGCTGAAAATTTGTGATACTTTTGAGCCCATTTGAAGCTTATTGTACCTTCAAAATATAGTCTCAAACTAGGAAGCGCAACGATCAGGCTGTTTCATGAATATGTGAGCCAAATCTCGCGCAAATGGCTCGGTCCAAATTGTATCCTGGATCGGATTGATATCTCGTCCACGATACAATTCGCCTTTGGGAGCAATATTGAGTAGTTCTTGAAAACGAGGCAAATCTTTCCGACACCTCGAGTATGCCCAAATAACGTAGAAGCGCAACACTTCGGATTGTAGTCTGGGGGTATGCTTTTAGGTAGTTCAACCTACATATCTGTAATCAGGGACGCTGAAAACCCCCAATTCAACGAAATTGTCATATGCCAGTAAGTACTGTGAACACAGAAAAAGGTAAAAGTCTGGTAAGTCGGGATTCGAGGCTGTGAAATGCGGCCACAAACATCTCAATTTTGAGGGCTTCACAGGAGCTTTTCGCACAAATCCTTTTATGGGCAGGATGATATGATACCCTACTACCTACTATGCTCCTATAAATTTGGGACCTACTCGGAAGCCTCAAAGGTACGTAATTCCTAGGGTTGCGCTTCCTAGTTTGAGACTGTATTCATATTCACCTCCGAAATATGGATATGACACGATATGATACAGATACAGATACTCACAAGGCTGGATACAACACATGGATATGATACGACTTTTACCGTATCGTGTTCATATTGGGTCAGCACTAGTTGCTCAACAAAGCACTACCACTGGGTCTCTTTTGACTGCTCATTCGGCATTGAAAAGCCATACGTAGGCTGAGGGAGACCGTTAAGCTCAAAGACGCAGTCTGGTCTGAATCTCTCCTAACATATTCTAGAGTCTCATATCCATCTACATCTCCATCTCCGCGTACGCGTACTCTGCGGCTTGAAACTAAATCCCGGATTCTGGAGAGGCCATCGACCCCACTTCCGAGTCGGCGGCACGAGGAGGCGGAGGGCGAGGCAAAACTGGAATGATTTGGAGGGCGAGGAAGTGAGAGAGGGTGGGGGATGGAGAATGGAGGACGGGGAGTGAGGGGCTTGCAGACGGAGCCGAGGACGAGGACGAAGGCGAGGACGCCTTGCGGACCACGGCCGCTCGAAACCAAACCCCGGAATCCGAAGCCCCCATCCACCCCCACTTCGGCGGCACGAGGAGGCCGAGGCAAAACTGGAGTGAGTAGGAGGGCGAGGAAGGGCGAGTGAGTAGGAGGGCGATGACGAGGGTAGGGACGGGGGCGAGGACGAGGGCGAAGACGAAGACGGGGGCGATTGCGCAGACGAAAAAGGAGGATACACGGTACCGTTCCGTCCCGCACCTGCGCTCTGTCTCCATCTCCACATCTGCGCGAGTACATCTCCATCTCCACCTCCCTCCCTCTTCTCTCCTATCTCCACTTCCATTTCCATTTCCATCGACGCGCGCGTGTGCGCGGCACCCCGCCTCAATTGCTCCATGACGAGCGCGAGCACGGGTACGCATACACATACATGTGCACCACGCACGCGAACCTGCCTCCGAGTCACAACCCGTGCATCTGCATCTGCATGCAAGTGCCCACACGTGTCGTGTCTGGAAGCCAAGTCGTACTCCGCGCCGGATGACGATGATGATGACGGAGGCGAGGCGAGGCGGGGACGGCGATGGCGATGGCGGGGGTAAAGGTGGCGACGGGGACGAAGACGGTGGGGATAAAGGCGGGGGCGGGGGCGGGGGTGACGTGTACATCTGCGCCACACACGCCCCACACGTCATACGCCCGTCTCGACGTCCCGCACTGCATGCGGCGTCTTGAGCTCAGCGCACCCGGCTACCATCGCCGCCGGGGACGAGGACGGGGACGGGTAAAGTTTGAGAAGAAGGAGCGGGTGAGAGTGGGGACGGCTTTTACTTGTACATTGTGCGCCCCATAGGTATACCCCCGCCTCGACATTCGCGTGCAGTACCAATGCGGCGGCGCGGTGTCTTGAAGCCACGCGTAGCCAAGCCATACTCCGCGCCCGACAACGGGGACGGCGCGCGTAAAGGCACGGGGAAGGAGAGGGCGGCGTGTGCATTGTGCAGGTGCGCCGCGCGCGCGCCATACACCCCCGCCTCGATGCTCCACACGTGTCACATCTGCATCTGCACCCTTGGCGGCGGCACGGCGAGGTGTCTTAAAGCCGATGACGAGGACGGGGACGTGGACCGCGAGGGTAGAGGCGGGGGCGTGGGCGGGTACGAGGGTGGGACGCACACCCATACGCCCCCGCTTCGACGTCCCGCACGTCTGCAAGCGCGCACTCTAGCCGCAGTAGCGCGGCTACGCTTGCCGAAGCCGATGACGAGGACGGGGACGGGCACGGTGACGGTGAGGACGGCGATGGGGACGGGGACCACACGGGTGGGGTGGGGTGGGGAGAGAAGGAGAGGGGGCGACACCTCGACCTCCTCCGCGGCAGCACAGCGTCTTGAAGAGGTACTCCGCGCCCAATGAAGATGACCGCGGGGGTAAAGGCGGCGACGGGATAGCGTGGGCGAACAAGAGGGAGCAAGTGGTGGCGAGGAGGGCGGTGCCGGGGAAGGTGATGATGACGGCGAGAGCGGGGAGGATACGCTCGTGCGCACCCGCGTCTCCACCTCCGCTTCCATCGACATCGCACGCACGTACGCGCTGGCCAGAGACGCGCGCGCGTCCCCATCGCTATCGCCATCCCTCCTCCACACCCATCCCCATCTCCAGCTGTGCACGCCTCTGTACCTCCACCCCCATCAAAGTCGATGCGGTCGATATACGCGAGTGTGTCGCGTGTCGCCGTAGAGGGAGGAAAGAATGGCGAGGAGGGCGGAGGGAAGTGGCGGCGTCCTAGGTCTGCGAGGGAGACGGGGAGGCGCGGAGGTGGGTAGGTGGAGAGCGGCGGGCGCTGCTTCACGGGCATGAGGTATCCGGATTTTAAGATCGTGGTGCCGTTCGCGAATGTTACTCGGACTTGCTCCCCGCATTCGCACGCTGGGTAGCGCGCGCGCCAGGCCGCGATGTGATTCGTGCGCGCCTCCGCTACAGCATGACCCCAAGATAATGTCCCGTGTGCGTACACCCGAATAAAGCATGGATTTGGCAGTCCCCGCATGCGTTGATGACGACGAGGATGTTCGCGCGCCACGATGGGAGGGCGCAGCACGATGTTGCAGGTGGAACCCGGGTGAGGATGAGCGCGAGGGACGCGGGCGCCACTCGGCGTTGTCGGGAATGTCGCGTTCGCCTACAGCAATAAGATTAATTCTTTAGCTTTAGAGGAAAGGGTATTCACCGGACTTTGAGCCGAATTTTTATCGGCCGATACGTGGCGAATACAACATGTTTTCGCCCAATATTCGCAATGTATTGGTCAAATAACCTCGCGCTAATACTTCGAGAATCCGGGGTGTTTTAGCCGAATATCAGCAAGATATTATCACAGCATTGGCCCAATATTGGGCCGCTATTTTTTTCGACACCACACTTAAGCTTGCTCAATTAAAAATCCATAATAAATTCAAAGCTCATTCTACCGACACATATATACTGTTGTATCGAAGTACAATCTGAGTGTACATACGACTCGGTATCACCGTTCTCTGCGGAAGACGCTTCAGTAGGGTGTACGGCAAGTAAAATATGGGTACTTTACCTTGCGGGTCATCTACTATTGATCCATTTTGCTCTACACCGCGAATCAGAACTGATAACAAAAGACAGCAGGTGCGGCATACCAAGCGAAACTTGTCTCAATCCAATCAACACCCCATTGGTAGACTATCCAAAGTGAGCTGAGAGTTCAGGGAATGGGCCCGAGACGCACCATAGAGAACTACATCCGAGGATAAGCGGTGATTGAGAATTGGCCTCGGCAACATGAAAACATTCAAGAAAGTCAGTGCGCGCAGACAATGAACAACATGTCAACACACCTCGCTGATTGACCCCACTCGCCTCTACGCACACGCGGTGGATGCGATCCAACAGATACTAGAAACTGCACGGGAGCAGCGGGTCAGCTTCGGGCATAACTCGAACAAATCTCGCACACACTTTCAAAGGGGGATAAACAGATAGTAGTCCATAGTCCTGTGGAGGTTTGAATGGAGCCGGAAATATCGAAACAAACGTAGACGTACATACCTTCAAGCTATACCCCAAGATCTTGCACTACGGCACCATCCTGCTGTCCAATGGTGACCTACAGGCTGTTTCCGGGTACTATGAGACGCTTGAGTTGCCGGATCACGGACGAATGGTGCTTCAGTCAATGACGATGAAACAGATGAGAAACACGCACTAAGCTAGCTGTCGTTAAAGGCTTGTCATTGGGAAGGCAGAAAATGTGCACTGGAGGACCAGTATATGTTGTTGGAAGTCTGTACTATGCAGAGTTATCGAGTCTCGTCCGTCATTCTTGGTCGGGCTTGGAGGGAAACCAGATGCTATGGGCGGCATCTAAGACGAAGTTGTTGACCACAGCTTGTACTGGGGGCTAATAGATGCTGCTGGTATCGCATTAGCCATGTCTACGTTGCACCCAGCTCGAACAAAATACTGACTTTGGTGAAGGCGTAGAAACGGCGCCTGTGGGTGCATTTCTTGATTTCCTGGGGAATGCAGCGAGGAACGGATGGAATACGAGACACCGAGGGACTTCCGCGAGTTTCAAGATGCAGGGTGCAGTATTGACGGTGTACTGAATGTCGGGTCATCGAGGTGGGAGGAAGACGACAAGCCCGAAATGGAAGTGTGACATAGGTGTCACACGCTGAATCCGTTTCCCTTGCTCCCTCATTCACCTTTTTCCTGCCACATTTCGTCTTCAAACAGTCCAACTTGCATCTCTCAAGTATGAGTAGGGCAACACCCTCCTCCGACACGCCAGCAACACGTAGTTCACGTAGCAAGTCGCGTCACCCGCCATCCAGCGCCGACGCGACAGAAAACCAGCACCCCTCTGCCCCAGCCCGAAAGAAAACGAGAAAAGAATTAGGAACTTCCAACGGATTTCTTAATCCATTTGCCTCTGCATCAACACCCTCCCCTTTGCGTGTTTCCGTCTCCAATTCCGACAGTGTTCCGATCCGCTACGGATATACTCCACACGAAAGTCCAGCCGAGCTCGATGCACAAACATACCCCAGAGTTAATTTCTCGCAGACCACTCTGTCCCGTGGAGCTCCGAACCTCCACAGCTCCTCTCCGCCGCAATTTCCGCACGCCAGCTCGTCTTCTGTAGCAGATGACCTCTCGAATACATTCCCAATCATCGACCCGTTGTTGTGCAACCCGACAGAGTCCCCTATTCTCGCTCCCCGCTCCCCTCAGCCGCACCCAGGAGATGGTGCCCAAATCCTATCTTTCCTTGCGCCGACTGCTCAATCCACGCGTCCAAGACGCGGTGCCAATTCCACTGCCGCTTCTGTTCCCACACCTCTACTCCCAGCCTTTGACTTTTTGAGGCCAAGCAAGGCCCCTATGTCCCCTTCCTCAACCTCACACCTCTCTTCCACTGCAAGTTACCCAACACCGAGCACTGTTGTTACATCCTCAGGTCTTGTTCAGACCACTCAGCCCATTCGCCTTCCACCTCTGATTCCTAAAGCTATTACCGACAAACTCGTCTATCAGCAGTCTCAAATGGAGGAGATGCAGCGTAAGATGCAGCGTCAGGACGATACTATTGAAAGTTTGCGAAATACGGTCGACGATCTCAGCAATTCACGGGACGATTTTTTGTTCGAAATGAAAGATCTTGATGCCGAGAATATACATCTGTTGCAGCGCGTGGACGTCCTCGAGAACCTCGTCAGGAAGCAGACCAAAAAAATCGACCAGCTCTTTGAAATGCTTGAGGATTCCGAGCCACACGAACGAACAAAGCGTGACGAAGATTCGAAACCTAAAGCGACCCGGGATAATGTTCTTAATGTGAGTTTAAATTATCTACGCTCCTCACACTCTCAATTGGAAACAGAGCGCAGTCAGAAAAACACTGTTCGTTGCCATGGGACTACCCAAGACGTCAAAGGTGAAAGATGCAGCGGCGATTCGTTCAAATAAAGCAGGCGGAGGGTATATCAAGGACAAAGAAACAGGAGGTCGTCTTCTGCGCCCGGACTGGGAGACTACATTCCAGGAGAACTCCACCTGGCACGCGAAAATGCTGGAGTACGTCAGGCAGCAGGCTCCGCACCATAACCCAGCCCTCACACTCGCCGCCATGAACGCAAAGTCCGATGATGAACTTCTTGATCGGCTCTCATCCCTATTCAAGAATATCGCCGCGGAGTCACGGAAAATAGCAAAACTCGGAGGGGAGGCAGACGATGAAGGGCTAGCGGCTAATGAGAAACAAGAGGGGCGCCGTAAGACCCGTAAAGTTCGTGTGAGTGGAACTAGTATCAGAATTCTTGCCACACACATTAAAGGGGTCCTAACAGAAATGTGATGAGCGAATCAAGGTCCTTTCAAAGGCGGGATACACGCTGCCAGATGAATATATGTTCCTCCTTCAGTGGCAATATCAATCAACGGATGAGTCGGATATATCTGACGTGATTGACCCTGATACTGAAACGGAAGAGTCGAATGAAATTCCAGCGTCCTCGACACGAAAACCTTGGAAATCACGGCCACCAACATATCGATCGGAGGGCGTAAGTCAGAAATATTATCAGCTTCCGGCGTTGACTGTGGTGTGTTTATCGGCAGATGCAAAATGGGGTGGACAAACTTGAGGCCATGGTAATGAAGTACCGCCAAGAAGAGCAGAAAAACAACAAGGGCAAGACTTTCGCTCATCCTCGTCTCCCAGGCGACTGGAAAGATATCCGTTTGCCTTGGATTGGTGCTGGGAAGCCCAACAAGATCCCGCGCAGCGCAATTGACCCGGAGTGGCTTGAACGCAACCCAGACGACGATACACCCTCAAGAATTCAGGCTCCCGAAGATTCGTCTAGGGCAGCGGAGGGAGATGATGCGGAAGAGATGGCAGTTGACGCCCCGTAAAATCAATGCGCATCATGCTCAAGAATCGGATAGTTGAATGCAATAATATTACACTGTATTGTTACTCGTCCTCGTCATGTTGTACATCAGCCTCCGTAGCATCCTAGAAAATAAATTAAGAGTGTTTCATTGGAAATACATGGTGAGCAACATACATGGTCGTGAGCAATTGTTATCCAGAGACTGTTCTCGCAGACAGTTGCAGAGCCGAGAACAAAATGGCCCGAGAATTGATCCAGGGCGATTACTTCTCCTGGCCCGAGTAGATCTGCCTGCCACACCCGCACACCAATGTCAGTTGCCCTAGAGAGGATCAGCCAGATCATTATAACTTAGCGGGTCTTACCACAAATCCCAAGGGAAATCCATGACATTCGTGTTGACTTGAAAACGATTTACAATGGCAAAACCAGCAGTCAACGTACTCTCATCTGCGAGTTTTTGCTGCACCCGAAACAGGTACTGAATACGTACGGGGATCCGGGCATCGATGTACGCGTATTGCGCTGACTTTCCTCGGTGCTGCGAGGCCGCACCGTAACGCCGCTTCTGGACCCACAGGTGCGAAAAGGATTCCACGTCGCCAGTGAAACTAAGTTCCGCGGGATTTCTGGTCAGGCTAATATCTGGGACCAGGAGGACCCTCGGCGACCACAGCTTCTTCAGATATTCAAATACAAGGCGGTAATATCCAGCTCCGAGTTGCCGGAGAATTTGAGCATGTGGGAAACGAGAATATTCAATTGAATCTGGTGAGAGATTAGTTGAAGTGGTGTACGTAGAGCGAGGTACGAACTGGGGTTTCTTTCTGTCTGGACCCTTGCAATATAGTTCTGGAGGGTTCCTTTTCGCTCGGAGGTACCACCTTGAAGGCATGATTTCAACAGCTCGAGCGCATCAAGGTCTTCGAACCCGGGGTTTTCAATGGACTCGAGCCGAGTGATCTGATAAATTGTCAAGCAGAGCACGTCAAATAGATAGGTGGAGATACCGACCAAATCCTGAATCATGGTTGTTTTCCACCAACCGCGCATCATGGTGGCCTCCATTTCGCCGCCAGAGTGGCCGTTGTGGTTAAAGCGACCAAGGAAGCCATTATTGCGCTCATATGGAAATGTCCACCAGTTGGGACCGGGCCCATGCTTGAGGAATTGAGGCTCCAGGTGCACAGCATAATGGAAATATGGAACAAGGTGACAATTCATGCGAGCCCAGCTTTGGATCGCATTCTCCAGAGTCTGGCACCCTCGTTTCACCTCGTTCGGGCTGATCGTATGGGAGGTGATGATTCTGATAGCGGCTGTGAATTGTACGACAGCTTCGTAATGCCGGCGAAGTGAACGATCCATTTTTACCGTCTTGATGTGCTCAAGTTCTGCCAAAGTTGCATCGGGGTTTTTGGCAAGAAGATTTTCGCGCATGCGTGCACGAATGAGTTTCTCCTGTGCTGCCTGAGCAGCAGCATTCTTGGTATTCGCAGGCGAGGGCTCGGCGTCGACATCAGGGATTTCTCCGTTTACTTGCCAAGCGAGAAATAGACCAACAAAGAATACTGTGATTTGGGAGCGCCACTGGTCGGCCTTGATTGAACCAGCACCGCGTGCAACCTAGTTTTACGAAGATCAGTAAGATATAGACACGATTGGAAAATTCAACCAACAGAAGGCGGGAGCCGACTTATAGATGGTGGCCAGATGAGATTACTGAAGAATTCTTCTATTTTTCGAGTTCCCTCTGTGTCGACCATACCATTCTTGTAGAGCATATTTTTGCATAGGTGTTTGATCAAGGCTTCCGCCAGATGAGCAGCGATTATGACACAGAAACATGATGGAGACTTACCTCCAAAAACACAATGCATGAGGTCAAACAGACCAGTATTTCCCGGCAGCCAATTTACTAAACTGTCCACGGTAGAGTACCGTACTCCACGTCGGCGGGTTATTTCTTCAGCAACCTCGGCAGAGGCATCGCGAGATCGGAATGCATACTTGAGGTAGCGCCATGGATCGCGTTCATTTAGCTCTGTATAATGTTAGCGCACAGTTTGAAATTGAAACAGCAGGCACACATACTGTTGGAGTCGAACGAGTCCGGGTCTACGAGAGCATAAAATGGTGTGTCACAGCGGTCACACATGAAATGCTTGGACGTGTGAGAGACAAGGCCACTCGTTTTACGACTGGCGGGCAGATCAGAGACGTCGCTTCCGATCTGAACATGAAAAGGTTCTGGTTCGGTCTTGCCATGGACGTGAAATAAAACACCTAAATATGGATTTACTGCTCAGTGTGTAAACACGCAGAACAAAACATACCATCATATAATTTCTTGAACCGTTGGACGATAATCTCCATCACATTGTTGTACTGCTCGGAAGTTGGTTCTTTAGGGCCCGGGAATACGATCAGCAGCGTGGTTTCCTCTCTTAAAAATCGAATGAGACGTGGGTTATTGCACACCGTGGCATACATTGCGCCAGTCGAATGACACGGTCCTTTGACAGCTTGGAACCTACTCCAGTATCAACATATATCTACTAGAGAGGAGAATTGGTTCACCAGTCCACGTTGATTTGAAGCACCAAACCGTTTGGCAACGCCACGAATTGTTGTTTAAGTTCGTGGACATCAACATCCCGGATCTCCCAAATGCCATTTCGGCGGCGTTCAAGACCTGCTTGTATAGCTCTCCAGCCCCATCCATCAGTTATGTCTACCATGGGTTTATCAAGATCATCAAAAGCGTCGTAGCCTGTCCGCGTGGATGGTTCGCGTTTCCCTGGCGCATCGGCTGGGCCCCTCCATTCCTGCCATTGTGCGACTTTTCCGGGCTGTAAGCACATCCGCTGGATCGCTTTTTCAGGGGGTACAAAGGGCAGAGTGAGAACAGGTGTCCGCTTCTCTGCACCACTTGATAGGCGTTTACATGTGTAAAGAGTTCCAGTGCAACCAGGCTGATCGCACTCGGGCGTCTCACGGGTGCTCAATTCCTCTGGATAGTGCGGCTTCCAGCAAACATCACAGAGGAACAGGTAAATTATGAGGTTGTTGGTTGATACACCAAGCCTCTTTTCGACAGTTCCGAGGGTAAGGGCAAAATTTGAGAGACCGGGAAAATCCACGCCCGATGCGGCTGCAGAGCGCAAAATGGTATGGGAACTCTCCAACATATTTGCGACAGCATCGTGAGTCATACCCTTGAATGTAGCCCCCACAAAAGCTCGGATGTATGCATGCCGAATTGCAGGATGGTCGTCGAAGGCCCAGGGGACGGGATCCTTGTCTGGAATCGTGTTGTCAGGCTGAAACGCGTCGAAGAGGGATGATCTCGACTGGAAAAGAGGGTCGGATGCAATGTCCTCAATATAAAAATCCCCATTCGCTGCGGCTCCATCCTCGAAATTTTCTTTGTCAGAAGAATCATTGTCCTCTCTGTGGTTCACAAAAAGACCTTCATCCTCCGAGTCCGAAGAGAAGAGAAAAGGACTCGGAGATCGCGATTCAGTGGTGTCGTCTGTGTCGTCGGCTAGCCACTGGAATGCACCGAACGAAGCTGTCGAGTCATCAGAAGCAGCGTGGAAGTCGAAATAGTCGTCGCCGTGGCTCTGGGAACGCGGAGATGACGGAGATGGAGAATTTTCAATGAAATGCGACTCGGATTGATTATCTGGAGGCACGGATTCGGTTGTGGAAGATGAAGATAGAGACGATACGGAGCCCAATGTCGAGGCACGCAGTATTTCGCGTTTGAGGTCCTCCTCTCGGTGGCTTTGTTCTGTACGCGTCGTCTGAGGTGCACCCAGAGGTTCTTGACGAATACAGACACTACATGTGCACCAAGTCAGGTTGGAGCTGGAGGGCATTTTGGATGGTGATCGTTTGCGCAGAGCTTGCTGGCGGCTGCCAAGACATCGTAATGGCGGTGATCGTTACGTGTAATAACCAGCAAAGCAGATACCGGTGTATTCTGATCAAAGACGATTCAGAGACTTGTTTTGCACCTATAACACATTCCACATTCTAATGGCGAGCCAAATTGATCCATTTAGCAGTCATCACTATCATGAAATTCGGAGAATACAAGCCGCTGAAGGAACGGATGGATTTCTCCGAATATCATCATCATGGTGACTACAGCCAGAGATGTCGACGAGGTCCAAGTCGTACCAGAAGTGCAGCAGAGCCTTCAAATTCCAGATGTTTTGCAAATCTCATCGAGCCAAGCTGTCGCAATCCAGGCATCAAGTAGTAGCGCCGGTATGAAGGCCCAACCTGAGCGTATCTTGGTCCCGAAGGCAGGGGATAGGAGGTGGGGGCTCGAGCTGCAGCGATGAAGATGACAGTAGGGCGAGAGTTGTCGGCAAAAATCATGATTGATGCGAGGCCGTGCCGATGACATATCATCGGCACGAGTGAAGGCACCAAAAGTGCGAGGTGAACTGCAAAAGTTACAAGTCCGACTAGAATTATCAGCCCAATATCGAGCTAAAACATAGTGTATTATCACAATAATTGCCGTCCGATATTCGGGATAATATACTGCCAATATTCGGCGAAAACATATTGTATTCTCCCTGTATCGGCCGATAAAAATTCGGCTCAAAGTCCGGTGATTTGAATGAACAGAGTTACGCGGAGCGATTCCCAAGATTAGTCTCGGCCCTGCCTTAAACTCGTAAGCACACCGGTGCAAGTGAAAGTCAGAAAGGAATGAAGACGCACAGATATCCGACGGACCGACTCGTAACGTCGCGGACGGTGTCATATGCATTGCCAGGAGTTGACTAAGTCAATCCTGTAGAAAATGGTGTCCATATCCTGTAGAGACACGTCCCCGGGTTCCAAGGGTCAAATAGAGGAAGTCGTCTATCGCATCGAGTGCAAGATGTCAATCAGCGGCTGTGCCACCTACACCGCCACAACTCCCTTTCTCTCTCCCAACCACCTAGGCCAAAACGCATACGCTCTGCCGCGAAACCAATGACTTGTTGCAGTCTTGCTTTCAGATTGGGGTAATTTATTGTCTTGATTTTGACCAGGACTCAAGAGGCTCCGCAGAGCACCTTTGCGAATCGGGCCGCACATAGGACCAAGATATACTTAATCCCTGCAACTTGAACCGAACTGTTTCGTGACAGTAATTATTAAAAGGCTCAAGCTTGTACTCCCAATCAGCCGACCAACATCCCAACGGATCTCTTGAAACTTCTCATTCAAATGCACAGGAATCATTTATACAATGGTATGGGGCATATCAAGGGCATATACTGTAACTCTATTAAGACTTCCCTCGTACTCCAAACTCGGAGCTCGACACTTGCGGACAAGGACAAGCTGCCAGAAAATTGGATCAGAGAGCCCAAGGTTTTAGTGGGCACCGAACACCCCTCATCGCATCCCGCTCCCCAGCCCTCAGGCAGGAGAGGTCGGAATTGATAGGTTCGGAGCCCCACACTGTTGCATGCCGCTTCATGCTTAGTGCATTCCCCTGGGCAGTGGCTTTCCATATTGACTCCTCTCTCTCGGAGGTTAATGACCTCTGTTCCTTATGCATTCTGGAATTGTTAGTTGTCCCGTCTGATTTCATACCACCAAAGAAAAAGAAAAAAAAAGAAAGAAAAAAAATTCAGGGCCCTATCGCAAAAAAAAAGTCACCACTTGGTTGACAGAAGCACACCTCGGGATCACCCAAAGAAAAACATTCATATTTGCCGAAAAAGAGTTGTTCCCGGTCACTTCAAACACGCGACGCGTTGATCAAGAAAAATAAACTAAGGAAAAAGACACAATTTGAACTTCAACAAATGTGTTTAGGATGGTACAGATTGCACTCAGGCTCGATGAGGTGAGGGTGTTTGTACAGAATGAAGCAGCAGATGCATGGTCTGCAGAGGAGCTTGCACAACTTGTCATGATTCAGCATGCCTCCAACCTTTTCTCACTCAGTTCAAACGTTAAATCCCGGACACCCCGGGTTATCAAAATGACCAAGACTGGGCAAATATCTAAGCATATTTGCAACCAGGGATAAGATGACACATGCGGAATAACCAACCAGGGGTTATTCATATTCTTTATTGGAGATTGGGTTACCACTAAGGGGTTCCTCACGACCCCCCTTGGCAATCAAGACTTGGAATAACCAACCAGGGGTTATTCAATATGTCTTCATGCCAAACCAAAACGACGATTGGGACATCCCGATCACTGCTTACCACGATCGAACACCTGGGAGCATTCGGTATTTCATGGGGAGTCAACCATCAGTTTGAGGGGATACACTATATAAACTCAGTAGAATCTACATGTACCCTAGATTCTACCTCGTCTAATATCAAGTCTACTTTGACCTGACAACGGCGTAGCACTTTCTCACCATGACCACGAACAAAGCTTGTACGTATATCATGTTCTCCTCGAGTTCGGTGACTAGGCGGTTACTTTACTGCGTCACAAGAGTCCCACAACATCCCGCCTTGATGGCTACAGCCAAACTTCCCCTCCATTGTCAGGTTGTTCAGTGCTGCCCTCTCATTGTCTGTCGCGATCACTCATAACCGTGTTATTCAACTATCGACCCAGCCGGGTTATTCACTGTCCCACCAACACCAGGTTGACCCAGGGCTTGTCTTGACACAGCCCAAGATCGACTACAAGGAGTACAAGGCAGCGAAGAAAGCTGGAACCTGGCGGAGAAACTCAGCATGTGCTGCAGATGCAACAAACACTGGGGAGAAGCTTTTTGAGGAGGTAAGTGGAAGCGGTGGATGTGGAAGTGGTGGAAGCTGACTTTTGATTATTATTTCACTGTAGCTTATCCTTCTCGAGAAGCAGACCGGCGCTTGTGGGTTTCTCGTTGCCATGTCAATGACAGTATCCACGCCCAAATCCTTGGCACCCCAGTAAACTGCAAATTCATCCCAGAAATCCTCAAGATGCCCGTCAACTCACTCCCTCTAAAGTACGAGCGGTGCCGAAGTCACAGATGGGTTGTGCGAGAGCAACGCAAGGAGTAAACGCGGGCTGTTTGACGAAAGGAAATCGAATAGCAAGGATGTAAGGGACGGAAACCAGCAACGGCTCAATGAGCCTGAAATTACAGAAGGGCGTGGAGCTCCATATCAAGCTCAGCCAGATGGGGGAGCGTTATGAGACTGACAGCATCGGATGGCCGGTCGGGCAGAATCCTGATGCAAAGGGAGAGCCGAGCCAGTACAGGACTGCCCCGGAGAACAGCAGCAAGCTGCCCCATCGTCAAATCCTGCCCAGGTGCTCGATACTGGGGCATAAGAGTCGTTATTGTCGTGAACAGCGCGATGTCTTCCCATCGGAACTGAGTATCATAAAGTCGGAGAGACTCCATGGCGCGAACACTGAAACTCTCGTCTAGTGAATGGGGCAAAGATCCGCGGAGGCCCACCCAATGGAAGGTCTGATATCTCGCCCTGCCACGCCACAGTGAACGAGCGCAGGTGGCGGAAGTTGACCGTGTTATTACCATCGAAACGAGATGTTAATCACTGAGATCTTACTGCCGCCGTTATCAGTTTGATCTGCATATACCTGCGCAATGTGAGCGGCACTTATTTCTCCAGAATGGCTGAGTGGTATTACTATGCATTGACACTATTCAAGGTCGAGGCACGGGAGTCGGAAGGTCAGCTGTTCGATCTGTCCACATTTTCTGTCTGAACACACCTTAGCTGAGTTCGCGCCCAAATAGTTCGGCTGATGTTGAAGTGAGTGGAACCAAGAAGGAGAATAATAAGGGCAGGTTCAGCCAGCCTCCCAGCTGTGATGGATCTGGATTCGGCGTTGATGAATGAAGGGGCATTGAGCAATGGATAAAAATACTCTAACCCCTAGGGAACTGCGCGCAAGTGGGAAGAGGAAACAAAGTCCGGAGTCACTGTACTGTACTATTTAATTCAATTCGCGCTCCCTGTGACCCGTGACATCGAGCAACGAACTTTCATATTCGTCGATTGGCCCTGGGGACTGTGACACCAAAAAGAATTCGCGCTTTGCTCCAGGACATCCGGAATTCCATTCCAAGCTCAGCTGCCTTGATTCTGAGGCGAGATAAATGAAATGGCGCGCACTCAGCAAGTTTCTAATTCTGATGCAGTGCGAGCGAGCGGATCAGAATGACGCGAAATCAATCGGCTGCTGTAAGCCTTTTTTTTGCGCACCGCCGCTTGTCGTCATCGCCGCACATGGAGGCCCTCCCAGAGTCTCCAGTCCGATTCACAGTGCTTTAGCGTCGAGTGAGTGCGTGTGGGAGCGGGACAAGTCGAGGTTTCTCCGATCATGTCAGAAATGGCAGCTGCGTGAGCGCCGCGGTCATTCTAACATCAGGGCGCGTCAGCAAAAAAAAAAAAAAAGACTTTGGACGCGTTTTTTTCGCGATTTTGTGACTTTTTTGACAAGTTCGCGCTCAGTCTTGGTGACCTGTGACAGGCGCGAAATTATTCGTCGATTTGGGGGCCTGTGACGCGTGACCGACGAATTGAATTAAATAGTACAGTATTACCATCTAACTTCAAGCTCGAGTCACGCTGTGCATCAGCCGATCCCAAAGTGGACCGTGTGGCTGTGCCCATCAGCTGAGTTCATGGTTTTTGTTTGTGTGCCGCCGTGAGCATGTCGGACCGGGGTGGATTGGGGCTCAGAAATTAGGACATTATTTTAGACATATTCCTCATCACCAACTCCATAAAATTCTTGGAAGAATTTTGATTTTTCAAATTCTGCCTGAGATATGTCCCAAGTCCCCAAAGAGTTCAGTCAAACTCACCGAAAAATGTGTTCTGAGCAAATTCCTCCCACCCAATCAATGTTCAGGCCCATATCTTAAGCTTTCTTTCTCAAAGTTGATCCAGAGCTGCCAGCCTATTGACGAAATTTCCGGGCTGCTTCCCGCTTGATGCTTCCAAAAAGTCACGTGCAATGCTGTTCCTCGATTGCATCGGCTCAGATTTGTCGTGTCCAGATCTTTCCACTGGGTCCTCAGATTGCCCTAAAACTTTACCTGTGAAAATTATTATAGACATCAAGGGTCCTCTGATTTTACCAAATTTTTGGAATTCATCTTGGGCCTACAGCGAGGAGTTGAAAATCACTGTTTCTGGGGTACTCGTGTTTAATGTCTAGAGTCTAGACGAGTTGGCGGCCCACGGAAAAACCCAGATTTTTGTCTGGGGATTGGAAAATGTGCTAGGAACATAAGATTTCTTCTAACTCCTGCGAGATATGGCACCGGTGGTTGGCCACGATGCAAAAGGTCCGAAAACCACAAAAGGCTGACAAATCTCACAGCCACACGGTCCACTTTGGGATCGACGATACCCAGCCCCAAGATTCTAAGCCTAAACTAGCCATGAGCTGGCCAGAGCTACACGTGGACGGGGCTATGTGGCGGCGGCTACCCGTAAAGCCTTGAGCTAGCAGCATAGCCTCAGCTGGCCGACGGCGAGCCAGAGCTCCCAAACGTCGGCTATAGGGCATGAAACCGTCCCGTATTTTTACGGAAATACGGCCCGTAAAAACGGTTACGCCCCCGTACCGTTGGAGATATTGGGTTAATGTCCGACGGTACGGGTTAAGCCATAAACGGGTCGCCGTAACCGGCCGTTTACGCGTAAAATACGGGTCTGCTAGGACTTGGCAAAATCAGCAAAATATCAACCAGCCGATAATGGCGAGGCACTGCCGAAGTGATATCATCTCCTCGAGCGAGATTGCCGCACATCCCCGGTAGCCCAACACCATTGCCGACGAGTCTTAATAAAGACTCTTATTACTATGTTCGACACCGGGCCGGTCGGCAACCCAACTTCTCTGATCAAGTTGTGAGGGATTGGCGTTTCTCGCGAACCTTTGCTTGCCTGACGAGCATAGGCACTTTTATTTGCCCTCAGAGAGCAACTTGAAGTTTAAAATGAGAACACTTAAGCTCGATTCAAATGGTACTGTGGCGGTGCCGTAAATACGGCGTAAACGCACGGTACGTACGGGACCCGTCCCGTTTGGGTTAGTAGTTGGGACCTTGACGGACGGGTTGACCCGTCGCGTAAGAAAAATACGGCGTAATAGTATATAGCTCTCACAAGACATGCCGCAGCTTCGCTCCGGCCCCAATGCCGGGTCGTAAGATCATAGGAAACAGATATTATTCCAGGCGCGAACTAAGCAGAATGATGATATAGAGAAGAAATGAGTTTCTGTAGGGTGCCCTGCCTTACTCGACTAGTCGGATTTTGGAGAGGTCTAGGGTTGAGAAGTCCGTGAGACTGCGATGGCGTGAATGAAACGACTTGAGAATTGACAGGGACATTCAGAGCCAGTGAATTGAGGGTACATATTATTATGTTTGCACAATGTCGGGAAGCCTGGGATCTCAGGTACAGTGGGAGCTCAGGACTCGAAAATCTTTCCATTTGAACCGGTTTGGCACAGCGAAAGAGACAATTTATGCGTGGAGAATTCTCGGTGGCGTACGTGGCCGCAGGCGCATTAATGAGCCGCAGTGCATATCTACGCGATAAATTGAGAATGGTTGTGAATCTCAGTATGGATGCATCAGCTGGTTCATTTTGGCTCCGTGCCGGCGACGTTTGCACAGGCCGCGGTGGTAGAAAGAGACAGCCGAAGAGATCTGCCAGTGCAAATGGGGAGATAAAGTCTGCGGTGCTGTCCGGCGGCAGTTTGAGGCAACGGTTGCACAGTGCGTAGTTGCATTGATGGGGATGGTTTTGAATGCAAATGGAGATGGAAAATGTTAATTTCAAGGACGAGAAGAGAGCAAAAAAAAATGGAGATAAACCTTCATGGGGCAATTGCACTACCGACGAGGCATTTGCTGTAAAGAACGGTTAATGTAACTCCAGACCCTGTTCTTCCTGCAGATAACTGAAGTTCCACACACAAACCTTACACTACGTCCCGCTGATACATTGCATATGTCGTTTGAGGTACGCCACAAATTATCTCTCTCACTCGCGGTTCAAAACCTATACGTAAATACACGCGTGGTGACGTAGATACAACTCGGTGCTCTCCCGTGAAGGTTCCAGGCTTCCGCAAACACTCATAATGCACAGGGTCAGGGTGCATCTTGCACTCTGGAAAAAGTGAGGTTTCAGTGGGGCCAAAAACATTTTGGAAATGGTTCATATCAGCAACAGAATAAGTAGACCTCTGAAATCTGTATTTCTGGTCGAGCTGAAATGGTAACACAAACGGGTCGTTTCGGAAACAGCATCTGAGGACCCGAAAATTCTCGTTTCTGGGTCCATATCCGCCTCACTGATACAGAAGCTGAAACGAAGGGTTTCAGGAGCAGTTTATTGTGCCCTGAAAACAATAGTATCCGCCACAATTTCGGGTGTTGCCGATACTATTGTTTCCAGGCTTCCCGAAACGGATCGGGCCGATGGGTTTCAGGTTTCGGGGGCACCCGAAACTATAGCTTATATGATTCATTTATGCGCTCCGTAAAGCTGACGTGACCAATTTCTGGGGTGACTGGGCTGAGGTCGTTGGGTTCGGGAGAAATTCCTGACGCCTGGGACGGCAGGAATAACCGGCGGACATCTTCACCAAGGCCGAGGGTTTGCGGTATCGCTGATCCCCATGGAATGAAAACTGTTAGCCAGAGGGTGAAGGATCCGAAGTGAAATTACTCATCAAGAGGGTCAGGGAGGGTGGGGCAAAGAGAACCCGAGGTGTCCGAGCTGGATGCGAGGCGAGGGACGGACGACGCTGATGGCGGGGCGGAGCAAGGAAGGTCCGCTCACGTCAGCAAGCCGTCGATCATAAACATCATTCTACGCCCAACGATCGTGCCTCACGAGGGCCTAGAAACTCATTTATGCGCTCCGTAAAGCTGACGTGACCAATTTCTGGGGTGACTGAGCTGAGGTCGTTGGGTTCGGGAGAAATTCCTGACACCTGGGACGGCAGGAATAACCGGTGGACATCTTCACCAAGGCCGAGGGTTTGCGGTATTGCTGATCCCCCGTACCCTAGGAGCGTATGTGACGCAGAAGGGATGCCGCTAGCCCGAAGCCGAGCTCCCCCGATCCCTAGGTGCCATGAAGCACCGCGTTCGGCGAGGGAGACCTCCACTCGTTAATTCGTCAGAGAGCCGCACCTAGTAGAAAAACCTGCGAGGAAGAAATGTACGAAGACAACCTGTAGAACATACGCGGATAAGCAGACTCAAGCGAACAGTAACAGCGACGCAGCTTGTTTCCTCAAATGGGTCCACCAAGTAGTCCAGCGCCAAGAATATGACACAACTGCGTAGATTTTCGAGGAGCCAAGCCGTGCGCTGGATGGTCGGTGATGTGCATTATTGGTACGCGCCAGCCACGAAAAAGTGTGCTGAGCGGTTGGTGATGCGTTATTCGCGTGAGGGGTGCGTTATTCGCGTGAGGGGTGCGTTATTCGCGTGAGGGGTGCGTTATTCGCGTGAAGGATGCGTTATTCGCGTGAAGGATGCGTTATTCGCATGAAGAGGTGTGTTATTCACGTGAGGGATGCGTTATTCGCGTGAGGGGTGCGTTATTCGCGTAAGGGGTGCGTTATTCGCGTGAGGGGTGCGTTATTCGCGTGAAGGGTGCGTTATTCGCGTGAGGGGTGCGTTATTCGCGTGAAGGGTGCGTTATTCGCATGAGGGGTGCGTTATTCGCGTGAGGGGGTGCGTTATTCGCGTGAGGGGTGCGTTATTCGCATGAGGGGTGCGTGATTCGCGTGAAGGACTCGCATGCAGGAATTATTATGAGAAATGAACGCACATTGGAAGGAAGGAAGTGCATGCAAATGTGGTTTGCAGGAGAATTCGGAAACACTGAGACTTGTCTGTAAGAATTCGGAATGTTCAGCAATGTAAGATGAAGAAAGACTGCGACACAGCTTGCTGGATCCAATCTGGCTCTAATCTCTCCAACGTTCCCTCACGGAGGAACCCCAATCATCTATTTATCCAGAGTGAGGTAGCCCCTGCTCCGCACAAAAGAGCTCGAGTACACGGTAAAGTGTGGGCTGTGTACTATGCTGGATAGGGGTAACGCTGGAAAGACCACCAAAGATTGAAATGTTCAGATACAGAGAACAATGACTCAGCAGAAGGCAAGGAAAAGGGCAAAGAGAACCGGAGGTGTCCGAGCTGGATGCGAGGCGAGGGACGGACGACGCTGATGGCGGGGCGGAGCAAGGAAGGTCCGCTCACGTCAGCAAGCCGTCGATCATAAACATCATTCTACGCCCAACGATCGTGCCTCACGAGGGCCTAGAAACTCATTAAGGTAACAATAAACTGCTCCTGAAATCTATGATTTCAGCAGGAGTTTCTGGAAGGCCAATATGGTTCCCGGTACAGGACATTTCAGGTGAATGAAAACTTATGCTGAAACGACTCGTTTCAGCATGCATTTCAATCCTTCTGAAACATTGCATTTTGGTGGCACTTTCAGGGCTATATATTTGCTTGCTGATGTGAATTATTTCGGAAACGTTTTTGGGAGCCCCGACACTTGACTTTTTGCGGAGTGTTGGGTGCATCCCGCAAGTTTTACCTCACGGATCACGGATCAAGGCCGAGCCAAATTAGGCACTGGGCGCGATGTGGCGCTGCTCACTGCCTCCTCGCGCAAAGACTTGTAAGGCGCGCTCGACCTGCAATGTTCGCTATTGCCCGCCATGCGTCTGCCTTTCCTGGTTTTGGCTCCCTTCCTTGCGTCCTCTTTTGCTCAAGACCCAGATGATCCTACTACGGTACAAGATCAGGTGCCATATGACAACGAGCATCATGAGCAGTGAGTATCGTCCATTCTGGACGGCGCGTTTATCTCATTTGCTATCGAAGATATCAACGGTTCTCGAGTGTGGTCCACCGCGGATCGAAGCGGGACTTTCTCGAGGGGGACTTTCTTGAGCGGGACTTCAGCCTGACGAAACGGTTTCCGAAAGTTAGCCCAGCAATGGTTCTGAAGATACGGACCGCTGTGTCTCGGACGGCTCACCTCCCCCATTATTTCTGGACCGGAACTCTTCCTCCTCATCGCCAGGAAGATTCAGTTCAATTCATTGCTCGCGCCGCAGCGAGAGAGCGTGGCGGCATCACACTCGAAGACACTGTTGACGGGATCGGCATGCCTCCTTGGACTCAGCAAAACCAACTCGCCCAAGATACATGGACTTACGCCTCAACTCTCTTTGCGCGCAACACTACAGGCGTTGCCTATGTCTTCAGAGGGGAACGGTATCGGCCGACGAATGTTTTCGACACTGAGGTACGTTCACAATCTATCTTCATCGCCCAATCTCAGTCTCTTCGCTCGTTGTTTAAGGAACTGCCCAATTTGATCGCCAACCCAAATGTTCCCGCCGTATACCAAATCCTTCTGCATGCAGATGGGGTCGAGGACCCAGTCGTTCTCTGGCCTGAGCAAGCGCCGACGTCGGCGGCCTCTTCAGTGCTGGTAAGACCCACCGATGCTCGTCGGTTTCATGTTTGACCGAGCCATCTGCGTGTGCAGGCGGACCAAGTATCCACGTCCTGCACCATCTACTCTCGCAGCGCTTTATGGCGGCGCCAAAGGTCGGAGTCGACCCCCAACTTCGCCACCCGTACACGGTGGGGCTTCTTTTATGGCGGGCAAAGCTCCAGAACAAATCCCGGGGCATTCACATACTCTATCGCGCCGGCGACTACCACGGTGCCAGGCTCACAAGCGGACATGGCCTCATGGGTTAACTCCCATCCGACTTTCGATGCGCAATTCTCCAGTTCGACTTCCTTTCAGCCAACAACGATCAATTATGGGACCGGGTGGATTGCCTACGAGACTGCTTGCCCGTGAGCCGTTCATGTACCGGCTAAACATCGTGGTTGACACTCATACGCAAGGAATGCCTACCAGATTGACCGCATGGGCGGCCTCAAGGTCCGGGGTTTGCCAGCCGGCGACTCCATCACAGTTGGTTTTGAGAGCTCAACTGGGAACGGATACCGCGAAACGCTAGAAGAGAACATCAAAAACCCTCCTTGGATGAATGGGCTCGCGTCGAGGCAAAACGGAGACGTCAATGCCGTGGACTTTATTGGCTCACAGATCTCTGGAACGATGCTCGATCCAGACAACGAGGTCTGTTCACACTTTTATTATGACTAACTCCTTCTGATGCTAAGCGCTCACAGGGCCATTCCGGTGCCGAGATCAACGCAATTGGCGGTTTCCTTATGCCCGATCTGTCCCAGAACCCTACTGTTATCTTCCTCCTCGCTGGAACGAACGACATCAACAATGGCGACGATATCGACAACGCCCCCGACCGTCTCATGGCCGTCGTCGACGCCATTACCCTCGCGTTACCCAACGCCGCAGTCCTAGTTGGCACACTCCCCTTGAACGGCGATCCCGGAAAGGAAGCCGAGTGTAACACGTTCAATGACGCGATTGTTCAAGAGCTGCTCCTGAGATCCGCACTTGGCGATAGAGTCTTGCCGGTTTACATGGACAGTTTGGGCCCGGAAGATATGACTGACGGTCTTCATCCAAAGTCCGTAATACTCCTCTTCTTCCTGTTCCCGGATTTCTCACGGCGCGCAACGATATTCAGTGACCAAGGATATAATACGATGGGATTGGCCTGGTTCGGTGTGTTCTGGCAAGCGGCTCAGTTCGGGTGGATCGACCCTGCGGAGGGCGATTTGACAAGCGGAAATGGGAACGGGCATGATTTTTGCCCGAACAATCCAGGCACGTCCATTTTCTGTATTCTCAATCTTCCGGGAAGTACAACGTCGCACAGTTTGGTACCCTCAAGGAGAAATCGCCAACGGTGCCGGCCTTGGCGCCAACGGCGGTCTCTTCAACTGCATGTCACTGTGCGTATCTCTAAATTACTTTCAAAGCTCAACCCATTGAGCCTGAAAGTAGTGAAGGACATGATCCCACATGCTCTTGTCAGTTCGTTGATCCCAGTCAGTCGGCGCAGGTTTTCCCTGTGCCCCCAAGCGGGCAATGTTCGGATCTGAACGACAATAGCACTGCCGTGCGCTTCGCTGGTGAGTACCTTGTTAATGTTCCACGCATCGCTTGACCCACGCTGCGCAGACCTGAACGGTGATGGACGTGCAGAATATTTGTGGCTCGACGCGCACGGAGTTACCACTGCTTTCTTGAATCTTGGCTCCACGCAAGGAGGTATGTCATGACTCGGCTTGTTTCTTTTTTCTTCGGCGACGGGGCCGCTCACGCAACGCAGGGACCAACGCTGGCCAAGTCCAATGGCTTCCTTCCGGCGTCATTGCCACGGGTGTCGGCGCTGCGCGACACCAGGTTCAATTTGCAGGTATGCACATATTGTCCCGCGTTTGCGCACCCAGAAACTAATTACCATTCTAGATCTCAACGGCGATGGACGCGCCGAATATCTGTTCGTTCACGATGATGGCTCGGTCGATGCGTGGTTGAATCTGGGCGGTCCAGATGATGGTCCTAATGCACGTCTCCATCTGCATTGCCTAGAGTGACGGTGGCGATTAACAACTCCTTTCAGGCCGCGAAAGTTACGTGGTTCCCCGCAGGCACGATCGCAACTGGGATCGGCAAGGACGGGACTGGTAGGTAGCGTCCACACCCAACTGTCAACACACACTCACATGCCTGCCTAAGGTGTTCGGTTCGCTGATCTCAACGGCGACGGCCGCGCCGAGTATCTGTATCTCGAAGCGGATGGAGCTATGACTGGTTCGAATTTGACTTCTTCCCTATTGGATCGTTGTTAACCTGCCTGTACCTCAGCGTACCTGAATCTCGGATCCCCGAACGGCGGAACGGGAGTACGTGCGCTTCTCATACGCTATCATTTCTCACTGAAGTACTGCAGGCTGCGAATGTGAACTGGCTGCCTCAGGACGTGGTTGCGACTGGGCCCGCGAACGGAGCCACACGAGACAACATTATCCTTGCCGACGTCAATGGTGACGGGAAGGCGGACTACCTCAGTGCGTGTTCATTTTTTCACTTCCTTCGCTCCACTCATTGTTATTGTTCCTCAGCCGTGACGCACACCGGAGGCGTCGTCGAGGTGTGGCTCAACGGTGGCGGTCCCGACAACGGTCCGAATGTCAGTATCTCCTCCCTCCATGCTTGGTGAATTCTCCGGCACTTACTCACCTATCCTTTAACCCCAGGCTGCGAAGGTCGTGTGGCACCCGCAAGGTGTAATTGCGACAGGTGTCGGCTCTTCTGGCGCGGGTGTGCAGTTCGCGGACCTCAATGGCGACGGGCGCGCGGAGTACCTCGATGTTGACGCCATGACCAGTGCCGTGAACGCGTGGCTTAACGGGTGCCCTTAGACCGTGGACGCGCCAATCTTCCATCACATTCATTATAATCGGTTTGACGGTTCAGTTGCTCTTAATCTCGTTTTTTTATCGAATTCGTCTCGTCTCGACAACGGACATAACATATTATCAGCGACTGGGTACTGGGCCACCTTAGCGGTTTTGACCTCGTGCGAACGGATAAAATGGTGTGGACACAAATAGATCGGCACTTGAAGGAAAGTAAGGGTCCTATGAGTGAGTGGATATATTTTTCACGAATTTACACGCTGGTTTCCAGGCCTGCCGAATTTTCCTTGTGGCGCTTTCCCAAAATGGCAAAAACGGGGTAGCGGGCCACTGCCTTGAATCACTAGTTTAGACTTGTACTGGCCACCTAAATGTATCTCAAATTAACAAAGTGATATTAGCCCACCATTAAATACACCCAAAATGTGAATCCAAGGTATTTCGGCGCTGTAAGCATTTGTCTTGAAGCCAAGGCTGGAGGGTGAAATCGGAGTGTGGATTGAATGGGGTGCTCTACGAAGCACAGACAGAATTTTTGCCGGAAAAGAGGATACATATGACTACATGCGATGTAATAAAATATAATGATCGGCATAGTACGACTTCCAAACGCCAATAACCCCTCCAAAAAAGCTCGTCTATGCGCGCTAATGAAATTCGTAGGTTTTGACATGTACCCCGTCGTGACCATGAAGTCGACCCGATGAAAACCCATCGCTGGGGAAGGGGACATTACTGTATATTTCAAATACACTGGCAAGGTTCTAGGGCCATAGTGTCCACGGGTGGGCCACTATAGCAGTTACTGCAGTGGACTACTGGATATCAGATAGAGGTCTTTTGCGAGGTTCTAGGAGACGAGACAGACCAGTGCTGATGTATACGATGGGTGTATGCCATCCACCCACATCAGGGGATGAGAACGAGCCCCAGACCTTGTGAATCGGTGAAGAATCGGTGGAGAAACAGTTAAGAAAGAACGTGAAGCGGTGTTCGGAAATAAGAAACGATGTTCACACGCCGACATCACCCATCAAAACCTTGCACTGCTTTTGATCGCCGCCGTAACTTGCCTCCAAATTTGACGTACAGAGTCCTCATAGGTCGCGTACCATGCCACAGGTCCCAAATATGAACATTATACATTGTACTCCGCTGTATTATGCAAATGGCCCACTAGCTAGACTGGCCCACTAGGCAGTCGCTGATAATAGTAGTGGTATCAACAACATGTAAATCAAATATTCAAAGTTTGCTTGATTGACGTTTTGCGAGCTTCCCTGTTCTAATGAACTAACTGCGTCATCTGTTCACTGTTCACTGTTCTCCGCCTTTTATAAACTCTATCCTTTGAATTATCCACATCAATAACTACTATATACATTATAGTCCCCAGTGAGTCATCAGCAAACCCTGATTTTTCCTGTAGTGCTATGTAGTACTCTGTAGCCCTCCATAGTTGAGCATCCACCATGGAGTGCTACAGGGCTATGGACCCGCACTACAAGGACACTCAGGGTTTGCTGATGCAGTTGAATGCCGCAGCGATGTTGTCAAATTTAACGGCCTAGCCGAGCCGCGGCAGATCGGTTACAAACATTGATGCCATTAAGCCGATCATAAAGGGCTGCGTTTTCCTGTCGCACACGCTGAGGAGACCGAATCCAAAAGCACCGAGTGCTGTAGCCCGTATCGACGAAGACCTTTGAGGAGTAGAATGCCTGTGGTCCAAGCGCAAGTGTTGAATAGAAGGACAGGATGGAGTGGAATGAACTAATAATGTTGACTATGCGACAGTGGCAGAAAGCGTGAATAAGCAACCACTTTTCGAACAAAGAAATGTGCGCTTACTTCCTAATCGTTAGATAAAAGTCAGGTTACATGAGTTAGCGAGTGTCGTCCATACCACACATCTGGGGACCGCATTAGCACTACAGCAAAATAATGAAAAGAGTAGATTACCTGCTGCGCAATCATGACAATGAAAGCCGCAAGCAAGGCGCGGCCAACCCGAGGGATCGTAAAGAGCTCAAAGAAACGCGTAAAGTAGTTCGCCCCGCGCAGGACCGCAAACTCTTCCGTCAGTTGGCGGTGGATGTAGTAGAGATCGCAGGCCGCTTGCAGCTGGGTGTTTCGGAGGACGCGTAGGCGTCCTGGTAGCGTGCCTTCTTCATAAGCCATCGGGGGATTCTTTGAGAGAGAGAGTAATAAATGAGAGACCACACGCGATGAAGTATCGACCACACACTCGTCGGGCGGGGGTAGACTCCGAACATTAGCGGGACGGCAGGGAGGAACGCGGAGCCGAGTTGAAACCTCCATGCAACTCTCCCGACTTGGTAAAGGGCCAAGAAAATTGGTGAGATCAGGTTCGATTGGAAGAGATAGTGTTCACCCAGAGTTGCCACGATATGACGAGACCGCTCCGAATCGAAGCCAGGGTGTTTGCAGCGGTGAAAACCTGTAAAGATTGAGATGATGTATCGGAACGGCGAGCCTTCGGTGAGCGTACAGGAACCGTCGAAGCCTTGGTTCCCACTCCGAGACCGAGAAGAATTCGGCAAACCTTTCGCAGAAGATATTCAGCCAGGCGGCGAATGGCGAAGATCCGGCTCACGGGCCATGTTTACGCACAACCGGACCCGATAACTGCAGAGATAGCAGTCACAGCGATTTACTGCTTGCCCGAAAGCGTGCAAAAGACTCGCCCTAGGAAGACAACGTCGATAGTCGGATATCGTCCGGATTGCAATGGCCTAAGGAGAGGTCGAGGGTGAGGTCGACCCACCTTCACATCTCCGCCATACGCAGGCCCCATCCGCATCCGCATCCGTGCGCAGGGGCATTCCTTCCCCTCCATCCGCATCCTCATCTCCATCTGCACCTCCGTCTCCAATTCTCGACTCACCGAGGGCGAGCGCACGATGAACGCGCGCCTTCTCCACCCCCATCCCCAGCTCAAGCTTCGTCGATGCCAAGATGCAGGAGCACACGCACACGTCGAGATCTCCAGCCTCGCCCCTCCCCATCTGCGCATGCCTCTCTATCTCGGTCTCCACCGCCCTCGACGCGCGCAAGGATGCACCGTAGAGGAAGGTGAGCATGGCGAGGAGGGCGGAGGGTGTCGTTGCCGTCGTCGTAGGTCTGCGAGGGAGGCGGGGAGGCGCGGCTTCACGGGCACGGCATGAGCTGCAAGTATTTGAGGGTACCGGTTTGCAGCGCTGCCCACTCGCGATTGGCGCGGGATGAATGTGTTGCTTATGTATTCGCACGCCGGGCGGCAGGGATGGACAGCGTGGCCGGGAGGGAGGGAGGGAAGGTGAAGGTGGACGGCGGACAGCGTGCCAGGCCGTGACTATGACCCCAGAGAAATCGAGGAGAGCACGGAATCCTAGCGCGCATACGCCGGAATTATCGATGGAGTGGCCGTTGTATGTACTTGATTGATGATGACACGGACGAGGAGGAGGATGTTGGCGGGTCCGCACAGCTCCCACGCCACGGTGGGAGGGCAGAGCGCGGTGGAGGTTGAGCAAATTGAGCCCGCGGTAGGTGGAGAGAATGGACGACGCGGAGTTGAGTTGCACTCGGTGTTGTCGGGGATGTCGTAGGGCCGTTGGCCTTGAATTCTAAGCAACGGGATTAATTGCTCTTGCGGGAGGGGAGAAATGAAGGAAGGGCTTGTATGGAGTATCATTTGAGCGGACAGAGTTACGCGGGGCGATTCCCAAGATGGTCTCGTCCCTGCCTTAAACTCGTAAGCAGGCCCCGGGAAGCTCTACCAAAGGGTTGTCCGAAAATTTGGGTTTTTGAGGTCGAAAAATGGCCAAATCTTTGTCCGAAAGTTAGGTTTTTGAGGCCAAAATCTCTCAACCCTTGTCCGGATTTTGGGTTTTTGAGGTGGGTCTGCGCCCTTCAAGATTCGAGCGGACCTGGCAGCAGTTATCTTATCAGATTTGTCTCAATTTGGGCTTGTTTCATCCGGCTTTGCAGCTTTGACCGCCAAGAGCTGCCGAGACCCACCATGAGAGGAAAAATCTTGGAAAAATCAGTAATTTTGGCCAGGGGCGCGACATTTTTTAGCGCAGTCACAGCTGTGACATGTCACGACCCCTGTCCGATCTTAGGTTTTTGAGCCCAAAAACAGTAGGTTTTTGAGGCCAAAATCTGGGAATTTTTCGGACAACCCTTTGGTGGAGCTTCCCGGGGCCTTCGTAAGCACACCAACGAAAGAGAAATGACGACGCAGAGGCGTAGAGACGACGCCATGCCGTTCACCACGGCGGCGAGTATAACAAGACATTCGAGCGAATTGCTATTGGAGACCAAAGAATACCGGGATCCGCGGGAACCTAGGGAGTCGTCCATCGCGTCGAGTGCTGGTTGAGTGCAAGTGTCAATCAGCGGCTGTGCCACCTGCACCGCCACAACTCCGTTTCTCCTCCCAATCCCACCTAGGCCAAAACGCATACGCTCTGTCGCGAAGCCGATGACTTGTCGCTGTCTCTGGTATCAAATTATCACTTTCGTTTGGGTGGTTTTGCAACACCGTTTTAGTCTTTCTTGACAGACACTCTATAGCAGTACTTCCTCGTACCTCGGTTGATATAGAGTCTGTTGGTTACCGCGCTGATTAGCCGGTATCCTGCGTTATTATGTAATCTTCCCAAATCGGGTGCTCACGTGAACAGGTCCTCGACGCGACTTAGACGCGTCGTGGGCTCTCTGGGGGGCTGGGAACAAATTTTAAGCCTTGAGCCTTGACTTTACCAATAAAAACAATTTTCTTAGCCTTTATGCGCCGCTGGAAGTGAAAAATGGCTTCATAACAATATCATCCTCTGATTTTTCATGCTGCTGTGTCGGAAACATCCATTTCACCTATGAACATGCTCTAATGGTGCCCAATGTCCCAAATAAGGATCTTACATGCTTTTTGCGGGAGGTCTGACAAGAAATTCCGCAGGGAGGCCCAGAAACGCGTCGAGACGCGTCTGGCTAATGATTTGTTTGCGCATGCATCCGTGATGGTTACATAATAACGCAGGCTACCGGGTAATCAGCGCGGTAACTAACAGACTAACACCGTTTGCGAATCGGGCCTCAGACAACTTCTCTATCTCGAAAACTCGTCACTCCATCGATATTATGGCTTTCTTCGGCTTTATTCATGTGTATCGCGTGCCATCTCTAGTATCCCTAGGCTTTCTCCGACTCAGCCAGCTCGTTGGATCCGGAATCAACTCAGATTCGAACTCGGGACTCAACTCACTTAGGAAGCGGCACGAACTCCGCCACTTTCAATTGAGAACTGAACATCTGCAAATTGAATTACGCTCTAATACTCTCTTCCCCGGGAGAAAACCAGTCTCCCCATTGGAATCGCACTGAATGCACCTCCACCGACCAATCGCGCAATGATCAATCCAACTCAGGCTGTCGGGAGAGGACCGCGAATCAGTCTAACGCCAATCAAGTACGTATGCGGTCCTGCTATGGCTGCTCGTGCATCTCGGACTCCCTCCTGAGTCCTGGGTTATCAATTTTGTCTCCTTCTTTTCGGATCTGTCTCCGCCCTTTCGCTGGTTGTATCCGGTTTTGGTTTGCTTCGTTTTGCAAATTTGGTAGGTTCTGCCAGTGGTTCTATATTGAATCCAACGGCTCGCCTCAGCCCACACTGGCAATTGTTCCCAGCTGCAGTATGTCCGGCCGATCGAATATCCAATCGTGATGATCAATCCGTAGGCCTTGGATGCGGGTGCGGGGTGAGTTTGGATTCTTGGAATGACATTATGTATTGACAGAGATGCCGACACACGAGTCGGTTCGTCTTAGTTTAGTTTTGCCTTGATAAACCACGACTCATCCAATTATCCTGAATTACGCACCCAGAGAGAACGAAGCACAGACGGTCGTATATCAATCCTCATCTCATATTTTCGGTCTGGAGTGGAGTGTCGCCATACAGTCACCGGAACCAGGCTCAAGAAATCGTGCCAGTGGGTGTCTAATATGCGCATTAACCGTTCTTTAACGATTACCTCGCCGACTCTTTGTATCTCTTTGTGTTCATCTCCGTCCGCTGTTCCCCTTCTGTATGGCTCTCTCATCGTCCTCTTTCCTGGGCGTCAAATTACTTCTGCGCAGCTTGATTTCACGCTAAACACATCATGCGGCCGAACAGCTGACTGGTGCACAGTTTTTTTCCTGACAGGATCGCAGTTGCTGCTGCCTACGGGGGCAGCCCAATTCGATTTTTATCAGGCCGGGAGGCCACGTAGCCCACAGAGGAGCCTCGAGGAATAAAAGGTCCCACCCGTTTTCCCTCGCACCCGAAATTATTGAAATTGCAAAATTATTCTGGTAGTCTTCCATACCAGGTCAAAGCTTCTATCTGCCGCTGGTTATCTCCCTATTCTAGTCGAAACTGCTCGTTGGATCTCACTGGCATATCACATCTTCCGTTTTGAAATCTTGAGCTCGTCGAACCTGCCTGTGTTGATCCTTTCCCGCCATACATGTTTCTGACTGTTCCACCTTAGCACCTCACGTGTAATACTCCCACCGGTTTCATGTCCGTGCTTGATTCCTCCGTTATCTGTTTTGATTCAGACGACACTTTCTCGGGCCGCAACACTGGCCATCAATCCCAAATCTGTTATTCAATTCAGAGGCCGGACACGACCAGGTTCATTCTGTTGGGTGGAGCTCCTGGCATACAGCTAATTCAATCCCTTTCTCACCTACGATCCAGCCTGCCTGCAATTTTGCAAATGCCTTTTTCGGGATTTCTCGGCCACAAGGAGTGTCATGATGAGGACGTCCTGGACAGTGAGTCCTCCGTCTGACTCTCCTTTTTGCCTTCATTCTTCTTCGTCACCCCGCAGTATCATCGTAACGTGTACTCAAAGTCTATGATTTTTCATCTTGGAATTGCCAGAGCGAAGCGGCGGCCTCATTAATAAGACTAAGATGATTAAGACTAAGTCTCAGACTGGCACCGTTCGGACTCCTTGCAAGAATCCCCTTGGCCGCTTCATGCAACACGTACTGGCACGAGCTCCGCCAATTGAGAACTGAATCTTTGCAAATACGCTCTACTCACTTCCCCGGGATCCGAGAACCAGTTTCGCCGTTGACAAGAGAATCAATTGCACTGAATAGAACTCCACTCCACCGTGGCACCAATCCAACTCAGCCTGTCGAGAGAAGTAGTCTAACTAACGCCAAAGAACATTGAAGTATGCGGTCTTCAAGTCTTGCTATGGCTGCTTGGATCTCCTCCTCTCCTGCGTTATTATTAATTCCGTCTCCATCTCTTCGCGTTACGAATTCCGTTTCAAAGGGTAATTTCTGTGGTTCATCCGTTAGTCCTCGGATCCGCCTACCGTACGGGGGTGTTCATCCTTCGAGGACCATGCCAACAATATCAAAACAAGACTTGCAACCCGCGCATAGCACCTGGGTATGGTCCCCGGGGCGGACGCATTAGAAACGCAATCCCGTTGCGGCCTATGCACAACTTCTCGTACAATTCCCAATGCTTTCGAAATTCCTCTCCAAGATTCATATTCCTCTACACATTATGGTAATGCGTGCGTGTCTAGGCTTTCTCCGACTCAGACTCAGCCAGCTGGACGGAATCAATTCAGATTCGAATTCGAATATTAATTACACTCAACTCACTTTAGGCAGTGGCACGAACTCCGCCAGTTGAGAACTGACCGTATTCGGCTTCGGGATTCTTATCAGTGCAAAATTCAGTAGTCTGCCCAGGTTCTTATGGAAAATAGTGCGGCTGGACGGGACGCGATGTCGACTTAGATTACGAGAAGTCTCGGGGGGAAAGATGAGCATGCTCTAAATTGTCGCACGATGCCTCGATGTCCCATAATGTCCCAAAGTGTCGCGACATCAGGGTCCGAGGTACAAACCAGGGCGCTGAACTGGAGCAAGCCATTATTGTTAGCGTCACATCTCGCAGGGAAAAAATAAATCGCTGTCTTGAAATTTGGCCCGAGAAGTTCTAGGGAAGAGGTCATGATGGGAGGAATTGTTCCAAAGGGATCAAATGAGCTGGCACAAAAAAAAAAGAGTCTAGATTCGTTGTAACTAAGAAACAACTTCAGACAAGCTACAATGCTCGAGAATTTGAAGGGCTTGAGATGACCTCGGATCAAGTGGTCCGAGATTCAAACTCCGCTGAGTCCGCTCAGTAACCGTTGTCAGTGTCGCCCGCTGACATCAATATCGAGCGGCAATTCAGGGCGGTCATCAGAGCCAATGGTAACATTGAACAGCTTCTAGCGCCCAAGGACAACATAAGCGCTCGGCGATCTGGGGGCTTCCGATTGGTGCGATAACAATCTCAAATACGATGGAATCTCACAGCTCTCAGCACCCTATAAGAAGTGGATGAGAAGCCCACGATCCTTCCTGATACACCTCCTCGACGGTCCTTCAGCTCCGCACTGGTAAAGCCTCAAGATGCAACAAGGTACGTCCGCGGTCCCTACAGGATCCGAGACTCAAGTCTTCCACATCAAGTATTCATCTTCATGGTAAAACTCCTGACCTCGAGGAAGAAATCACTGAAGCAGTGGATCCTGAACAGATCTTACCATACATCCATTGTCCAATCCATGTGATGATCTGCCGCCGAGACGAGAATCTCAGTCCAGATTGTCATCGATGGTCATATTTTCCTACAGACAATGCCGGTGGAAACGGAACTTGCGCAAATCCTGGAAAGTGAAGGTAGACTGCAAGTGTGAGTATCCCCCTTTTCGATGTTCACGGGTGATGACACTCATAGTTCCTGTGGCATCAGGCCGCATTGTCCATTCTATGAATGTCTGGTTATACGGCATGGGAGACTCCAAGGTTCCGGCTCATCGGCTGGGTTAAATCCGGAGAGACAGTGTCTGATTTCAGGGAGACCAAATTCTCGTGCGTTTATATGTGTGTTGCCAACTCGCATTCATCGTTACCATCCAGCTTTTCGTCTGAAGTCATCAAGGTCAACCATGATGGCCCGTCACTTCAAGTAAGGCAGCGTTCTCTCTGGTGAGTCATCTATTGCCAAATACTGCAGGGTCGACGGGATCATCGTCCTGAAGATCAAGGTAAAATACAGCTCAGTTCCCCTCTTCACCTACTGAGACCAATGTAGTTACCTCTCTCAGTGACCAGACTATATTGCACCGCCTCATGTCATCTTGTCTTCGAGATCCAGATCTACCCTCACTCTCCTCGAAACTCGGATGATGCACGAGCGGATTCTACTACTCTTCCCCAGGAACAAAAACAGGAAAATATTGCTGAATATCTTGGGGGAAATTACTTACAGGAAATGGGTACACCAAGGGATCGAGAATCTGAACCAGGCTATCGCTGCACACAGAGATGCGGTAAGAGAGGATCCTGATGATGCTGGCTCCTTGGTAGCTCTTGGCTCCATGCTCTGTAATCGTTTTGAGCAACTGGGCGATGTTGAAGACATCAATGACTCCGTGTTGGCCTTGCAGAAAAGCGCTACAAACAGTGTGGACGCGGCCAGGCCGTTTGTGCTAAACATCCTGGGAAGATCGCTTCTCCGTCGCTTTGAGCGACTTGGTGCACTCGACGACCTTAAAGGTTCACTCTCTGCATTCGGCGACTCTGATCATCTGACTCCGAGTGGACACCCTGACAAGCTCGAAATATTGACTAGACTTGGAATAGCTCTGATGTCCAGATTTGAAAGGCTTGGAGACCTGGGTGATCTCGCGAAGTCTGTATTGTCGGGGAAAGAGGCTCTTTGTCTCGCCAGAGATGGACATCCTAACAGGCCACTGCTCCTGGAACAGCTTGGCACTTCTCTTCTGTCACAGTTTCAGCATCTCGGTGACCTTGATAGCCTCAACAGCTCTGTATCACTGCTAGAGGAAGCACTACATCTCACTCCACATGGTCACCTAAACCGATGCTCGAAGCAGGCGAATCTGGATCGCGCACTGCACATTCGCTTTGAGCGACTGGGTGACCTTGCTGACCTGCATAGATCTGTTTTCCTCGGCAGTGAAGCTGTCTGCATTTATCCAGAAGGTCACGTGGACAAGGCATCTGCTTTGAATAATCACGGACTCTCACTTCTCACTCGATTTGAGCGACTCGGTAACCTGGATGATCTCAATAGGTCAATCGAGATGTGTGAAAATGCCGTCCGTCTGACACCAGATGGCCATCCTGATACGCAATTGAGATTGCAAAATCTTGGCAGTTCTCTCTCTCGGCGCTTCCTACGCTTTGGTCACGTCGATGATCTTAACCAGTCCATTTCCATATGCCAAAATGCTGTCCGTCTGACCCCAGATGATCATCCAGAAAAGCCAGCGAGATTGCAAAACCTTGGGCATTCTCTCCGTCTACGCTTTGAACGATTCGGCGACATCGAGGACCTGCAGCGATCGGCTGTAGTTCAGGAGGAATCAATTCGCCTGACTCCAGAACAGCACCCAGACAAGCTAGACAGACTGAGTGCCCTTCATCATTCCATCCTCTTGCGCTTTCAATGGCTCGGGGACCTCGCCGACATCAACTATTGCATCATTCTAGCAGAAAATATTCTGGAACTGACTCCTGATGGTCACCCTGCAAAATCAAGGAGGTTCAAAGCGCTTGGAACTGCATTGAAGAGTCGCTTTGAACATATCGGCGATCTCGGTGATCTCAACAGGTCGGTGGTTCAGCATTACAAGGCCCTTCACCTTATGCCTGAAGATCACTGCATCAAGCCAAGTTACTTGATGAGTCTAGGACAAGCACTGGGTCAGCGTTTTGAGCAACTGGGTGACCTTGATGACCTCAAACAAGCCATCTTGCTCTTTGAGGATGCTGTTCGGCTCACCCCTGACGGAGATATTAATAAACCAGTATGGTTAAACAATCTAGGTCTTGCCCTACGTGATCTTTTCAAGCGCCTCGGTGACCCAAATGACCTGAAGAAATCTGTCCAGATGGCTGAAAATGCGGTTCGGCTGATCTCTAATGGACAAGTTGAGAAGCCGGTCATGTTAAATAACCTCTCCAATGCCCTGTTCACCAGATTTAAGCGCTTCCACAACATCGATGATCTGAACAGGTCGATTTCCACCGAAGAAGAGTCCCTAAGGCTAACTCCTGATAACCACCCTGAGCGACAAGCATGGTTGAATAATCTGGCAATGTGTCTTCTCTCCCGATTCCAGAAACTTGGTGACATCCGGACCTTGAGAGATCTTGCCAGTTGGGAGAAAATGCCATCCGTGAAACTCCGGATGGTCATCCTGACAGACCAGCATGGTTGACCAACCACAGTGTTTCCCTTCAATCTCGGCCCGGGAAAAATCCTGAAGACCTTGAGGAAGTGATTAACCGACTCAGCTCCGCGGCACATTCCATGACGGGCCCTGCTCACATCCGATTCTATGCTCCAGCCAGATGGGCACGATTGGCCCAAATAGAAGCCCATCCATCTGTCCTGGATGCATACGAATGTCCCTTGATCTTCTTCCTGTGCTTGCTGGCTCGGTCTATCCATCAAAGATCGTCATTACCACATTGTAAGAGCTCGAAAGTGGCCAGAAATGCGGCACCGCCGCCATAGCCGCAGGTTTACCAGGCGTGGCTGTGGAGTGGCTTGAACGAGGTCGAGCTATCATATGGGGTCAATTGCTGAATCTCCGCACTCCAGTGGATGATTTAAGGAAGAGACATCCTGTCCTCGCAGAGAAGTTCATTTTCCTTTCAGCACAACTGGAAGGAACGGGAATTAGAGGCGGAGAGACCAATGTGACGAATTCTTCGACCCAAGCGCTAACTGCACAGCGATCCCACGATCAAGCGCTGGAACGCAACACTTTACTGGAAGATATTCGACGGTTGGAAGGGTTTGATGGGTTTTTGCTACCGAAAGCGATGTCCGAGCTCTCCAAAGCGGCACAAGGCGGGCCAGTCGTCATTTTAAACCTCAGTGACGATCGATGCGACGTTCTGGTTCTTTCGTCCGGCGCGCCGGATGTCATCCACATCTTCCTTCCGGAATTTACACCGGAGCATGCCGAAAACCTGTCACGATCACTGCATGGGCTCGTTCACAATCGCGGTCGTAATGAGCGATTGATAGGACACCGGGAAGGGCATTTGGACCCCGAGGAAGTGTTTGCACGTATTCTTTCTGAACTGTGGACCAGATTGGTCAAACCTGTTTTGAACGCACTAAACATCACGGTGAGCCATGATTGAAATGTACAGGTTCAATGGCTAATAACCGATTAGACTCCTCGAACTCATAATTTCCAACGCATCTGGTGGTGTCCGACAGGTCCTCTCACCTTCCTTCCAATCCATGCAGCAGGTATCTATGGCGCGAACGAAATATTTGGCTCAAAGCTCTCGGACTTTGTGATTTCCTCTTATACGCCTTCGTTGGCGGCCTTGATACAAGGGTTTCGTCCACGATCACAGTCGCAGAAATCATTTCGGGTCCTCGCAGTCGCGCAGCCATCCGCACAGGGTCAGACGTACATTCCGGGAACTCAAGCCGAAATTACCTCGATTCAGAGGCATGCCACGGGAAAAGTCTCAGTTTTGCGATTGGATGCCAATATGGCTACGGTTGATAATGTTCAAGCCGGCATGAGGGATTCGAGATGGGTTCATTTTGCGTGCCATGGAGTGCAGAATGCCTCAGATCCGACGGAGAGCGCGCTTCTCCTCGCTGGAAGCTCCAAAATGACACTTTCGAGCATAATCAAGTTATCCCTCCCCGAGGCCGACTTTGCATTTCTTTCGGCCTGCCAGACCGCGACCGGGGATGAAGTACTTCAAGAGGAAGCGGTCCATCTCGCAGGCGGAATATTGGCGGCGGGCTACAGAGGCGTGATTGCCACAATGTGGACAATAATGGACAGCGATGCACCCCAAGTTGCCAGCGATGTTTATGAACATCTGTTCCAGGACTCGCTCCCAGATTCAGGTCGGGCAGCTGAGGCGTTGCATTTTGCTATCAAGAGGCTCCGCGAGGGATCTGAGAATCGGAAATCTTTTTCACACTGGGTGCCGTTCATTCATGTTGGTGTTTGAAAGGGAGCGGGAGTACCATGCATCGTTGTTCTTCATTATGAGTATTCAACTTCTGTTTTTATTGTGAAATCGCAACGAGCTTGCAGCCCACAAAGTGTTTCAAGGTTTTTGCCGTAAATCTCAATACACTGGAAGAAGTTCCCAAGGCTGTGAGTCGTCCTCTTCCCGCCTCAGGTTGATACACATTTTCTGTCGTATTATTCAGGGCAAGCTCTACATTCAAGAGTGAGAAAGCTTCCTCGGTACTGCGGCTGCTCAGGTAAATGATCGCCGCACCGCTCGACTGCTGTGTCTAAATGCAAACCAATAGGACAAGTTTCGACTGAGCGAACATATAGGCCAGCTAAGCCCGCAACCAGATGTTCGTTCTATCGACGCCGCGTTGGTCGCCTTCTGCAGCCGCGTCGTCCAATAAGAAGTTCCGTTTCTCCCTAAATAGCTGTACAGTCAAGCACACTGTGACATCTCTCCCGTGGTTCAAAGAGTAGACAAATGTGCCGTTGGTGGCAACGCCGAACGTCGATTGCCTGTGGGCCGGCGCACTCTGGAACCCGAGGATCAAGAGCGGCGAGCTGCCACGGCATACGGCATTAGCGGAGATTCAACGGAGTTTAAAAAGTTTCAGACAGACGGACACACGTAATTTATAAAGAGGGTAATGGCAGCTCGCCAGGGCCATCCGTCATTCCATATGGCAGCGGAATGCCCGCTTTACCTGTCTTTCATAGCGAGGAATTTCCATACCACACATCTGGGTACCGCATTAGCACTACCACAAAAGAATGAAAAGAGTAGATTACCTGCTGCGCAATCATGACAACGAAAGCCGCAAGCAAGGCGCGACGAACCCGAGGGATCGTAAAGAGCTCAAAGAAACGCGTAAGGTATTTTACCCCCTGCAGGACCGCCAATTCCATCAGTTGGCGGTGGACGTAGTACAGATCGCGGGCCGCTTGCAGCTCGGTGTTTCGCAGGCGCCTGAAGGACGCGTAGGCGTCCTGGTAGCGTGTTTTTTTTCATAAGCCATCGTGGAGATTCTTTGAGAGAGTAATAAATGAGAGATCACACGTGATGAAGTATGGACGACATACCCGTCGGGCGGAGGTAGACTCCGAACATTAGCGGGACAGCAGAGAGGAACGCGGAGCCGAGCTGCAACCTCCATAACTCTCCCGACTTGGTCAAGGGCCAGGTTAGCGCAGAAGCCTAAGAGGATGCCGAAGGCCGTCTGAGAAAATTGGTGAGCTCGCGTTCGATTGGAAGAGATAGTGTTCACCCAGAGTTGCCACGATATGACGAGACCGTCGCGAATCGAAACCAGGGTGTTTGCAGCGGTAAAAACCTGTGAAGATTGAGATGATGGATCAGAACGGCGAGCCTTCGGTGAACGTACAGGAACCGTCGAAGCCTTGGTTCCCACTCCGAGACCGAGAAGAATTCGGCAAACCTTTCGCAGAAGATATTCAGCCAGGCGACGAATGGCGAAGATCCGGCTCACGGGCCATGCTTGCGCACAACCGGACCCGATAACATAACAGCCGCAGCGATTCACTGCTTACCCGAAAGCGTGCAAAAGACTCGCAGAAGAAAGGAGAGACAGTCGGATATCGTCCGGATTGCAATGGCCTAAGGAGAGGTCGAGGGTAAGGTTGACCCACCTTCACATCTCCGCCATACCCAGGCCCCATCCGCATCCCATTCCGTGCGCAGGGACATTCCTTCTCCTCCATCCGCTCAACTCCATCCACACCTCCGTCTCCAATTCTCGACTCACCGAGGGCGAGCGTACGATGAACGCGCGTCTTCTCTACCCCCATCCCCAGCTCAAGCTTCGTCGACGCCAAGATGGGGGCGCCACACGTCGATGCCAAGATGCAGGAGCACACGCACACGTCGAGATCTCTAGCCCCGTCGCTCCCCATCTGCGCACGCCTCTCTACCTCCATCTCCACCGCCGTCGACGCGCGCGAGGATGCACCGTAGAGGAAGGCGAGCATGGCGAGGAGGGCGGAGGGTGTCGTTGCTGTCGTCGTTGGTCTGCGAGGGAGGCGGGGAGGCGCGGCTTCACGGGCACGGTATGAGCTGCAAGTATTTGAGGATACCGGTTTGCAGCGCTGCCCGCTCGCGAATGGCGCGAGACGAATGTGTTGCTTGTGTATTCGCACGCCGGGCGGCAGGGATGGACAGCGTGGTCGGGAGGGAGGGAGGGAAGGTGAAGGCGGACGGTGCCAGGCCGTGACTATGACCCCAGAGAAATCGAAGAGAGCGCGGAATCCCTGCGCGCGCACGCCGGAATAATCCATGGAGTAGCGGTTGTATGTACTTGATTGATGATGACACGGACGAGGAGGAGGATGTTGGCGGGTCCGCACGGCTCGCGCGCCACGGTGGGAGGGCGCAGCACGATGTTGCAGGTGGAACCCGGGTGAGGATGAGCGCGAGAGGGACGCGGGCGCCACTCGGCGTTGTCGGGGATGTCACGTTCGCCTACAGCAATAAGAGTAATTCATTTGCTTTAGAGGAAAGGGCATTTGAATGAACAGAGTTACGCGAAGCGATTCCCAAGATTAGTCTCGGCCCTGCCTTAAACTCGTAAGCACACCGGTGCAAAGTGAAAGTCAGAAAGGAATGAAGACGCACAGACTCGCGTAGAAGAGGCGTAGACGACGCCATGCACCGTCACGTTCGCCGCCGCGGCGAGTATAACAAGACATTCGAGCAAGGAAGCTTTAGGTTGCTGTCGGAGACCAAAGAATACCGGGGATCAGCTGGATCCTAGGGAGTCGTCCATCGCGTCGAGTGTTGGTCGAGTGCAAGTGTCAATCAGCGGCTGTGCCACCTGCACCGCCACAACTCCCTTTCTCCTCCCAACCCCACCTAGGCTAAAACGCATACGCCCTGGCGCGAAACCGATGACTTGTGGCTGTCTCCGGTATCAAATTATCACTTTCATTTGGGTGGTTTTGCAACACCGTTTGCGAATCGGGCCTCAGACAACTTCTATGGAGTGACGAGTCGTCACTCCATCGATATTTTGGCTTTCTTCAGCTTTCTTCATGTGTATCGCGTGCAATGTCTAGCATCCCTAGGCTTTATCCAACTCAGCCAGCTCGACGGATCCAGAATCAACTCAGATTCCAACTCGGGACTCAACTCACTTAGGAAGTGGCACGAACTCCGCCGCTGTCAATTGAGAACTGAACATCTGCAGATTAAAATACGCTCTACTCTCTTCCCCGGGACCCGAAAACCAGTTTCCCCGTTGGAATCGCACTGAATGCACCTCCACCGACCAATCGCGCAATGATCAATCCAACTCAGGCTGTCGAGAGAGGATCGAGTATCAGTCTAACGCCAATCAAGTACGTATGCGGTCCTGCTATGGCTGCTCGTGCATCTCGGACTCCCTCCTGAGTCCTGAGTTATCAATTCTGTCTCCATCTTTTCGGTAATTGGTCGGTGCACAAGGCTTTCGTGCCAGAACTTTGAGTTTGCTTTTTGTTGTTCAGAGGGTGTGTGGAATTCCACTAAAGTGGCTATATTTTTAAACAAGTAGCTAAAATCAAAAATCTGCCACAGTAGTTCTATTTTCATGCTTATCATCTTCCACTCTTCTCTCTTATCCAAGGCCCCAAAATGCATTGGTAAGAGGCTGATGCGTTTACAAAGTTAGAACCAGCCTCTTCTATCAAACAAGCAAATGCCAAGCTGCCACTTTCCGATCGGCCGATGCCCGTCCCCACGCTACTAACGCAGCCTGCCGTTCGTGTCCTGATGACTGGGTGGTTGGATTGTTGCCCATAGTGACGGCGTCGAGGGCACACGAGGCGCAAGGTCAGGCAAATAACCTTTTGTTGTGACTCTGGTCTGGTGTAACGCATCGGCGAACAAAAATTGGCAGCACTCCCACACACTCACATGGGCTGTGGGAAGGTGGGCCGACGGCGCCAGGGATGCTGCAGGTGCTGGGGCAGAGATCAGGAGGTCACCCAACCTGTCCGAGACAACCTTGACCAACCCTTGGCCAATGTCGACCGACATCGGCCAACTGCCTGTAGACCAACCCGGTCGAGCCCCCTCTGCCAACCTCAGCAGACCTCAACTGACATCGATCGGGTCGGCCGAGGGCACCTCAAAATGTAGTGGGTGGTTCCTCCAAAGGAATTCTCGGTGCTGAGCCTGCCCATCAAGACCCTGATTATCGCCTCCAGAGCTGCAGCGGAATTCTGATATTCTAATTTACCAGCAGAGCTGTGCGTGGGTCCAACATCCAAAATTATTTGAATTGCTGTATGCACAGCCTGCTCACAGCCTCGCACCTTACAGGCTCCGCACATCCTACGAGCTGGTTCAGGGTTCTTGGGGCAAGGACAGACAACACTGGGACCCAACCTTTCACCCTCGCATTGCCACCTCTATACTACCCCGGGTCCCGTGCTAGCCCAGGTTGGCCTCCCAGCGGTGCGATAACGACATAATTAGGCTTTACGTGGTTCTTCCCCAGATATCCCGACATATCTTCCATAGCTGTATGTACCGCTCTGACTCCTAGGCTACTTATAACACCTATACAACCTTACCATGCCCCCAGGCGCCACCCATGCGGCTCCTCTTCCCCGCACAGGGGAAGCGGAAGCCCCCACCCTCGAATATACTCCCACCTCATAGCTTGAATGCACTCTCAGACGTCCTCTGGACATCCATGCGCGCCCTCAAAGAATCCGCGGACACCTTCCCACCCCTGAAAAGCGCCGTCAGCGGCGTAGTGGCGCTATTCGAGATCGCAGAGGTCGGCGGCTGTCTCCATCTGGCTGCCACACCTAAGCATGCTGACATCGCTACTCGGACTCCCCAGCGCGCCAAACATGCAAAATCGGACGCGCACGCCATTGCTCTGCGCACCAAGGAGATCCTCGACGTAGTCGCCGACGCCGTGCCCGACGGCTCTGCAATCCCCGCGCCGATGGCACAGAGCATTCAACGCTTGACAGGGTGCGTGGTTTTTGGTTCGGCTCCCCTCGGTTTCTTATAGGTGGCTGATGCTTACGCCGCAGGCTCCTGGACGAAATCCGGTGCCGCATGGAGACTATTACGCACACCGGCGGCGTGTCGCGCGTTGTGCATTTAAACCGCAACGAGCACATACTCCAGGATATCAAGGCTCAACTGGACAATGCGTATCGCGATTTCCTGGTAGGTATTTTAGATTGAGTTGTCGCACTGTGCCGGATGCTGAAGGGGTGTTCAGGCCGCCTCGGCGCTACGGCTCGAGGTAGAGCAGGCGCGACTTGCAGCGGAGCAACAACGAACGCATGGCAAGATGGCAAAGGTTTCTGCAGCGAACGTAAGTCCAACGTGCGACTTGCATAAACGAGGCGTTAATTTCTTCCGAATAGGATGTCATACTCCCCAACCTTTCGCAAGTTTTGTTTTATACCAGATTCACTGTTTTTTTGGCCGGCCCCTGACATAATGTTCCGCATTGGATAATTCTTTTTGTTTGTTCTCCGCAATTGTACTGTATAATCAACACCCACGACACACGCTCTTTGTACTCTTACGTCTTATAGCTACCTTGGTATTTACAAGGAACTCTTCATTCCCGCTACCGTAAGGTACGGGTCTTATAGGGAGCATGATTTTTGGATTTTGGCCGTGCATCACATTTTCGTCAGCAATTTTCACGTAATCCGCTTTCCTCCCCGCCAAATTGCTTCGGCTTGCCCCAGCCGTTCGCTGCGCCGATGATTGCCGAGTTAAACCTCATAAATTTGCTTATGCATACCGTGGAAAATGCTCTAGATCTTTCCTTTCCTTAAATGGTACACTGTGACTGAACTTCAAGTCGTGGTTGTCTTCCAAATGGTCGCCACTCTTGAGATTTATCTTTTGCCAATATTCTACCTCAGTGGCTTTGTCGGGCAAAGTTGCCCTAGTGTTCTACGGGATTGATCATATCTTTCCTGATGGGTGAGAAGAGGATAATATTATTGTATGTACATTAACAGTGCTGAGGCTCCAACCATTTGGTTTTCATTTGCAGACCCGTGCAAAACAGGGTTGAGACAGTTTTAAATGGTAATTTTTGGAGCAGGTGAGTCGAAGTGGTCTGGAGGGATCAAATAATGCACCTTGGCCTTCGTGAGGCACAAACGAGACACTAGGGAAGCTCAAAGTAAACTTCGCCGGACGCTTTTTAGTCAGGTGATTTGTTACTTTTGTCTCGATGGCCACATCAAAGATGCCTCATCACCAACGGCATCCGATGTGTTGTCCTCATCGTCGCCGCCGACGTCGACCCTTCAAAATTTGGTGTGTTTTTCATGGCACTCGATGTCCTGGTGGTAGTATGGGGGTTTCAGCTGCGTATTAATGTATATCTTTTGGTAACTAAGCTAAAACATGGCCCTCGATGTCCCTCCCGACGTGGAGCGGACAGGCCCGACGTTGCCGGACATCGTGCCCGATGGTAGCGGCGAAGCTCGGCGCGACGGTCATTCGTGTGAATTACCGTAATGTGACACTTGGAGGCCACGAGGAAATCACCTGACCAAAAGGCGTCCGGCGAAAAAGCGAAAAAGCATCCGGCGAAGAGTTACTTTGAGCTCCCCTACTTTATCACAATGAGGTGCATTAAGGTGATCATAAAGGCGGGTTCAACCGCGGGATGGTCGCAGGATGCAGGCCACCTGAGTTCGCCGAGATGGCCGATCGTCCATCAAACACAAAATGCCTCCAAGATCTCGTGCATCGGTGAGTAGTTCTTTTGCTCCGAGACTATGCTCCTAGTTTTACCAGTATTTGCCAAGCTTTCTGAGGAGACTTTGGGTTGGAATCCACCCCCAAAGCTGTGGTAAGTGGTTAATTCTTTGCAGCCATTTGAACCATTTACAAACAGATTTCAAACCGTTTGTGCTCACTCACAAACCAAATGGAAATAAAAACGGTTGAAAAAATTTTCAGACGGAAATGGTCGGGGCCTTAAATGACACACAGAGCGCTCTGATCCCACTGGTGTCCCTGGCCCATCGGACCTTGTTCTGGGTCGTGAATTATTATACTTTGGTCAGCAAACCCTTCTGCACACCTGTAATTTCAACTCGCTACAGTCCTGGGACTTTGGGCCTCGTTCTTTGGACAGCAGCTGAAGGAGAGCTATCCTCAGGTTGGACATGGTCTCTCTTTGGTCTTCTATGTCCTCTGGACATGCTCTGCCCTCTGGATCCTTTTCTGTTCCCCCACAGTTGCAGCTCTTGTGCAAGTCTGCAAATTCCTTTTTTTTTTTTTTGCTCTTTGGAGCTCAGCCTCCTTGAATCTAATATCGTGAACTTCGTCCGAAACAGATTCAGCATTGAAGTGTCTAACGCAGACCGGAAACAATGCTGTCTTTGTCGCTTGCAAGTGCCTGCTTAGGCTGTCTAGTTCCAGCGCGAGCATGTCACAGAGACGGTCTTTGTATTCAACGGAGATAAAGCCGGGATGTGACCGATGAGCTCCAAATTGTGTTTGCCATGCGGAATTGGGCTCAGGGATGGGAGCGCGGCTGATCTTCTCATCGGAGCCCGGATGAAATTTGTCTCGGTCTGTCACACTTTGAACTTTTTTAAAAAACTACTGATGCCTTGGCACACATTACTCCTACAGCATGTATCGGATTCCAGGTGGAACAAATCCTCGAAAATCTCATCGCTTTGGAAAAACCTACTCTGTGACTTTCTGAGGGATGGACTGGGTCGAAAAATTGTCTTTGCCCGCATGCAATGGTTTTCTCACATTTGCCACCCGGATCTGAAATTCCTCTGACGTTCCAGCACAGCACAATTTTTCATTTTTTTTTTTCGTATCAGTGCCTTTCCACGCTGCCACCATGGCCACTCCGGTGAGATATTCGATACGAGACCCTCAGTTCATGCCGATTTTCTTTTTCGATGGTTGGGATCTTATCTTCTCCCCCCCTTCATGTCTTGGAGTTGCACCTTGTATTTGAATTGCTGGACAAGTATTTTCAACAGATGTTGAACCATGACAGTGACCTCAAGTTCGAAGAAAGCTGGAGTGAACACGAATGATAAAATGGAGAACTCGCGCAGAACTAATCTCGAAATTTATTCAGAGTAGAATAATCCATCTTTGGTAGCGGGCCATGCCGCTCGTCGGCCTTACATGCTTTATGTATATAGTGTTTGCTCGCGGGGCAGCGAGCCGGGGGACTCATACGGCCCACTCTCTTTCTCTCTGTACATATAATTCTTGTACTTGTATATCATTATGTTCTCTCCGTTCTGTTCAGCTCTTGAATTTCTCAGAATGATATAAAGCCACCTATCTAGTTGGCCAGAATACCAGAGAATCGAGATGCGTGTTCAGATCCGGCGGATCCCAGACGCAGATGAAGCCTGGCGATAAAAGCGGTCAGGAAGAGGTGGATTGAAGACCAGGCACAGGGATGGGCGAAGACGAAGAACGGGAATGGGCGGGATGTGAGCGAGAAGGCCGGCTCGGGAACTATGGGGGAAACACTTCCTTTTCTTCTAATCACACGGCACGCCGAAGCCGACGGTTGAATTGCAGTTGTTTGGGTTGACATGCAGAGCCCTCAGGGCTCGTACGAAATGAGAGAGGCCCGGAAAAAAAATCTGAGGAGACAGTTCTGACTGAAATTTAGCGGTCAGTATATGTGCACATATACTTAGCTACTATCAACTATCCCACAGACGTCTCAATACCGATGATGTTTTCGATTTATTCGATAGCGACAGGGAAGATCTTCCTCCTCCCAAGCCTCAAGGAGAACAAGGTTTGTGCTCGAGATCTTTAACAGTATTTGGGATCCATTCTAATCTCGACGAATTAGGGAAACGAAGCGCCTAAGAAACCTGTTTGTGACGAGGTACAAAAATACATCTAGTCAATAACTGAATGTTCTACAGGCAGCGAAACGCAAGCCAGATGCCCTCCCCTTAATCGGATGACCGTGGAGATATTCTGTGCTTCATAGTTCTATGGACATATGCTATTTTAATTCTCGGGTTCTCAGAGGAACTCTCTCATCCAGCTATTCTTTCGTTGTTAAGGCCCAATTCTCGGCCCGTGGATACCAGCTCAAACCCGCTTTCCTCTCCATTTCTGGATCACCTACTGCCCATCTTCTATTTTATAACTCTGTTGATTCCGATTTCCTCTCTCTTTCCTCCTCTGGAGTCTCACACTTTCGGTATCGACACGTAGTACACCAAAACTCTGTATTGCTGGGCGTGCAATATCGCCTCTGTCACTGTACCGTATGCACGCATTTCTTTCACCATGCACACCATCTCGGTCTCTGCCACGTTCCGGATTTCCCATTTTGGCTGCCACCTTCCGTACGCCGCGCACGGTGCGCCAGGTCCTACGACAATTACCTCTTCTGCTATTAATTTAATATGATCCCACGGATGGGCTTTTAGGTTATATGTGGATGGGGTATATACGAAGCCCGGCACTTACATACATTCGAGGCCCCGGCACATTCAGCCCATAGGCGGCACATTGAGCGAATGTGCCGCGCGTGAACGCAAGGGCGGCACATTCCATTTCGGGAATGTGCCGGGCTTGGCACCGACTACTCTAGGAAAAGACACGTGTCTTTCTTCAACCGTGCCCCGCCTCTTTTCCTCCTCCCACCACCACCCCTCACTCCAAACGGCCACCAACGCGTCGAAAACACATCAAAATGCCCACCAACGGCACCAATAACTCGCAGCATAATCCCGCCACCGACCAACTCTTCTTTGACGCCAATTGATCGACTTCCGTACGTCGCGCTCGTGGCCCGTATCATCATCCAAACACCTGGGTAGATGTATACGTGCACAAGATTTTCTTGTATCACATCCAAGATTCCGCTGCCTTACCGGTGGGCCTGGCCGTTGGAGACAGCAGATTGAACGGGATTCGCATGGCGAGAGTATTATGTATGTGTTTCATTCCACAATCAAATTTTCAACAGTGCTAGCCCCCAAAACCTGACTCGAAGGCAGAATATGATTTGGTGATACTGGCCCTGATCGCGGTCGATCAAGAGGACGAGGGACGCATTAAAAGGTGAGGCTTGATCATATGTTTTCATGCCTTCCCCGCTCAGTCTATATCCCTACAATGTGCAAGTGAATTTGTCTCAAGTTCGCCTCTCTCAGTGGATAATTATCGAGACACGGAGGACAGAAATGTGGTGTGTCATCTTTTGTGATTCAAATTCCTACGCCGCTCGATGAATAGATAGGGTTACACGCTGGTGCAAATTTCAATGAATTTTGGCTGGTTCCAATCGCGATTGTCGTTCAATTCTCAAGCACGTAAGGAGTGGTTCGCTGCAAACATGATTTGCTCGGAAAATCGCTTTCCTTTTAAAATCTCTTCCGTTCCTCCAAAAGCCGCTATCCATCCCAGTCAGTTAGACCTCGGGATTTTATTACAAGAACCGGCATTCTCCGAGCCCAGTGAAATATTCCTTTCATTTTCGCATATTTGAACTTCAGAAATACTTGTACAGAGATTCCCGCACACAAGTACTTATGATTAGTAGGTATTCATTGTAATGAAATTCTAATACATGTCCTTGGCGCCAGCGGTGACTCAGACGACTCAGGAACGACTCTGGAATTAATAAACAAGCCTCAGATGCCGGAGCAACGATTTTCAACTCCAGACATTTACCACGCCACGGTTTAATGTTGTGAGATCTAGACTTTTCGTTACTTTTTGTCTATCGTTTTTCCGCCTTGGCCCATCTCATTATTTAGGCCTTGGAGCCCATTCAAAGCTGCCAGACTCGGAACGCGATGGTAAAGTGGCAGTGCAACTCCTTCGAGGAGGTACCAATTCTCAATTGATGGCAAGAATGTGCCGTGGTTGAACTGACGCGGCGGCCAACCGAATGTACCGGACATGCAGTCAAGGGCGGCACATTCGGGGAATGAGCCGGCTGCAGCCCCGAATGTGCCGCCTGTCAGGTGAATGTGCCGGGGGTTCGAATGTATGTAGGTGCCGGCCTTGGTTTATCCCGATGTGGATGCGGAGGTCGCCTCTGCCGTATTTTGTGCATGCGGAATGCCTCTGCCACCATTCTGTGCATGGCTGCGTGCCTCTGCCATCGTTCCATGTGCGGTCCTACCCGTCCTTCCGTGTGCCATCATGCCCGCTGTTCCGTGCATGCCTGCGTGCCTCTGCCGCCGTTGCCCGTTCTGCGTGCCATCGTGCCCGCTGTTCCGTGTGCCATTATGCCTGCTGTTCTGTGCGTGCCTGCGTGCCTCTGCCGCCGTTTCGTGTGCCATCGTGCCCACCGTTCCGTGCATTCCTGCGTGCCTGTGCCGCCGTTCCGTGTGCCATCGTGCCCGCTGTTCCGTGTGCCATTGTGCCCGCCGTTCCGTGCATACCTATGTTTTTACGCCGATTTTACCCATATTCCGTACGTGCATAATTTCGGTGGCCACTGTCAAGCGCTTGATCATCTCCAAGTGTATATCCCATCAGTACTGAAAAAGTACATTTCTCTGCGTGAACTTCCAAAGGGTACACAATATTCCCGCGTGTGTCTGTTCCCGGCGGTTGGAATTTCCCCGATCAGAGTCGAAAAGAGTTATATTTAGTGTAAGCATCGTATACGCAGTAAATTCTTCATATGGTTAATACCTGATCGTGATATGTTCATTCACGCGGTTCAAACATGAGAGGATGGGTGAAACTTGTCGATTCAGAACAATGCAAGGCATGTTCCCCGCCCTTTAGTGCCCAGCCATAACAAGGTCCGGAAACAACACGCTTGAGGATCGGACAAAATGTTCAGCCCGAGTGCGTCGAGGACGATTTTAATGTCACGCCTGCCGCTGTTGCTTTGTTCCATCCGAGGAACACGGGGGGTAATAAAGAGAGACCTTCTCAGCGAACGCGTAAGGAACGAGCGCTGGGATCTGTCTCCATCCTTTCGCTGGTTGTATCCGGTTTTGGTTTGCTTCGTTTTGCAAATTTGGTAGGTTCTGCCAGTGGTTCTATATCGAATCCAACGGCTCACCTCAGCCACACTGACAATTGTTCCCAGCTGCGGTATGTCCGGCCGATCGAAAATCCAATCGTGATGATCAATCCGTAGGCCTTGGATGCGGGTGCGGGGTGCGTTTGGATTCTTGGAATGGCATTATGTATTGACCGAGATGCCGACACACGAGTCAGTTCGTCTTAGTTTTACTCTGATAAACCACGACTCATCCAATTATCCTGAATTACGCACCCAGAGAGAATGAAGCACAGACGGTCGTATATCAATCCTCATCTCATATTTTCGGTCTGGAGTGGAGTGTCGCCAGACAGTCGCCGGAACCAGGCTCAAGAAATCGTGCCAGTGGGTGTCTAATATGCGCATTAACCGTTCTTCAACGATTACCTCGCCGATTCTTTGTATCTCTTTGTGTTCATCTCCGCCCGCTGTTTCCCCTTCTGTAAGGCTCTCTCATCGTCCTCTTTCCTGGGCGTCAACTTACTCCTGCGCAGCCTGATTTCACGCCTCAACACACCATGCGGCTGAACAGCTGACTGGTGCACAGTTTTTTCCTGACAGGATCGCAGTTGTTGCTGCCTACGGCGCAGCCCAATTCAATTTTCATCAGGCCGGGAGGCCACGTAGCCCACAGAAGATCCTCGAGGAATAAAAGGTCCCATGTCCGACTATGATTTCCCGTTTTCCCCGTTTTCCCTCACATCCGAAATTATTGAAATTGCAAAATTATTCTGGTAGTCTTTCCTACCAGGTCAAAGCTTCTATCTGCCACGGGCTATCTCCCTATTCCAGTCGAAACTGCTCGTTGGATCTCACTGGAATATCACATCTTCCGTTTTAAAATCTTGAGCTCGTCGAACCTGCCTGCGTCGATCCTTTCCCGCCATACATGGTTCTGACTGTTCCACCACCCCTTCGAGCTCTCAGCACCTCACGTGTAATACTCCCACCGGTTTCATGTCCGTGCTTGATTCCTCCGTTATCTGTTTTGATTTTGCTATGGCTGCTTGGATCTCCGACTCCTGAGTTATTATTAATTCCCTCTCCATCTCTTCGCGTTACGAATTCCGTCTCAAAGGGTAATTTCTGTGGTTCATCCGTTAGTGCTCGGATCCGCCTACCGTACGGGGGTGTTCATACTTCGAGAACCATGCCAACAATATCAAAACAAGACTTGCAACCCGCGCATAGCACCTAGCTATGATCCCCGATATGGACACTTTGTGACAGAAGTGCATTGGCGTTTCACAAAGCTTGCCAAAAGGCCGACATAATTATTGATTGGGACCGTAGGTTTGAAAAGCTTGTACTCTCAACACAACCGACCAGCATCCCAACGAATCTCTCGTTGAAATCCACAGGAATCATTTACTATGTTTTACAGCCGATGTCAGTACTGAAGGCGCGAATCAGAAAATTGCCGTTTTGGGCGTTTTCTGATGTCCGCGACCGATTTGCCCATATCTCGGTGGGCTCTGCACAGATTGCCTTGAAAATTAGCTAGATAATTCGGGCTAATTCAGCCGCTATTAGTAATAGAGACGAAGTTGCAAATATATCCAATACTTAGTGAAATGGGTCTTGGGGTCATTTCGGGAGTCAATTCGGTCTACCGGCATCTAGGCATATTGAAATGACCTAGATTTTTGAGAGTGAGGATTTCTATGCATTATAAAAGGGATGATAGATTCTGAATCTTTAAAATATTAGTTTATTGTGCTTGTAATGACATCAGAACAATAGCAATAGCCTGAAATCAGAAAATATGGTAGTATTTGAATCCATCCCCAAGCTCTCGGCAAATGTGACTCTATCACAACATTTATAGCACATAGAAATCCTCCCTCCCAAAAATCTAGGTCATTTCAACATGTCTAGATGCCAGTAGACCGAATTGACTCCCGAAATGACCACAAGACCAATTTCACTGAGTATAGGATATTTTTGCAACTTTGTCTCTATCACTAATAGCGGCTGAATTAGCCCGAATTATCTAGCTAACTTTCAAGGCAATCTGTGCAGAACCCACCGAGATATGGGCAAATCGGTCGCGGACATCAGAAAACAGCAATTTTCTGATTCCCGCCTTCGGTACTGACATTGGCTGTAAAACCATATCCTCGAAGAAAGGTAGTCTACAATTATGGCCAAATCAGCATTATCTAGAGTCGCGATTGCGCAAATATGGTGATCTGGCCGCACTAGAAACGCAATCCCGTCGCGGGCTATGCACAACTTCTCGTACGCTTTCGAAATTCCTCTCCAAGATTCATATTCCTCTACACATTATGATAATGCGTGCGTGTCTAGGCTTTCTCAGGCTTGTACGCTCAACACAGCTGACCAGCATCCCAACGAATCTCTCGTTGAAATCCGCAGGAATCATCTATCCAATGGCACTATGTTTTAAAACCACATCCTCGAAGAAAAGTAGCTTACAATTACGGCCAAATCAGCATTATCCAGAGTCGCGATTGCGCAAATATGGTGATCTGGCCGCATTAGAAACGCAATCCCGTTGCGGCGTATGCACAACTTCTCGTACAATTCCCAATGCTTTCGAAATTCTTCTCCAAGATTCATATTCCTCTACACATTTTGGTAATGGGTGCGTGTCTAGGCTTTCTCAGACTCGGACTCCGCTAGCTGGACGGAATCAATTCAGATTCGAATTCGAATATTAATTACACTCAACTCACCTTGGGCAGTGGCACGAACTCTGCCAATTGAGAACTGAATGTATTCGGCTTCGGCATTCTTGTCAGCACAAATTTTGGTAGTATGCCCAGGTTCTCATGCACAATAGTGCGGCTGGACGGGATGTCGACTTGGATTGCGAGAAATCTCGCGGGGAAAGATGAGCATTTCTAAATTGTTGCACGATGCCTCGATGTCCCATAATGTCCCATAGTCTCGCGACACCAGGGTCCGGGTTACAAATCGGGACGCTGAACTGGAACAAACTATTATTGTTAGCGTCACATCTCGCAGGGAAAAAATAAATCGTTGTCTTGAAATTTGGCCCGAGAAGTTCTAGGGAAGAGGTCATGATAGGAGGAATTGTTCCAAGGGGATCAAATGAGCTGGCACAAAAAAAAAGTCTAGATTCGTTTTAACTAAGAAACAACTTCAGACGCGCTACAATTGGCTACAATGCTCGAAAATCGAAAGAGCTTGAGAGGTGACCTAATTGATCCGAGATTCAAATTTCAAACTCCGCTCAATCACCGGTGTCAGTACCCATGTAGTCTCTTATAAACAGACGCTACAACAATAGAGTGCTCGTACCTCGCATGTTGTAGTCTGTCGAAAAGGTTGGTGCATTGATCGCTAGCCGCGCTATTACAAATCACGAAAACAACTTGGATGCTGGTATGCATTCCAGAACAAATTTATCACAAATATGAAGTCAAATTAGTATTTATTAGCATAGATTGAGCAACTTTCTCACCCAACTCGCGGCGGCAGAGTCGAAGAACCAGGAGTTTGAACTTTGATGGCTCAAGAGATGACAAATCCTGACATAATCTGCTCTTTCTATTCCGCGAGAATGGAAGTTGAAAAATAAAAATTTGAAGACATATTTGGGGTCAGACATGGATTTAAATATCATTTCTCTCTCAAAGTTTGAGGATGGGGGTCCTGGAGGTGCTAAATAGCCATGGCAAAATTTCAAACTCCGACGATTATATAATAACGCGGCCACCAAACACGGTGGCGCGGTTAACAACAGACTAGTACCCATGTGCACCAGCCAATCACACCACAAATCCCCAAATTTTGGGCAGTTGGAAGTTGGTTCCAACTGGTAAAGTATCGGATTAGGTATCCATTCAATCTGATACGTTGCGTTTCGGGTGGGCTGAAACGCCTCGGGGTTGCCATATGCTTTTAGTTTCGGGAAATTTGATTCTTAATCCGATACTTTACTGTTTGGAAACCAACTTCCAACTGTCCAAAATTTAGGGATTTGCAGTGTGAATGGTAACATCGACAGCGCCCAAGGACAACATAAGCGCTCGGCGGTCTCGGGGCCTTCCGATTGGTGCGATAACAATCTCAAATGTGATGGAATCCCACAGCTCTCAGCACTCTATAAGAAGTGGATGAGAAGCCCATGATCCTTCCTGATACCACCTCCTCGACAGTCACTTCGCCTCTGCACTGGTGAGGCTTCAAGATGCATACAAGGTACGTCCAAGCGGTCCCTGCCAGGATCCGAGACTCAAGCTTCCACATCAAGTATTCATCTTCATGGTAAAACTCCAGACCTCGAGAAAGAAATCACTGAAGTAGTGGATCCTGAACAGATCTTACCATACATTCATTGTCCAATCCATGCGATGATCTGCCGCCCGAGACGAGAATCTCAGTCCAGATTGTCGTCGATGGTCATATTTTCCTACAGACAATGCCGGCGGAAACCGAACCTTGTAGAAATTCCTGCAAAGTGAAGGTAGACTGTAAGCTGTGGGTATCCCCGTTTTAGATGTTACCGGTGTTGACACTCATGGTTCTTGTGGCATCAGGCCGCATCGTTCATGCTATGAATGTCTGGTTATACGGCATGGGAGACTCCAAGACTTCCGGCTCATCGGCTGGGTTCAAATCCGGAGAGATGACGCTCTGATTTCAGGGAGACCAAATTCTTGTGCGTTTACTCTACTGTATATGTGCTGCTAACTCGCATTCATCGTTACCATCCAGCTTTTTGTCTGAAGCTCATCAAGGTCAACCATGATGGCCCGTTACTTCAAGTTAGGGCAGTGTTTTCTCTGGTCGAGTCATCTATTGCCGAATACTGCAAGGTCGACGGGATCAATCGTCCTGAAGATCAAGGTAAAATACAGTTCAGTCCCCCTCTTCTCCTACTGAGACCAATGTAGTTACCTCTCTCAATGACCAGACTATTTTGCACCGCCTCATGTCCATCTTGTCTTCGAGATCCAGATCTACCCACACTCTCCTCGAAACTCGGATGATGCACGAGCGGATTCTACTACTCTTACACAGGAACAAAAACAGGAAAATATTGCTGAATATGTTGGGGGAAATTACTTACAGGAAATGGGTACACCAAGGGATCGAGAATCTGAACCAGGCTATCGCTGTGCACAGAGATGCAGTAAGAGAGGATCCTGATGATGCTGTCTCCTTGGTAGCTTTTGGCTCTATGCTCTGTGAGCGTTTTGAGCAACTGGGCGATGTTGAAGACATCAATGACTCCGTGTTGGCCTTGCAGAAAAGTGCTACAAACAGTGCGGACGCGGCCAGGTCGTTTGTGCTAAACATCCTGGGAAGATCGCTTCTCCGTCGCTTTGAGAGGTTTGGTGCACTTGGTGACCTCAATGGTTCACTCTCTGCATTCAGCAACTCTGATGATCTCACTCCAAGTAGACACCCTGACAAGCACGAAATATTGACTGGACTTGGAATAGCTCTGATGCGCAGATTTGAAAGGCTTGGAGATCTGTGTGATCTCGCGAAGTCTGTATCATCGGGGAAAGAGGCTCTTTGTCTCGCCGGAGATGGACATCCTGACAGGCCACTGCTCCTGCAACAGCTTGGCATTTCTCTTCGGTTACAGTTTCAGCGTCTCGGTGACCTTGATAGCCTCAACACCTCTGTATCACTGCTAGATGAAGCACTACACCTCACTCCAGATGGTGACTTAGGCCGATGGCCGAAGCTGGCGAATCTGTGTTATGCACTGTACATTCGCTTTGAGCGACTGGGTGACCTTGCTGACCTGCATAGATCTGTTTTGCTTGGCAGTCAAGCCGTCTGCATATCTCCAGAGGGTCATGTGGACAAGCCATCTGCTTTGAACAATCACGGACTCTCACTTCTCACTCGATTTGAGCGGCTCGGCAACCTGGATGACCTCGATAGCTCAATCGAGATGTGTGAAAATGCCGTCCGTCTGACACCAGATGGCCATCCTGATAGGCAATTGAGATTGCAAAATCTTGGTGATTCTCTCTCCCGGCGCTTCCAACGTCTTGGTCACGTCGATGATCTTAACCAGTCCATTTCCATACGCGACAATGCTGTCCGTCTGACCCCAGATGATCATCCAGAAAAGCCAGCGAGATTGCAAAACCTTGGGCTTTCTCTCTGTCTGCGCTTTGAACGATTCGGCGACATCGAGGACCTGGAGCGATCGGCTGTGATTCAGGAGGAATCAATTCGCCTGACTCCAGAACAGCACCCGGACAAGCTAGGCAGACTGAGTGCCCTACTTCGTTCCGTCTTGCTGCGCTTTGAACGGCTCGGGAACCTCGCCGACATCAACCATTGCATCGTTCTGGCAGAAAGTATTCTGGAATTAACTCCTGACGGCCACCCTGCAAAACCAAGCAGATGCAACTTGCTTGGAAATGCATTGCAGAGTCGGTTTGAACATATCGGCGATCTCGGCGATCTCAATAGGTCGGTGATTCAACAGTACAAGGCCCTTCACCTTGCGGCTGAAGGTCACTGCAGCAAGCCAAGTTACTTGATGAGTCTAGGAAAAGCACTGCAACAGCGGTTTGAGCAACTGGGTGACCTTGATGACCTCAAAAAAGCCATCTCCCTCTTTGAGCACGCTGTTCAGCTCACCCCTGACGGAGATATTAATAAACCAGCATGGTTGAACGATTTAGGTTGTGCCCTAAGTGAACGCTTCAAGCGGCTCGGTGATCCAGATGACCTGAAGAAATTTGCACAGATGGCTGAAAATGCGGTTCGGCTGATCTCTAATGGACAAGTTGAGAAGCCGGCCTTATTAAATAACCTCTCCCTTGCCCTGTTCGCCAGATTCCAGCGCTTCGACAACATCGATGATCTGAGCAGGTCGATTGCGACTGAAGAAGAGTCCCTAAGCCTGACTCCTGATAACCACCCTGAGAGGCAAGCACGGTTGAATAATCTGGCAATGTATCTTCTCTGCCGTTTCCAAAAACTTGGTGACATCCAGGACCTTGAGAGATCTTGCCAGTTGGGAGAAAATGCCATCCGTGAAACTCCAGATGGTCATCCTGACAGACCAGCATGGTTGGCCAACCACAGTGTTTCCCTTCAATCTCGGCCCGGGAAAAATCCTGAAGACCTTGAGGAAGTGATTAATCGACTCAGCTCCGCGGCACATTCCATAACGGGCCCTCCTCACATCCGATTCTATGCTGCCGCCAGGTGGGCACGATTGGCCCAAATAGAAGCCCATCCATCCGTCCTGGATGCATACCGAATGTCTCTTGATCTTCTTCCCGTGCTTGCCTGGCTCGGTCTATCCATCAAAGATCGTCATTACCACATTGTAAGTGCTCGAAAAGTGGCCAGAAATGCGGCCACCGCCGCCATAGCCGCAGGTTTACCAGGCGTGGCTGCGGAGTGGCTTGAGCGAGGTCGATCCATCATATGGGGTCAATTGCTGAACCTCCGCACTCCGGTGGATGATTTAAAGAAGAGACATCCTGTCCTGGCAGAGAAGCTCATTTTCCTTTCGGCACAGCTGGAAGAAACGGGAATTAGAGGCGGAGAGACCAATGCGACGAATTCTTCGACCCAAGCGCCAAATGAGCAGCGATCCCATGATCAAGCCCTTGAGCGCAACACTTTATTGGAAGATATTCGACGGTTGGAAGGGTTTGATAGGTTTTTGCTACCGAAAGCGATGTCCGAGCTCTCCAAAGCGGCACAAGGCGGGCCAGTCGTCATTTTAAACCTCAGTGACGATCGGTGCGATGCTCTGGCTCTTTCACCCGGCACGCCGGATGTCATCCACATCTTTCTTCCGGAATTTACACCGGAGCATGCCGAAAACCTGTCACGATCACTACATGGGCTCGTTCACAATCGCGGTCGTAATGAGCGATTGCTGGGACACCGGGAAGGGCATTTGGACCCTGAGGAAGCGTTTGCACTCATTCTTTCTGAACTGTGGACCAAGTTGGTCAAACCTGTTTTGAACGCACTGAACATCACGGTGAGCCATGATTGAGATCTACGGGTTCAATGGCTAATAACCGATTAGACACCTCGAACTCATAATTTCCAACGCATCTGGTGGTGTCCAACAGGTCCTCTCACTTTCCTTCCAATCCATGCAGCAGGTATCTATGGCGTGAACGAAATATTTGGCTCAAAGCTCTCGGACTTTGTGATTTCCTCTTATACGCCTTCGTTGGCGGCCTTGATACAAGGGTTTCGTCCACGATCACAGTCGCAGAAATCATTTCAGGTCCTCGCAGTCGCGCAGCCATCCGCACAGGGTCAGACGTACATTCCGGGAACTCAAGCCGAAATTACCTCGATTCAGAGATATGCCACGGGAAAAGTCCCAGTTTTGCGATTGGACGCCAATATGGCCACGGTTGATAATGTCCAAGCTGGCATGAGGGATTCGAGCTGGGTTCATTTTGCGTGCCACGGAGTGCAGAATGCCTCGGATCCGACGGAGAGCGCGCTTCTCCTCGCTGGAAACTCCAGAATGACACTTTCGAGCATAATCAAGTTATCCCTCCCCGAGGCCGACTTTGCATTTCTTTCGGCCTGCCAGACCGCGACTGGGGACGAAGTACTTCAAGAGGAAGCGGTCCATCTTGCAGGCAGAATATTGGCGGCGGGCTATAGAGGCGTGATTGCGACAATGTGGACAATAATGGACAGCGACGCACCGCAAGTTGCCAGCGATGTTTATGAACATCTGTTCCAAGACTCGCTCCCGGATTCAGGTCGGGCAGCTGAGGCGTTGCATTTTGCTATCAAGAGGCTCCGCGAGGGATCTGGGAATCGGAAATCTTTTTCATACTGGGTGCCGTTCATTCATGTTGGTGTTTGAAAGGGAGCGGGAATACCATGTATCGTTGTTCTTCATTTTGAGTATTAAACTTATGTTTTCATTGTGAAATCGCAATAAGCTTGAAGCCCATAAAGTGTTTCAAGGTTTTTGCTGCAATTCTCGACACACTGGAACAAGTTCCCGAGGCTGTGAGTCGTCCTCTCCCCTCCCCAGGTTGACACACATTTTCTGTCGTATTATTCAGGGCAAGCTCTACATTCAAGAGTGAGAAACCTTCCTCGGTACTGCGGCTGTTCAGGTAAATGATCACCGCACCACTCGACTGCTGTGTCTAAATGCAAACCAATGGGACAAGTTTCGAATGAGCGAACATATAGACCAGCTAAGCCCACAATCAGATGTTCGTTCTATCGACGCCGCGTTGGTCGCCTTCTGCAGCCGCGTCGTCCAATAAGAAGTTCTGTTTCTCCCTAAATAGCTCTACGGTCAAGCACACTGTGACATCTCTCCCGTAGTTCAAAGAGTAGATAAATGTGCCGTTGGACCTCCCTTGAATAATACTGAAATTACCATTTATTGCAATCTGAACGTGCATATAGCAGCTCGCCAGGGCCATCCGTCATTCCATATAGCAGCTAAATGCCCGTTTTACCTGTCTTCCATAGCGAGGAACGTCCATACCACACATCTGGGTACCGCATTAGCATCACCACAAAATAATGAAAAGAGTAGATTACCTGCTGCGCAATCATGACAACGAAAGCCGCAAGCAAGGCGCGGTGAACCCGAGGGATCGTAAAGAGCTCAAAGAAACGCGTAAAGTATTTTACCGCGCCCAGGACCGCAAATCCCTCTATCAGCTGGCGGTGGACGTAGTACAGATCGCGGGCCGGTTGCAGCTCGGTGTTTCGCAGGTGCTTGAGGGAGGCGTAGGCGTCTTGGTAGCGCGCTTTCTTCATAAGCCTCGTGGAGATTCTTTGAGAGTCATAAATGAGGCCGCACTAAATGAGGCCGCACAAAGAAGAGTTATCTGAACATTAGACCGGGGGAAATTCTGAATGTATTCTTACAGGATATCCATGTCCCAATATCCAATCGAACACCTCTGCCAGATGAAATTAAGCGAATGATCTTGACAGCCCGAAAGTACAACCTGAAATTCACTGGGTTGTCAATCTCCAACGAGGTTAAACTCCAGATGCCGATCTGGAGGCATCCCGGTATGAACAAATCAGAATATCAACGAGCCAAGCGACGTGATTCGGCAATGTGCCTCAGATTGAACCATGAAGTTAGAACAGTTCAAGACACCCTTACCATTGCAAGACAAAGAACAACAATCCTGAGGAAGCCTCACCAGATAAATCCTTCCAGAATCGGACGAAAAAATTGTGGATGCCCACTCTGCCTCCGAGACCGAACACAGCTGAATTGCAAACATCCTGGGCAATGCGTTGAAACGGCCAAAATGTTGATCGACAGCATTACACCGAAATGGAACCCATCTGTACCTAGTCTTGATCTGAGTGACGGGCTTGCCCTCACAAATGAGGAAGGACAACTAAACAAGATGTCAATAGATGCAGATCGAGTCATGACATTCGATGCGAATTTTACCTTGGAGAATATCGGAGGCGGGTTTCGTATCTTTGCCGTTGAGGAATCACTCAATGAAATCCCAGCCAGAAGGCACTGAATACCGGGAGAGGTACCAAGCATTATTGCATATTTCTTACACCCAACTATCTTTCACGCCGGCGAGTTTAAACCGAGGATCAAATTAAATATCATGAGGGTATCTAACATTGCGCAGGAAGGTGTGACGCTCTCACTCACCTTCGATCGAGATGATATCCCCTTGACATTTTCAACAGCACTCTTGGGTGGCCTACTACTGATATTGCAGAACAGCCAGAGGAATATTCCCCTTCTAATATGTTCCTCCTCTGAATTTCTACCCCGAATCCTGGTTAAGGACTGGGCAAAATATGAGAATGACCTCCTAGACCCCAACTTCCGGCCCTTGAAGGCCGCTTTAGCCATGCTGAATGAGAGAGTGGCGAAAACCCAATTCAAGAAGGTCTCGAACAACCTCGCTAAGGTTTTAGCCAACGAATTAATCGAACCAGTTGGAATAGATACCGAGGTTGATCTGATGTTCGAAAACCCAGGAATGCTTTTGTCCCGGGGATCCCAAAGAGTGTTCACGCACATTATACGCTCCCTCCAGGTGAGACCCTACCGTAAATCCACCTTCATAAATCTCGATCGTATACTTTGCGCTGTGGACGAAATGTGCGGCTACACACCGTCGGATCCCATGATCTGGAAGTCAATACGATCTACAACTCTGCAAAGACAGTCACGGGAGTTTTATTGGAAATGTATTCATAACACTTTCAGAGTGGGAGACTTCTGGTTGACTTCTGGACCCATATTGAGCACCTAGAAATAATTGGGACATGCCAGGTCTGTGATGTGACGGAAAGTTTGGAACATATAGCATTGGAATGCAACTCGCCTGAACAAAAAATAATATGGACCCTCACAACATCAGACTTTGTGCCAAAAACTTGATCGCACTTGATTTCACTTGATCTGACTTGTTTCGGCCTAAAAAGACCGCAAGTGACAAGTGATCAAGCCAGGTCTGATTTTCCACAAGTGAAAAAAAAAACTTTTTCCTACGGGGTGTGGGCTCATTTTTATCCATTTTGACGAGCTAAGGTTTTTCAGATTTTCTGGATTCAAAAGGAAAAGTGCATTCAAGACCAATCAAGTAACAAGTAAAATGCCGAAAGGCTGATGAAGAGAACTATGGTCGAGGAAATACGATACTTGGCCAACCCTGAACTGGGGATTGATCTTGGGTTGCAATCTTGTGAAGTTCAGGTGCCCGAAAGGTCGCCTACTAACCGAAAAGGGAAGGCTGTTTGCGATAGTGGGTTGGCATCTTATTTGGAACCTGCGCGTGAATCGTGTCACCAAAAAATTCGGCGCGACATTAAGTACAGTAAGCATCCATAACCAATGGCTCATCGCGATCAATTCAGCGTTAAAACGCGACTGGATTCTCACTGACAAAGTCAAATTTGGTACACTTGCTCTGAAGAAGCAGCTGGTGTTGAACACCTGCAGTGGCCTGCTTAAGGATGAGGACTCTCTGCCGGATGATTGGACAAAGATAGAGGGGGTTTTAGTGGGTATATGGCCAATGAATGGTATAGGATAATTTTCTCGCAGGCCAGAGCCCCACACTGCCACTGGTTAAAATATTGTGCGTAACGGCATTTCCTCCTGGACAAAACTCACCGGCATGACTGGCCCAAAACCAGCAACACAAGCGGACAGACTGAGAATGCTTCTGCAGACTTTGATCTCGTTATTCCAAACGCTCCAAAATAAATAAATGAGGCCGCGCGTGATAAAGGATGGACGACATATCCGGGCAGAGGTAGACTCCGAACATTAGCGGGACAGCAGGGAGGAACGCGGAGCCAAGTTGTAACCTCCATCCAACTCTTCCGACTTGGTAAGGGGCCAAGTTAGCACAGAAACACAAGAAGATGCCGCGGTCTGAGAAATTGGTGATCGCATCAGAGGCCATATATGTATCCTTGAACTCGCTCTCCCGCTCTTGGTTTTTTTTTCATTGAATGGATTGAGCACAAATAAGCAGGCAGCAGAACGAACAGTGCGGGAGAGAAGAGCGCGGAGTGTATTGGATATTCTATTCAGTATCATCTCGCCTGGGAGATATCTAATCTACGTAGGATGGGGCTATAGGTAGGTACCTCAGGCTGAGGCGTGCAGGAGCGATGCGCTACGATCCGATGCGATAGAGACGCAGAACAGCGCGATAACGACCGCGGGGCACTGAGGGTGCTCCCGTCCTGCGTCATTGCCCTCCACATCCCGTCCGCGTAGGAACAAGACAAGGACGCAGAAGACAGAGGCGAGTGCGGGGTATGCGAGATATCCCGTGCGTACCCAGAGCACAGCGGCGCTCGACGGTGAGGAAGAGCGACAGGGCAAGGTACGCATACACCCCCGCCTCGACGTCCCACAAACTTGCATGCCCGTCGAGCGCGTACAGCAGCGTTACGGAAAGGGGGATGGGCACGGAGGTGGGGCGGGGGCGGGGACGAGGGGAGGGCGGCACAAAGCCCGCATGGGCGTATCGCCGCTGGACGAGGATGATTGAAGGATGTGCGCTATCCTTACGCCGTACGATCCGGGGAGGAGGTACCTGCGCTTTCCTCTCCACCTATTCCTATATACATCCCCATCTCCATCTCCGCGCACGCGTACTCGGCGGCTTGGAACCAAATCCCGGAATCCGAAGCCACCATCCACCCCTCTTCCGAGTCGGCGGCACGAGGGGGGCGAGGGCGAGGTAAAACTGGAGTGAGTAGGAGGGCGAAGAAGGGCGATGGAGGAATGGAGGACGATAAGAGTGAGAGTAGGGGTGAGATGAGGGCGAGGACAAAGACGGGGGCGATTATGCAGAGGGAAAGGAGGATACACACGCCCCTCCCGGGCCCGTCCCACCCGCGCTCTGTCTCCATCTCTCCTATCTCCTCCTTCTCTCCTTCTTCTCTCCTATCTCCAATTCCATTTCCATCGACGCAAGTGCGCGACATCCCGCCCCCAGCGCTCGCTGACAAGGGCTCCGAGGACGAGGGCGTGGGCGAAGGACGCTCCCGCCTCGATGTCCCGCACGTATGCTTGGGGGGCGGCGTCTTGAAGCCAAGCCACCTGCTACGATCGTCGATTGCGGCGATGGGGGCAATGACGAGAGCCGGAACGGGGACAGCGAGGGCGAGGGTGAAGGTGGGGGTAAAGACGAGGGCGGGGGCGGGGCGGGGCGGCGTGTACATCTGCGCCACACGCCCCACACGCCACACGCCACGCCCGCCTCGACGCCCCGCACAGCATGCGGCGTCTTGAAGCCAAGCGCAACAGGGACGATCGTCGATGAAGATGACGATGACAGTGGGGGACGACCGCGGTGGGGGTGAGAGTGAGGGTGAGAATGGGGGCGGGGGGAGAAGGAGAGGGCGGCGTGTACATGTGTGCCCCATACACCCCCGCCTCGACGTCCCTCGTCTGCATACGCGCACCTGCAGGGTCTTGAAGCCACGCGTGGCCCAGCCATACTCCGCTCCCGACAACGGGACGGCGCAGGTAAAGGCGCGTGGAAGGAGAGGGCGGCGTGTACATTGTGCAGGTGCGCCACGCGCGCGCCATACACCCCCGCCTCGGTGTCCCACACGTCTGCATCCGCACCCTTGGCGGCGGCACAGCGAGGTGTCTTAAAGCCGATGACGAGGACGGGGACGAGGACCGCGAGGGTAGAGGCGGGGGCGTGGGCGGGTACGAGGGTGGGACGCACACCCATACGCCCCCGCTTCAACGTCCCGCGCATCTGCAAGCGCACACCCTAACCGCGGTAGCATGACTCCGCTCGCTGAAGCCGATGACGGGGACGGGGACGGGCACGGTGACGGTGAGGACGGCGATGGGAGCGGGGACCACACGGGTGGGGTGGGGTGGGGAGAGAAGGAGAGGGGGCGACACCTCGACCTCCTCCGCGGCAGCGCAGCGTCTTGAAGCCAAGCGTAGCCAAGAGGTACTCCGCGCCCAATGAGGATGACCGCGCGGGTAAAGGTGGTGACGGGACGGCGGGGGCGAGTGGTGACGAGGGGGCGGCACCGGGGAAGGTGATGATGACGGCGAGAGCGGGGAGGATACGCTCGTGCACACCTGCGTCTCCACCTCTACTTCCATCGACATCGCACGCACGTACGCGCTCGCCAGAGACGCGCGCGCGCGCCGTCCATCCCCTTCGCTATCGCCATCCCTCCTCCACACCCATCCCCATCTCCAGCTGCGCACGCCTCTATACCTCCACCACCATCAAAGTCGACGTCGTCGATATACGCGAGTGTGGGTCGTGTGCCGCCGTAGAGGAAGGAAAGAATGGCGAGGAGGGCGGAGGGAAGTGGCGGCGTCCTAGGTCTGCGAGGGAGGCGGGGAGGCAGGGAAGTGGAGAGCGGCGGGCGCTGCCTCATGGGCATGCGCACGTTGCTCAGACTTGCTCCCCGCGTTCGCACGCCGGGCAGCGGGAAAGCGGGAAAGGGACAGCGTGGCCGGGAGGGAGGGAAGGTAGGTGGGAAGGTGAAGGGGGACCGCGGACAGCGCGCCAGGCCGCAAAGTGGGTATACTTGCGCGCCTCCGTGTCCCACACCCAAATAAGCATGGATTTGGCGGTCCGCATACGACGAGGATGTCGGCGGGTCCGCACGGCTCGCGCGCCACGATGGGAAGTAGACCGGTGACCGATCTGTCTACGGGACAAAATGTCGGTAGACAGACCGGTCGATCTGGCTTTAAATTTAGATGACGAGCGGCGGCACCGCCACAACGCGTCATTGAGTGCGTGAAAATCACGTTTGATGCCCCATCAGTGGCCAAACACGACCATCGTGCGCGCTCGCGTTCTTCGTCTTCGCGTCCATCATCCTTTCTGCCGTCAGGCTCTCCTCTATACTGCCTCAATACATGGCTCATTCAAACCCCTATCTTCACTGGCTCTCACCCTCTGCAAACCCTGGTAGTTCTCGTCCTCCTCAACCTGCCGTCACTGCACATGCGCAGAGACAGCCATCTACATCGCGAATTCCCTCCGCAGCACCTAAACGGTCTCATAAGCGTCAAAACCCCCTGCCTCCTCCAATAAATTCATCCCCTCATCCACACTCTGTCCTTCCAGCAGGTTATGATGATTTTTTCACCAAAACTCCCGCAGCAGCTGCTCCCCGAACTCTTTTGCAAAATATATCTCACCCCATCCCGAAGCTTATTAGCGATAGAAAAGAGGAGTTCAAATCACCCGAGTTCATATTTCATTCTAATTCGACCGAAACACCGCTTCGCCGGAGCCAATCACACCCGAATATATTCGATGTTACCCAATTCCCTCCCCCACCTACGCCACCCGTCCCTCCTGATATCGGCTCTGCAAACTCCCAATCATCCTCTATTCTTAGCGCTTCAGCCGAATTTGATCTCGACACCACCATGACTTTGCTCGATTCACTCGAAGCTGGTACTCTATCAAATCTACCTCCAGCAGCGCCTCCCCCTTTCAAACTCCGTGGCTCCGACTCTGAAAAGATATCAGCAATTCTGAAGTTTCTTCGTGACGCCCGTTTGTCTCCTGCAGATATCCTGGTAGAGATTCTATCAAACAACGAGTACGAACATCATGCTGCGATGTTTTTTCGGAATTCTGGAGAAAAGATGACGCAGTTATTGGAGGTTCTGGTCGCCGATGAACGTGGAGAGCGGGTATTCAGAGATTGGGTGAAGCCGAGGGCCATTGACATCGCTTGCGAAGCCGTCTCGACTCAGATGGATGCCATGGTCAAGGTCTTGAGCACGGCATCAAGTATCACCCAGCTCACCCCCAAATTTCTCCGTGCTTGGAGCCTGAAGGACAATGTAGTCCAGCCTGCTGATAATTTGGCCGCTGACGTAGTCAAAATACTTGCTTCTGCACTGAATACCGAACGAGCAGTCGTAAAGAACAAGAAAAAGAACTCGGACACCGTTCGTTCATTGAACAATTCAAATAAATGTTCTAACTTGTACATAGGCACTATATGCAATAATTGGCCAACTTGCTTCCCGCCGTTCGCAGAATTGTTCTGATTTCTCCGGTCCAATGACCCTGTTCTGGTGGAAGAATGGGGCATCCCGTGAGAGTATCCAAGTCCTGCAGAATCTCGGACTTTCGAAGTGCTTTGATTCCGCACTCACCATGGTTGGCTCTGTCGCCGATTATTGCATTGAGGACGCCTGTGTCGCAGCGCGGGATCCGGGCGGCTTTATGGGTAACTGGGACAACATAAATATCTCCACTTCGGAATTTGTGGAGCAGCGCAGTGGCGGCCCAGCGAAAGTCCAATCCGGAACGTACTCAATCATCTACAGGCTGCGAAATCCCAATCCGCGGGCCATGGCGCTGGCTCCTCTGCTTGCCAGAGCCGAGATTGCGCCAGACCTTGAATTCAACCTCGATGTCTGCCCGACTTTGGAACAGAGCATAAGTTCCTATTGCAATTTTCGGGCTTATATCATCCGTGTTCTTTTCAGATACAACAAAGGCTTCACCGAATACAATGAAATTTCCGCACTCCAGTTCATTTCCCGCCGCCCGATGCCGGATGACTACGTCACATACCAATTCCCAGTCCGTCTTTCTACAATCGAAGAAAACTCCATTCCCGGCAACCTTTCCGTTCACGAGAATGTTTTTGTTACACAACTCAAACTCACCTACGCCGAGCTCAGCAAAAACGCGATTTTATCCATCAATGATCAAGCTACGCAGGCCTTGAACCGAGGTTGCAAAGCTGTTCGCGCTTTCGACCTAAATCCCTTTCTTCGAGCCCAAGTGTTCCAACTTGGTATCGGTCTTTTCCATCTTTGCCTGAACTTGATCTGGGGGATTCTCCATACTCACCGTGGCCATGAAAATACCGAAGGCAGCCTTTCCTATTTCTTTGTTGTCCTCGAGAAAGCGCGGTTAGGTGGGAAACACCCTGACTATCACTCTCTTCTGGCTGCTCTCATGCAAATCCTGGACGGACTTCTCCTCGACGCATGGCGGCTTGAATGTGGTTCAGCTAACTTGACCGCCTTCGCTGCGACAAAACCGACCACCGAACAGATACTGGCTATTGCGGACCGCATATTATCCGAGCATGCGATGCCCGAACGCTCCCCATCCACCGCTCCCGTCGATAACATACACGGAAATACTCGCAGGCTCATTCATGACCTCCTACATGTCGCCGAGGTGACGCGAGCCATCGCCGATGGAGATTTTGGACGGGTGGAGGATCTTCTAGGAAACCTCGCAATGATCTTCCGCGGAGCAGGCTCGAAAAACTATTGCACGGAGATCATGTACTTCATCCACAATCTGAAGTACGTGTGGAAGGGAGACGGGTTTGAGTCAGTATTCGATTCTGGCCGCTATCTATTCACTAATTCTGAGTAACAGTGAGCTGGTGCGTGACAACATGATATTCAAGATGACGCCGGCACGAGGGAGGGGTCAAGGTGTGGATATGAATATCGAACACAACATCGGCAAAATAAAGGCAAGTCATATCCCCACGTACTGGACCATTCTGATGTCGCACAGGATCTGTTCACATCTAGGGGTGTCTATGGCAGCTGGGATCGCCTGGCGAACATTTCAGCCGCCATTGACGTGCTCGACTCTGTCAAGACCAGCATCGCGACTTCTTTGGGTGCATCATACAGCGGCACTGGTCATAAGGACGTCGATACAACTGATCTCGTTTGGAGAGTTGCCCGCAAGGCTCGTGAACTGAACTTGAATGTTCCGCAACTCAACCGAGAAGGGAAAGCCACTCTTGATCTTTTAGTTGTCGGTGAGGCAGCCTTAAAATCCTCGACAATGTCAACGTTCAACAAGAAACGGCGGGAATTGTTGAAGGGAATAATATTGACCACAGAAGACGACACCGATGAGATCCCGGCGATGGAAATTGTTCTGACTAACCCGGAGGAACAATAATTAGAGTTATCTACGATTCATAATGTACCTTACATGACTGTAGGTCGACAATACTCATAGCTGGAGAAGAACATTTCGATGCAGTATTTCTAAGACTTTCTACGTTTTGCCTCGGGCACGTCCTCGTCGCTGTTCCCCTCCTCGTTGTTGGCTTCCCCTGGTTTGTACTTGGAGACAACATCAAAAAGACTTTCCGCCCACATGTACGCCCATTCTGGACTCTGTTTCAAGAGTGCAGTGATTGCCTGCGGCGAAGTTATTGAGGAAGCGGGTGCCATAACTAATTTCTTGATCGCGTCGGCATCAAGGATGAAGGTGGGTGGGCGGATCGCGCGCAGATTGAATCGGCCATGAATATCTGTTCTCCAGGACATTATCAGCTCCTCAAGTTCGGGCCGATCTTTGGTGGGCCTATACACATTGCGTTTGCGCTTCGCTGGTTCCGGTGCTGCTGGTGTCGTGTAGACAGGACCCAAAAAAAGTTGTTCCAGTGTAAACGTGTTACCGAGGTGAGCGCTGGAGTCGCAGCACCAGCGACCCGTGAACGTGAGCGCTAATTCCAATGGATTGCCGTGAGAAATGTCTGCAGAGGAAGGAGAGAAGCATACCATCTGGTGACTCATCTCGATAATATGCAGCTTTCAGCACACGCTCACATTCCGAGGACGTCGCATGATGAATGGACGCGCGACCAGTGCGTTCTTGCTTGGTAGGGTGCTTCTTCGTCAAGGCCACATCCGAAAACGGTCGATCTGGGTCGTCAGCGTCCATTACCATTTGGCTCGTGTCGATTTCGGGCACCCATGGCTCAATCATATGGACGCAGAACGCTTCTCGTGAGGTGCTGCGACCCGCGCGACCATCCCACTGAGATTTGGTGGGAATGTCCGCTACAATACCATAAATGATTACGCCGTCGATACCAGCAACGTCGAGACCCTCCAATTTAATTCAGAGGTGCGAGGTGATGACTAGAATGAGCAGCGTACCTCGCCTGCGCCTGCGGTTGCGTTCAAGATCAATGTCCTCCCGTCTGGATCCGCAAAGCTTGAATATGTTTCTTCAAGGTACTCACGCGACATGTCGGCGTGGTAGTGACGAACGATACCAAGATTTTGAAGGGCTTTCGGCAATCGAGAATCAAGATGTTGCCGCGCGACGCAGGTCTCAGCCTTGTTGCCGTGGAAGATCACAATTTTCGGTAGGCGCATAGGGGGATGGAAAACATCAGGGATAATCAGATCTAGGTTTTGAATACTTCCTCGCCCGCCAACGAGGACATGTGTTGCATAAATAAGATTTGGTCGGTTCGTAGAAACACGAATGATTGTAGGGTTGGGGCCAATGGCAAACGTGTCGTGAATGTAGTTGTAGATGTGTGGTGGAACGGTAGCAGATAGAAAGGACCAAGCCGTAGATGTGCCTAGTCGTATACGAAGCTGGGGGAGTGCACCGTAAGAGGGTCGAAATGGTTTTCTGCCATTCACAGTGGATCCGGCGATGTAGGTATTGTGGCATTCGTCAACGGTGACGCCTCCAATCTGGGAAACAAACTTGTGGTCGTGAAGGAGACGCGCCATCTTTGGAAGGTGGCCATGATGAAGCTCAAACTGCTCAGGTTGAACGATGAGGTGAGGGATTTGGCCCGCAGAAATTGCCTAATACTGCATTCATGTCCGCTCTTAGGGCCAATAAAGTAATTGCACGCACCGACCATAAGACTGGACAATTTGGCGTATCTTCGTTCACGGCTACCGTCGCAATACCGAACTTATTCAAGAAATCAGACACCTAGGCATGAATCAATAAAGACTACGTTGTGGATGAGATTTCCTACCTGCATCATTTGTAGCCGTTTAAGTGGAGATATAGTAATGGAAATGCGACCCGGACGAAGTAGTAGAGGGATTGCAATGCAGAGGGTCTTGCCCCACCCAGTTCGAGCAATTACGAAGCATTCTTTCCCGTTCATCGCAGCGAGGCCAGCTTCCAGTTGAAGATCATGCGGAACGAGCCGTCCGCGGGTGACAGTGAATACGAGAAGACAAGCACGTAAAGCCATGATATGGTCTTCATTTGAGAGGGTGTTTAAAAAGGCAAAGGTGGGCCGAAGATATGGTGGTATAACTATACGAGAAAATCGAATAACGTCTTCTGAATCGAGAAGCCGAATGACACCAAGAGTCGCAGTCATGAAATTCCAATTCATGGTTTCGATAGTATTGCGGTACGCCAGGGCTTTGAGGAGTGAAGGAGTACTAGGGGAGCCATAGTCTGGGGGAATGTAGGCACTAGGGTGGGTCATGAAAGCAAGAAAGGATGATGGACGCGAAGACGAAGAACGCGAGCGCGCACGATGGTCGTGTTTGGCCACTGATGGGGCATCAAACGTGATTTTCACGCACTCAATGACGCGTTGTGGCGGTGCCGCCGCTCGTCATCTAAATTTAAAGCCAGATCGACCGGTCTGTCTACCGACATTTTGTCCCGTAGACAGATCGGTCACCGGTCTAGATGGGAAGCCGAAGCACGATGTTGCAGGCGGAACCCGGATGAGGATGAGCGCGAGGGACGCGGGCGCCACTCAGCGTTGTCGAGGATGTCGCGTTCGCCTACAGCGAAAATATTAATTCTTTCGCTTTAAAGGAAAGGAAGGGTTCTTACGGAGTAGCATTTTAACGGACAGAGTTACGCGGGGCGATTCTCAAGATCAGTCTCGTCCCTGCCTTGAACTCGTAAGCACACCGGCGGAAGTGAAAGTCAGAAAGGAATGAAGACGCACAGATATCCGACGGACCGACTCGCAACGTCGCGTACGGTGTCATATGCATCGCCAGGAGTTGACCAAGTCAATCCTGCAGAAAATGTTGTTCATATTCTGTAGAGACACGTCCCCGGGTTCCAAGGGAGTCGCCCATCGCGTCGAGTGTTGGTCGAGTGCAAGATGTCAATCAGCGGCTGTGCACCTGCACCGCCACAACTCTCTTTCTCCTAACCCCCACCTAGGCCAAAACGCATACGCTCTGTGACTTGTGGCTGTCTCTGGTATCAAATTATCACTTCCGTTTGGGTGATTGGTTTTGGGAAGGATCTACTGTAGGAGGCTCCGGGGCAACTCGTTTGCAACACCGTTAATCCGGCCTCAGACAACTTCTCTATCTCGAAAACTCGTCACTCCGTCAATATTATGGTATTATGGCTTTCTTCAGCTTTCTCCATGTGTATCGCTTGCCATGTCTAGTATCCCTGGGCTTTCTACGCCTCAGCCAGCTCCTTGGATCCGGAATCAACTCAGATTCGAATTCGGGACTCAGCTCACTTAGGAAGTGGTACGGACTCCGTCGCTGTCAATCGAAAGCTGAACATCTGCGGGCTGTGGGAAATCGCTTCCCCAGAATCCAAAAACCAGTTTCCCCGTTGGGATCGCACTGAATGCACCTCCACCGACCAATCGCGCAATGATCAATCCAACTCAGGCGGTCGGGAGAGGACCGAGAATCAGTCTAACGCCAGTCAAGTACGTATGCGGTCCTGCTATGGCTGCTCGTGCATCCCGTACTCCCTCCTGAGTCCTGGGTTATCAACTCTGTCTCCATCTTTTCGGATCTGTCTCCACCCTTTCGCTGGTTGTATCCGGTTTTGATTTGTTTCGTTTTGCAAATTTCGTAGCTTCTGCCAGTGGTTCTATAGTGAACTCACCTCAGCCCACACTGACAATTTTTCCCAGCTGCGGTATGTCCGGCCGATCGAAAATCCAATCGTGATAATCAATCCGTAGGCCTTGGATGCCGGTGCGGGGTGCGTTTGGATTCTTGGAATGACATTATTTATTGATCGAGAAGCCGACACACGAGTCGGTTTGTCTTAGTTTTACTCTGATAAACCACGACTCATCCAATTATCCTGAATTACACCCCAGAGAGAACGAAGCACAGACGTAATCAACATATTTTCGGTCTAGAGTGGAGTGTCGCCATACAGTCACCGGAACCAGGCTCAAGGAATCGTGCCAGTGGGTGTCTAATATGCGCATTAACTGTTCTTTAACGATTACCTCGCCGATTCTTTGTATCTCTTTGTGTTCATCTCCGTCCGCTGTTTCCCCTTCTGTATGGCTCTCTCATCGTCCTCTTTCCTGGGCGTCGTCAAATTACTCCTGCGCAGCTTGATTTCACGTCTCAATACACCATGCGGCTGAACAGCTGGCTGGTGCACAGTTTTTTCCTGCAGTTGCTACTGCCTACGGCGCAGCCCAATTCGATTTTTCATCAGACTGGGAGGCCACGTAGCCCACAGAGGATCCTCGAGGAATAAAGGTCCCATATCCGACTATGATTTCCCGTTTTCCCTCGCATCCGACATTATTGAAATTGCCAAATTATTCTGGTAGTCTTCCCTACCAGATCAAAGCTTCCATCTGCCACTTCCCTATTCTAGTCGAAACTGCTCGTTGGATCTCACTGGCATATCACATCTTCCGTTTTAAAATCTTGAGCTCGTCGAACCTGCCTGCGTTGATCCTTTCCCACCATACATGCTTCTGACTGTTCCACCGCCCCATCGAGCTCTCAACACCTCACGTGCAATAGTCATACTCTCACCGGTTTCGTGTCCGTGCTTGATTCCTCCGTTATCTGTTTTGATTCAGATGAAACTTTCTCTAGCCGCAACACTGGCTATCATTCCCAAATCTGTTCTTCAATTCAGAGGCCGGACACGACCAGGTTCATTCTGTCGGGTGGAGCTCCTGGCGTACAGCTAATTCAACCCCTTTCTCGCCTACAATCCAGCCTGCCTGCAATTTTGCAAATGCCTTTTTTCGGGATTTCTAGGCCACAAGGAGTGTCATTATGAGGACGGCCTGGACGGTGAGTCCTCCATCTGACTCTCTTTTATGCCTTCATCCTTCTTCGTCACCCCGCTGTATCATGGTAACATGTACTCAAAGTAATCTTGGAATTGCCAGAGTGAAGCGGCGGCCTCATTAATGAGACTAAGATTAAGACTAAGTCTCAGACTGGCACCGTTCGGACTCCTTGAAGAATCCCCTTGGCCGCTTCATGCAACGCGTACTGGCACGAGCTCCGCCAATTGAGAACCGCACATTTGCGAATACGCTCTACTCACTTCCCCGGGATCCGAGAACCAGTTTCGCCGTTGAAAAAAAATCAATCGCACTGAATAGAACTCCACTCCACCGTGGCACTAATCCGACTCAGCCTGTCATGAGGCAGTCTAACTAACGCCAAAAACATTGAAGTATGCGGTCTTCAAGTCTTGCTATGGCTGCTTGGATCTCCGACTCTCCTGCGTTATCATTAATTTCGTCTCCATCTCTTCGCGTTACGAATTCCGTCTCAAAGGGTGATTCTGTGGTTCATCCGTTAGTGCTCGGATCCGCCTACCGTACGGGGGTGTTCATACTTCGAGAACCATGCCAACAATATCAAAACAAGACTTGCAACCCGTGCATAGCACTAGATATGATCCCCGGGACGGACACTTTGTGACAGAACCAGCGGCCGACATAATTATTGATTTGGACCGTAGGTTTGAAAGGCTTGTACTCTCACCACAGCCGACCAGCATCCCAACGAATCTCTCGTTGAAATCCGCAGGAATCATTTATCCAATGGAACTATGTTTTAAAACCACATCCTCGAAGAAAAGTAGTTTACAATCACGGCCAAACCAGCATTATCCAGAGTCGCGATTGCGCAAATATGGTGATCTGGCCGCACTAGAAACGCAATCCCGTTGCGGCCTATGCACAACTTCTCGTACAATTCCCAATGCCTTCGAAATTCCTCTCCAAGATTCATATTCCTCTACACATTTTGGTAATGGGTGCGTGTCTAGGCTTTCTCAGACTCGGACTCAGGCAGCTGGACGGAATCAATTCAGATTCGAATTCGAATATTAATTGCACTCAACTCACTTTGGGCAGTGGCACAAACTCTGCCAATTGAGAAATTAACGCATTCGGCCTCGGGATTCTTGTCAGCGCAAATTTTGGTAGTATGCCCAGGTTCTCATGGAAAATAGTGCGGCTGGACGGGACGCGATGTCGACCTAGATTACGAGAAGTCTCGGGGGGAAGACGAGCATGCTCTAAATTGTTGCACGATGCCTCGATGTCCATAATGTCCCAAAGTGTCGCGACATCAGGGTCCTAGGTACAAACCAGGGCGCTGAGCTAGAGCAAGCCATTATTGTCAGCGTCACATCTCGTAGGGAAAAAATAAATAGTTGTCATTAAATTTGGCCCGAGAAGTTCTGGGAAAGAGGTCATGATGGGAGGAATTGTTACAAAGGGATCGAATCAGCTGGCACAAAAAAAAAAAAAGAGTCTGTAACTAAGAAACAACTTCAGACAAGCTAAAATGCTCGAGAACTTAAAGGGCTTGAGGTGACCTCGGATCAAGTGGTCTGAGATTCAAACTCCGCTGAGTCCGCTCAGCAACCGTTGTCAGTGTCGCCCGCTGACATCAATGTCAAGCCGCAATTCAGGGCGGTCATCAGAGCCAATGGTAACATCTTACAGTTCTAGCGCCCAAGGACAACATAAGCGCTGGGCGATCTGGGGGCCTTCCAATTGGTGCGATAATAATCTCAAATGTGATGGAATCCCACAGCTCTCAGCACTCTATAAGAAGGGGATGAGAAGCCCATGATCCTTTCTGATACCACCTCCTCGACGGTCACTTCACCTCTGCACCGGTAAAGCCTCAAGATGCAAACAAGGTACGTCCAAGCGGTCCCTGCCAGGATCCGAGACTCAAGGCTTCCACATCAAGTATTCATCTTCATGGTAAAACTCCTGACCTCCAGGAAGAAATCACTGAAGCAGTGGATCCTGAACAGATCTTACCATACATTCATTGTCCAATCCATGTGATGATCTGCCACCCGGGATGAGAATCTCAGTCCAGATTGTCGTCGATGGTCATATTTTCCTACAGACAATGCCGGCGGAAACCGAACCTTGTGCAAATTCCTGGAAAGTGAAGGTAGACTGTAAGCTGTGGGTATCCCCGTTTTAGAGTTACAGGTGTTGACACTCATGGTTCTTGTGGCATCAGGCCGCATCGTTCATTCTATGAATGTCTGTTTATACGACATGGGAGACTCCAAGACTTCCGGCTCATCGGCTGGGTTCAAATCCGGAGAGACAACACTCTGATTTCAGGGAGACCAAATTCTTGTGTGTTTACTCTACTGTATATGTGCTGCTAACTCACATTCATCGTTACCATCCAGCTTTTTGTCTGAATCTCATCAAGGTCAACCATGATGGCCCGTCACTTCAAGTCAGGGCAGTGTTTTCTCTGGTCGAGTCATCTATTGCCGAATACTGCAAGGTCGACAGGATCAATCGTCCTGAAGATCAAGGTAAAATACAGTTCAGTCCCCCTCTTCTCCTACTGAGACCAATGTAGTTACCTCTCTCAATGACCAGACTATTTTGCACCGCCTCATGTCCATCTTGTCTCCGAGATCCAGATCTACCCTCACTCTCCTCGAAACTCGGATGATGCACGAGCGGATTCTACTACTCTTCCCCAGGAACAAAAACAGGAAAATATTGCTGAATATCTTGGGAGAAATTACTTACAGGAAATGGGTGCACCAAGGGATCGAGAATCTGAACCAGGCTATCGCTGCATACAGAGATGCGGTAAGAGAGGATCCTGATGATGCTGGCTCCTTGGTAGCTTTTGGCTCCATGCTCTGTTATCGTTTTGAGCAACTGGGCGATGTTGCAGACATCAATGACTCCGTGTTGGCCTTGCAGAAAAGTGCTACAAACAGTGTGGACGCGGCCAGGTCGTTTGCGCTGAACAACCTGGGACAATCGCTTCTCCGTCGCTTTGAGCGATTTGGTGCACTCGATGACCTCGATGGTTCACTCTCTGCATTGGGTGACTCTGATGATCTGACACCAAGTGGACACCCTGACAAGCACGAAATATTGACTAGACTTGGAATAGTTCTAATGCGCAGATTTGAAAGGCTTGGAGACCTGGGTGATCTCGCGAAGTCTGTATCATTGGGGAAAGAGGCTCTTTGTCTCACCGGAGATGGACATCCTGACAGGCCAATACTCCTGCAACAGCTTGGCACTTCTCTTCTGCTACAGTTTCAGCGTCTTGGTGACCTTGATAGCCTCAACAGCTCTATATCACTGCTAGATGAAGCACTACACCTCACTCCACATGGTCACCCAAACCGGTGGTCGAATCTGGCGAATCTGGATCATGCACTGTACATTCGCTTTGAGCGACTGGGTGACCTTGCTGACCTGCATAGATCTGTTTTGCTCGGCAGTCAAGCTGTCTGCATTTCTCCAGAGGGTCATGTGAGCAAGGCATCTGCTTTCAACAATCACGGACTCTCACTTCTCACTCGATTTGAGCGGCTCGGTAACCTGATGACCTGGATAGTTCAATCGAGATGTGTGAAAATGCCGTCCGTCTGACGCCAGATGGCCATGCTGATAGGCAATTGAGATTGCAAAATCTTGGGAATTCTCTCTCTCAGCGCTTCCAACGCTTTGGTCACGTCGATGATCTTAACCAGTCTATCTCCATACGAGACGATGCTGTCCGTCTGACCCCAGATGATCATCCAGAAAAGCCAGCGAGATTGCAAAATCTTGGGCATTCTCTCTGTCTACGCTTTGAACGATTCGGTGACATCGAGGACCTGCAGCGATCAGCTGTGATTAATGAACAGTCAATTCGTCTGACTCCAGAACAGCACCCAGACAAGCTAGACAGACTGAGTGCCCTATATCATTCCGTCTTATTGCGCTTTGAACGCCTCGGGGACCTCGCCGACATTAACCATTGCATCGTTCTGGCTGAAAATATTCTGGAACTGACTCCTGATGGTCACCCTGCAAAATCAAGGGGTTCAGTGCACTTGGAACTGCATTGGAGAGTCGATTTGAACATATCGGTGATCTCGGCGATCTCAACAGGTCGGTGGTTCAATATTACAAGGCCCTTCATCTTGCGCCTGAAGGTCACTGCAGCAAGCCAAGTTACTTGATGGGTCTAGGACAAGCACTGAGTCAGCGTTTTGAGCAACTGGGTGACCTTGATGACCTTAAACAAGCAATCTTGCTCTATGAGGATGCTATTCAGCTGACCCCTGATGGAGATATTGATAAACCAGCGTGGTTAAACAATCTAGGTCTTGCCCTAAGTGATCGTTTCAAGCGCCTCGGTGACGCAGATGACCTGAAGAAATTTATCCAGATAGCTGAAAATCGGTTCGGCTGATCTCTAATGGACAAGTTGAGAAGCCGGCCATGTTGAATAACCTCTCCATTGCCCTGTTCGCCAGCTTTCGGCGCTTCGACAACATCGATGATTTGAACAGGTCGATTTCCACTGAAGAAGAGTCCCTAAACCTAACTCCTGATAACCATCCTGAGAGACAAGCACGGTTGAGTAATCTGGCAATGTGTCTTCTCCGCCGATTCGAGAAACTTGGTGACATCCGGGACCTTGAGAGATCTTCCCAGTTGGGAGCAAATGCCATCCGTGAAACTCCAGATGGCCATCCTGACAGACCAGCATGGCTGGTCAACCACAGCGTTTCCCTTCAATCTCGGCCCGGGAAAAATCCTGAAGACCTTGAGGAAGTGATTAATCGGCTCAGCTCCGCGGCACATTCCATGACGGGCCCTCCTCACATCCGGTTCTATGCCGCCGCCAGGTGGGCACGATTGGCCCAAATAGAAGCCCATCCATCCGTCCTCGATGCATACCGAATGTCTCTTGATCTTCTTCCTGTACTTGCCTGGCTCGGTCTATCCATCAAAGATCGGCATTATCACATTGTAAGTGCTCGAAAGGTGGCCAGAAATGCGGCCACCGCCGCCATAGCGGTAGGTTTACCAGGCGTGGCTGTGGAGTGGCTTGAACAAGGTCGATCTATCATATGGGGTCAATTGCTGAACCTCCGCACTCCGGTGGATGATTTAAGGAAGAGACATCCTGTCCTGGCAGAGAAGTTCATTTTCCTTTCGGCACAACTGGAAGGAACGGGAATTAGAGGCGGAGAGACCAATGCGACGAATTCTTCGACCCAAGCGCCAAATGCGCAGCGATCCCATGATCAAGCCCTTGAGCGCAACACTTTATTGGAAGATATTCGACGGTTGGAAGGGTTTGATAGGTTTTTGCTACCGAAAGCGATGTCCGAGCTCTCCAAAGCTGCACAAGGCGGGCCAGTCGTCATTTTAAACCTCAGTGACGATCGGTGCGATGCTCTGGCTCTTTCACCCGGCACGCCGGATGTCATCCACATCTTCCTTCCTGAATTTACACCGGAGCATGCCGAAAACCTGTCACGATCACTACATGGGCTCGTTCACAATCGCGGTCGTAATGAGCGATTGCTGGGACACCGGGAAGGGCATTTGGACCCCGAGGAAGCGTTTGCACTCATTCTTTCTGAACTGTGGACCAAGTTGGTCAAACCTGTTTTGAACGCACTGAACATCACGGTGAGCCATGATTGAAATGTACGGGTTCAATGACTAATAACCGATCAGACACCTCGAACTCATAATTTCCAACGCATCTGGTGGTGTCCAACAGGTCCTCTCACCTTCCTTCCAATCCATGCAGCAGGTATCTATGGCGTGAACGAAATATTTGGATCAAAGCTCTCGGATTTTGTGATATCCTCTTATACGCCTTCGTTGGCGGCCTTGATCCAAGGTTTTCGTCCACGATCACAGTCGCAGAAACGATTTCAGGTCCTCGTAGTCGCGCAGCCATCCGCACAGGGTCAGACGTACATTCCGGGAACTCAAGCGGAAATTACCTCGATTCAGAGGCATGCCACGGGAAAAGTCCCAGTTTTGCGATTGGACGTCAATATGGCCACGGTTGATAATGTTCAAGCCGGCATGAGGGATTCGAGCTGGGTTCATTTTGCATGCCATGGAGTGCAGAATGCCTCAGATCCGACGGAGAGCGCGCTTCTCCTCGCTGGAAACTCCAGAATGACACTTTCGAGCATAATCAAGTTATCCCTCCCCGAGGCCGACTTTGCATTTCTTTCGGCCTGCCAGACCGCGACTGGGGACGAAGTACTTCAAGAGGAAGCGGTCCATCTTGCAGGCGGAATATTGGCGGCGGGCTACAGAGGCGTGATTGCGACAATGTGGACAATAATGGACAGCGACGCACCGCAAGTTGCCAGCGATGTTTATGAACATCTGTTCCAAGACTCGCTCCCGGATTCAGGTCGGGCAGCTGAGGCGTTACATTTTGCTATTAAGAGGCTCCGCGAGGGATCTGGGAATCGGAAATCTTTTTCACACTGGGTGCCGTTCATTCATGTTGGTGTTTGAAAGGGAGCGGGAATATCATGTTTCGTTGTTCTTCATTTTGAGTATTAAACTTTTGTTTTTATTATGAAATCGCAACAAGCTTGAAGCCCACAAAGTATTTCAAGGTTTTTGCTACAAATCTCAATACACTGGAAGAAGTTCTGTAACGGTCACGTACAAGA
>JARJLF010001283.1:0-87146 GCA_029378395.1 Mycena leptocephala | reverse complement strand
CCTTACTTACACAACTCATCTCTAATACTGCTGCTGCCACGACCCCCACAGACGTTCCGCAGCTGAACTGAGAACTATAATGGAATATGAAATGCCTGATCGTCCAGTAGAATTGGTTGGGATTCGATGCAAAGAGAATAAGCAAGGTAACATCTCGGAGGAAAAAAATAACATCGTAGGTGGCTGCTTCATGATAGATATCAGTGAAAGCATATTCGACTCTTTCCCCCTGTTCTTTCGAGGTTACAAATGAAATTAAACCATCTCGAGCACGGCTTACCTAGTGACGACCCATCGCCGATCGGCGTCAGAAAGCAAATCGTCCACCTGATCAACTCGAACGCCGGACGTCGTCCTGCGTTGGAAGGGAGGTTGATTGCGCCTGGCGGCGTCGCAGCAAATCGATCGCATGCGCGCGCGGGCCGCCTTGCAGCGCCGCGAATCCCAGCTCTACATCCAGATCCACCTCGTGTCCTTGCAATGAGTGTGCCATGTCCGTGTCCAAGTTCACCTCCTCCTGTGCCGGCCTCATACCCTGCGTGCGTGGTGTATTTAAATGGAGTTTGCGCCGGAGCTGTGGGGGCACGCAGACCGAGTCCAGTTCGGTGGTATATGAATTGGGATGGTGAAGAGGGGCGCTTTGGCTGGTATCGGGGAGAGAGGCGGCCAGCGAACCGAGGTCGAGCGATGACATGGAAGGAAAGACAAAAGGTTTGTTGATGTTTGGTTCTGAACCATCATTCGGCCGATTGGTTCCGAAAGATGGCGGGGTTTTCCGAGATTTGTTGAATTTATCTTCAGAGGTCCGTTCTTGTTTTGAGATCGTTTGTAGAGGGGACTGCAAGTCAGGACTGCACATCATGAATTTATGTTGGAATCAATAGGGGTGCTCAATTCTTAGCCCGTCCGCCCGTCCCGTGAAAAATAATTGAGTATTTGGCTAGAACAAACAAAGATTTCAAACTCCGCTAAGCCAGAAACCTGCACCCAGCGCTCCTATGCACCAAATTTGACGGATCGAGAAGGATTTAGTGAAGTATAATGCCTCTCAGATATGCTGCGCACATTTATGGGCAAAGGAAAATTTGGCTCACAACGTTGTGTCGTGCTTTTGACTCGCTCTCGTTTTGTATCGCTCCAGTGAGGGCATATATTTTTTTCTGGAGCCAAATCTTGTGCCCGAGGCGTCCGTCAGTATGTGTGACCAGTATTAGCAGCGAACCCGTTGCAAACGCGCGGGGAATTCTTCGCTGGCTACAGGTCATAAATACTTGTCAAGAGTAATTAAGGTACAAATTTAGTCTGTCGGGCAAAGGAACAGTAACGAGAAAGCAGGAACGAAAGGTGGGGACCTGGTAACAAAGTGCGCCGCGGGGCAATGCGCGCATATGCAACTCGTACTCCAACAATTTAATCTTAACTTGAAGTCACAGATTGGCATGAAATTGTGCATACTGTACCGGCGTGTATGGTAGCAACGGTAGCACGTAACGGGCCTTCAAAATGTTGCCTAATTTCCGCAGAGTAACGCGTAACGAGTGGTCGATTGCTAACTTGAATGAGAAATAAAAAAATCATTTTTCCGGTGTAAAAATGGGCTAAAAGATCGAATAAAAATCGACGTGGCTGTTTAACGGAAGCAATCCATCGCGTAACGGCGTGCCGTTGTTGGTGTAAGAAATATTCTCAGTATCACCACCACTTTGGAGGCTCCCTGTATCCCACTGTCATAGAGTTAGAGGAGACAGTGATAGGAAGAAAATTATTTCAAAGCTCTACTACAGTACTGTGCTGAATACAGCTGCAAACGATGGTAGCTCGCCTCCAAGCGAGCAATAGTAGCTCGCCTTCAAAGTGTTCAACTCAGGTTGCCTAAATTGGCATCTGTAACGCGTAACTTGACTTTGGTTGCTAACTTTTCGAAATTTGCGAACGTGACGCTACCCCGGCCGTTGCTACCATACACGCCGGTACAGTAAACGTTCTTGAGATTTCTTCAAGATTTCATTCAATCAGGCAACTGAAAACCCGGCATCTTGCAATATCTTGGGAGATGCTCAAAGATCTTGTGCAAATCAAGGCACGAACATGTATAAAAAATAACAGCACTTCAACTTAGACCTCCGGATTCCCAAGTTAATCCAGCTATTTCAGTGCAAAGGATTGGCCCAACAGACACTGTTCCGAAACCATCACTGATGAAATGATCATCTCCCGCTGTATGTCCAAATTTACTTGCGGTCCAGGTTCCATGCCCAACCTGAAGTCTTCGCCGGCATTGAAGCTTTCGTGTATAGACAACAGCAAAAGGTAACCCGGAGACGGGCAAACTGCATTATTCTTGTGATACACCAATCCTCTTCGCCTGACTCTCCGAAGTTAAAGTTATCCTTGTCTGATCCTGATCGAAAAGATTATCATCCACGCTTGTATATAAGGCCCTGGACTCCCTGGAAACGGGGATCTCTCTTGAGTCTCTAACCCAATGGCGGACATTGCAGTTCTTCCAGCCCGTCTAACCACTCTCATTATTGAAAGCTTTCTGTATGGGTTACTCCTGCTTCTCTTCATTTCTACACTCTACTTCCTGGCTACGCAACGAACTTTGGCAGGCACCACTCACTCGGCCAGACATCACTTTACGTCCCTAGTGTTCTTTGGAGTGACGGCGCTCTTCTTAGTCGTAACGGTGGTGGGTACCGTGTCGTTGGCACCCGTTTCCCGCTGATAGTTAATTGAAAAAGCACTGGAGCATCGTTATATACCGAGCTTTCCTGGCTTTTATTCATCTTGGCACTACTGTCACGGAACTCGCCTTCTACGCGGACCTCTCACAGCGCAGCGAGGTTGTCAAGGAGATTTTGTTTGTCGTGGCAGTCATGCTGGGTGATGCTCTCGTCGTGCGTCCTGAACATTATATTTTATCGGGCAAAGACCTCCGATTCTGATTGACCTCCAGACATATCGCCTGTGGATAATATGGGGGCGAAACCGGCTCGTTGTCGTTTTCCCGATATTGGCCCTGGTTGGGGTTGCCGGTTCGTTACCTCCTCGCGCGTACGGAAATCCATGATAGCATGGCTCGCAGTCGCATGTATAAACGCTCTTGTTGATCTAGTAAAGTGGGACCCGGAACGTGACGGACCTTGGGCCAAGAAGTGGGATCCGTGGGATAGTTGCCTTTGTGCTCTCATTCTTGCACGTATTTGCTATGAGTGAACACAAGCTGACGGATGTACAGAGTAAATTTATATAGCACTGGTAATCAACTTGGTGATGATTGCTCTCTCTTCTCTGACCGACCTTTCGTTCAGGCTGCATTATCTTTCGCATATGCAGAGTCACAATGATAAAATCGGCATCCGAATCTCGTCTCACGGTACCCATGTTCTCTTTGTGCTCTAGCGTAAACTGAAACCGAATCAATCAAGTGGTTCCTGGCAATATTGGTAGAAAGCGCGGCTCCAGACGTGCGCGCCTTCACGAAAAATCTGGCTCTATATGTGTATCACTCATGTGCTCAGATTCGGGTTGATTTTTTGGCTTGACAGGGTTGCTGTCATCCAACATGCGGGACGTTGCTCAGGATATGTTCCCCGCGATCCTAGCTATTTCAAACACGCTCATTCACGCCCGGGTGGGACTGGGTTGGTCCCAAGATTCCGCTGTTGCGCGTATGCCTCGTGATCAAACGACGCCTAAATTTGGCGGCAATGCCGTTTGGTATGTTTTTGGTTGCAGAGATATTATATTCGTAACTCACGGCGACCGGTGCCTCCCAGAAACACAGAATTCCTTCTGAAGAGAGATGTAATTTTATTTGGTTGAGTTTGTTCACAGGATGGACATAGGGGTTTGAGAAAGAGAACGGACGAATGTACACAGCCGCACACGAAGAGTCCGTGCCCTCCTCACTATCTAATTGGATGCCTTCTTTTTTGTTCTTGGCGAGAAGGGTGGACGTAGTGGTTTGAGAAAGAGACAGGACGAATGTATCTGATGAACAAAGCTGCATACGGAGAGCTCGTGCCCTCCGCACCATCTAATTGGCTTCTTTACTTTTTGTCTACAGGCGCATTAGCGCCAGTCATGATCAGAAGCCTCTAGCTCAGGCTTCACCCAGTCTTGGCTTTCAACTGCTTCCAGAATGTGAGATGCAGAACCGCCCCCACGCCAACGACGCCAATCTGCACCGCGATATAATTCTTCATACCCATTTGCACACCTACAAGAGTCAGCATCGACGATGATGAACAAAACCAACCAATACGTACCCGCCCCGCCCAAAATCGCACCCGTCACCCGCCCGCAATAATTGCTATACTGAATCGCGATGCTAGTGCGCCCGTTCCATGCATTGGGCATCTGCTTCGACAGCAGGCTCAGCGTGCACGTGCTGGCGAGGTTGAACCCGAGCGCGACGAGCACCCAACATACGTAGAAGGAGCCGAAGACGACGCGGTCCGTCGCGAGGAGCGCGAGCGCGAGCACGAGCCCGGTCAGCCCAATGGCGGAGCCCGTGGCGAGGGTGGTGCGGTCCTGGAAGCGCGGGGAGTAGCGCACGCTCGCGAGGAGGAAGGGCAGCGTCGCGATGCCGCCGAGGGCGATGAAGTTGCCTGCGGCGTAGGGAGTATAATTGAAGGCCGCGGCGGTGAAGATGGGGATGTTGGACTCCCAGCTGCCCAGGATGAAGAAGCAGGACATGGAGGTCCAGCACATGGAAATAATCACGCCCCATTGAGGCATGGTCAGTTGGCCGATGCCATATTGTTCGATGGGGATCTCGGCTGGATCAGCCGGCGCCGAACTCGCACCGAGTTCAACAGAATTGGAGTTGGACAGTCGGTGCGGTTTTGGGAGATCCTGAAACAAATACATGCTCGCAATCGCAAAGCACAGCGTGAATGCTGCGGTAACCCATCCGGGGCTTCGAAAAATGCATGAACATTCCTAGTTCGCATATATTGTGCTGAACCCTGCGTACCTCGTATATCCGTTGAATACGTCGTTTGAAAAGCCAACTTTATAGAGCAATCCACCTATGAAGGGGCCGACACTGAATCCGAAGGCTTGTCCAAGCACAAGCCAGCTGGCCAGTGTGGTACGCCGGCGGATTCCGATGATACGAGGATCTGTACGTCCATTAGACGGTGTGTGTGTCGTTCAAACAAGCAGGAATTACCCGAACAAAAGCGTTTTGTATACATAAAGCCCGTAAACGCGAGCCCAGATACAATCCGGCCCATCAGTATGAGATAAAGGAACTTGGCAGGGTAGGCCACAGCGTGAAGTATGTTTCCCAAGATTGAGGCAAGATAGGCAATTTTCAGCGGCCGCGAATATCGTCCTGGATGTGGCAAATTAATTAACCACAGGGTACGGGGCGAGATTAATCCTTTACCTTCATCGTATTTTGTCAAAGGGATTAGAGCAAGACCGGAGAACACAGTAGGGATACCGATAGTCAAGCCAGAGAACAACGCAGAACCTCCAAGATACTCTGCATATACAGCTGCAGAGGACACCGTGACGAAGAAGGAGAACTGACGCAGCTCAAGATTATTACATGCGCTTTCAATATGATAGGTTTGCGTACCTGCAGTAAAGCGTTTGTCCCGATCATTATGGCTAACGAACCACGGCTTGGGAGACGCAACTCAGGTCATCGACGGGAGGAGGTGCTTCAGTGCCAATGATCCGCATTTCAGTTTCATCTCGGACCCTTTCAGTAATCTCGTTCCGTGCTGGCTGAACGGCAAGACTAGATCCAGTCGGAGTTGGCGCGCTAGAATTTAAAACACTCCAGGATGGCCGTTTTACACCAGATTCGCGATGGGACACATAATCCACGACTGTGGAGAGCACCGAAGTAGACATGTCGAGTCGTAGACTGTGAAGGAGAGAGAAGAGAAACACAGCTTTTGAAATTTTAGAGCTGAGTCATTTCACAAAATTTAAGACGCCGGCGGCTAAGGCAATAATATGATTGCCGTTCGGCCCGGGCATTCGGAAGCTTGATCTGGACCACCACCATGCAAACGGAGGCGGCAGACATTGTGGCGGAGGATACCCCGTTGCTGGCCCAGAATGAGCCTGAGGCTGACCTTGATCCTCTAGGCGTCAAATACCTCCTAATTCAGCATTTTTCGAGGTTCGAGTCTCCTCTTCTGGCTTCCACCCTCTCATTTATTTTCGCAGCGCATGGGGCGACAGAACCGCAGAATTTGCCCTATACTTGTATCTCATCGCGTTTTACAAAGACACCCTCCTGCCTTCGTCGATATTTGGGTTCTCCATGACACGTACGAGATTCACCGAGCGTCGAAAGTATGGGCTGATTACCGACAAAAATATAGTAACAGGGATCCTGTTCTCGTCCTGGGCCGGATCACTGGTTGACAAAATGCACAAACTCTCCGTCGTGCGCTGGTCCATATTCGTCCAAAAGATGTCGGCCTTGAGTGCATACAGCTATCGCGGCACTGCGAACGATGGACGCCCGCTTTTCCTTCCATCCTTGTGCTTGTTTCTCCTTATCCTATCTGGCTGTGCATTCAATTTTCGAATATCCATATCTATTGCCGTGGAAAGAGACTGGACCGGTCTGCAATCGCTGCGGGATCGTCGCGCAAACTCGGAAAGACGAACACCTACCTCCGGCAGATCAACCTCCTCTGCAACTGCTTGCGCCTCTGTTCGTGTCGTTCCTCACGTGAAGTACGACAGCAGAGACGACAAACCTTCCTTTTCAATTGCGGTCCTGGCCGGAATATCCGCACTGACGATGGTGTTTGAGCTGTACTGGATCCAGATCGTGTACCACCGGTTCCCGACCCTCGCGGCAGAGCAACTGCGGAAGGACAACGAAAGACGTGCACCACCCCGTCCCATCTGTGGCCGAGGCCCGGCTCGACTCCCGGCCCCTCAACGTTTGTCGAGCGTCTCCCTCAGTCTCAAGGACTGGCGCGAGTTTGTGCGCCTGCCCGTCTTCTTCTCATCCGTCTCGATATCTCTGCTCTACCTCACTGTACTCTCGTCAGTGCTTCAGATTCAGAATTACTGCCACCAATCTTTTATTGATTATGACGATACGCCGGCAGATTCGAGGGCACGATGCTCGGGTACCTCAAGACTCTTCACTTCCGCGACGACTTCCTCGCAGAAATGCGCGGGCTGTGCGTGATCACCGGCCTCATAGGCACCGTCCTCACTGTCCCGCTCGAAAACAAGCTGGGCTCCGCGCGCGCGGGCAGCTGGAGCATCTGGTGCGTCTCGTCGGATCTATACCCTTCCTTCTCATTCCGCCTCACTCAACCGCCCGCCGCAGGTCTATGGTCGTCTGCCTTCTCCCCGTCCTCGCCTCCTTCTACATCTTCGGCCCGCGCACCACCCTCGGCGCCGTGCTCCTTTTCGGCGGTGCGTCTCCGCCTTTTTTCGCCTCCCTCCCGTAATTCTACGAGGTTTTGATTAATGGAGCGTGGTCACAGGCATGGCGCTCTCGCGCATCGGGCTCTGGTCGTTTGACCTCATCCAGACAAAACAACTGCAAGACGCGCTCGCAATGCACGCGCGCCGCAATAAGCTCACGGCGCTACAGTTTAGCATGCAGAGTGGCGCGGATCTGTTGAAGTGTGTGTTCTTCCTGCCCTTTCTTTCTATCGATATTTCTTGCTTTCTTCTCCCGCATTTCTTGCTTTCTCTACATTTCTTGCCATCCGAGTTTCTGGCAATGCCAATGCTAATGCTGATGCTGGTTCACCTGGAACAGATACGTCCTAACGATGATCCTCTCGCGCCCAGCAGACTTCCGCTGGGCAGGTCTCGTCTCGTTCCATGAGCGTCTCCTCGGGCGCGATGGTGTACTTGGTCTACCTGAAGAAGGAGCGCGGGACATATTTGCATCCGCGATGGAGTGGATTCGGAAGATACTATAGACTATAGATTGTTATATAGATTCGTTTTTGATACTGGAATCCTCTGCTCTGCATACTTGAATTCGGCGTTCCTGAGCAGGACGGTGTAATTCTACCTACCTACCTGCCGCATTTGGTTAAAAAGATTTGATAATTTTAATTTGGGCGATGGGAAGCCCTTGGGATGGTCTTTAATCCTAAGTAGATACCCACGACCCACAAGCCAAGGTTTCTTGACGTTCGCTAGGTTTCAAGTTGGGCCGCGACGCGAATTTGAAATCAAGCTCGATGAATTCATTTTTCACGACATTTATGAATCGTGAGCGCGTGAGTAATCACAACCCTCATTGCAAGGTCTATGCGCTCATTAGAGCTATTCCTGGCGCGTCCCAAGGACCAAGGACCGATGGGCGTTGACATCTTGGCATCTGAGTCACCTGAGCGCGCTTGATGGCGTCGCGTCGCGTTTTACGAAATCGAATTCGGTTGGGATATTCAATTTTGGGTTCTTCTTGTCGGTAGCGCGTTTTGCCGGATGAACAATACAATATGCGTCGCGTGTGATCCGGTCGACGTCGGGGGGTCATCGACCGGAAACCTGGATTTTCATGGGCGGAATCACGATTTGCTGCTGGAATCACGGTTTGCTGCTCAACCACGATTGCAAGAAAAACATGAGCCTTTCAACAGGATTTGCGATCACGAATGCGTACAGACGCGATTTGATCCCATAATTCGACTTACTGAAAGATAACTTGAGAAGATGCATATGGCGAGCCGGCAATTTTTGTCCTGATATGCGCGGAGGCTGCAGTGACTGGACCATGGCTTTGAAAGCCAGAAATGGCGTTTTCAAAGCGCCAATTTGCTTCCCTGCTCCTGTTTAATTATGACTTTATTGTCGATCAATTGGCTCGATCAGTGATCAGCACAGTTACCTTAGACCCGCGGCTCCGGCTTCGACTATCCTGCAGAGTTGAATAATCAGCGGATTCGGGGGTTGATATTGGCCGTGTTGTACGCGAAAGCGCAACCGATATGACGCGCAATTCACAGAAAAAGGCATAAATTGTTGAAGAACACCCTGTTATATTCATTCTCATTCTCCCCTTCGGCCTGGTGTCTCTTGAAGTCTTTGCATCCCTTTCCGTCTACGTTACGTTTATTCCACTCCAAATTTCCAACTTCAATCAATACCTTTCAACTTCATAATGGCCCGTGTCTTTTTCGTGCTTGTCTCCCTCGTCTGCATGTTCCAAACTTTGGCTGGTACGTACTATGTCAACGCCCTCTGACATCCCGCCTCGATTGAATACGACTTTACTCCCAGCTCCCCTCCAACTCCGTGCCGTCACGTCGCCCGACTGCAGCAAATTCAACGTCCAAGCCATCGTCGGGATCCAGGCCGCCCGAAACAGCCTCGGCTCTATCAACACCGGGTAGGTCTAAATCCCCTCCTCTCAACCCCACTCTGACTGGCATAAATCCACGATGACCAGAACCGACATCGTCAACGCGCGCAATCTGCTGGAGGCGCAGATCTCCCTGCTCGACGCCAACAGCGGTACGACCGCCATCGCAGACAGCCTGCTCACCGGCGAGCAGCCCGCCCCGGCCGACTCGAACGCCAAGATCGTCGCGGGGCTGCAGGCCGCGCTGGGCTCGCTGAGCCATGTCGACGTCGTTTTGTGAGTATTGTCTTTTCCCCCTTCCCTTCCCTCGCTTCCCCCCTCTCCCAGCTACGACTCCGACTCATCACGATTGAACTGACGGCGTTTGGTAGGATTTTCAACAATGACACGAAAACTGCGGTGGCGGCGGCAAATTCGTCTGTAACTTCGGCGCTGGCGGCGGCGCAGTCGGCAGTTGCGGCGAACTGCCAGACGACGTTGTAATTGAGTTTGAGAAAGTGTGGTAGATGATTTAAGTGTGGCTAGATAATTTGTGTGTACGGATTTATGATTTACATGATGCAACGCAATGGGGAATACGTATCATGCTCAAGGCCCGGGGAGGCTCGAGTCGAAGGCATTGAATTGAATTTACGTGTGCGGAATGAAACCTGATATGAGATTGATATTGATTATTGATTACGAAGAGGCCGTTATAAACTCAAACTGTATACACCTACAATGTCATGGGGTAGGTAGTGTGGGGGGCAGAATAAATTTTGAGTGGTTGAGCCAGGCACATTGGCACATTGGCAGGCAGAATTGTGGCAGAACTCGGCAGAACTGGCACATTTTAATTTAATTTTTGACTAATTAGTGCAAAATAAATTGTTTTTTCTGCGTCAAACTACTGTTGTATGAGATCTGCAATGCTCCAGCCACCCACAGCATCAAGCACCCAGGCTGTTGTCATCATATTTACAGGCCAGAGGTATCAGTTCGATTTATCATCTTTCGCTGTAAGGCGTACAGCGGTTGGTATATACGGAGAGGGGTAAGAGGGATGCTTTCGGTCAGTGTGTGAGAACTCTGTGGCTGACATCAGTAGAAAGAAACAAGAAAAATGCTTGTCAATGACAACTCATCTCATTTGGGCACAAATAGTTACGAAAATAAGCACACAAGGAGTAGCAGGTGCCACCTGACTGCGGTTCAAAGCCTCTGGTTCTGCCAAATTCTGCCAGGCCTGGGGCGGTTGCGCCATTCTGCCAGCCGTTCTGCCAGGTCAAATGGCAGAACGGCAGAGTTCTGCCAAACACACTAGGGGTAGGTAGGTAGATAGGTAGGTAGATTACACGGCACCGTCCAATGCTTGAATTAAGACTCGTGGCAGACTCGAGTGGAATAAACTTATGCTGTATGCCGAATCAAACCTGATCTGAGGTTGAACTTGAAGAGGGAACGCGAATTATTACAAACTCAAACTGTGAACGCAAAGAAGGGAAAATAAATACTACAGTAAATCGGAGACCGGAGATCATGATGCTGGCAGTTTCAATTTGTATAATTGCTGCCTGCTGTCGAATGAATTTCCTCCAAGTCTTTCGTCCTGTTTGTCTAATTCTCGCTCATAATGGGGTGCAATCTCAACCTCGATTTCAACAGTCTTCAGCGGCGGCTCTAAATTGTTTAGAAAAAGAAAAAGAAACTGGATCATTGAGCCGGTTCAAGGCTGTATTTCTCCGCGGCGGGGTCCACCAAGACAAACGGATTTAGTTTTGAAGATGACCGATGCGGTTAACGGCATAAAATAGTCCATAAATATGATTGTCCCCCAAAAGAACCACTGACCGAGCCGGCATCAAAACCACTGACCGAGCCCGCCACCAAAACCACTGACCGAGCCCAGGTTTCAACTGCTGACCGAGCCCAAACCCAACCACTGACCGAGCCCAATTTAACCACTGACCGAGCCCGGCTTTTGAACCACTGACGGAGCCCAACTTCTGACTGCTCCAACCACTGACGGAGCCCAACTTTTAGCTCGTCCGACTACTGACCGAGCCCAACTTTTAGCTGGTCCAACCACTGACGGAGCCCAACTTTTAGCAGGTTCAACTACTGACCGAGCCCGACTTTTAGCTGGTTCAGCTACTGACCGAGCCCAACTTTTGAGTTGTCATATAACTTATATTCCAATCTTTGCCATTCCTTCGCAATATATCTGAGCCATGTTAGTGACCATTTATGTGATCATCTACACATCCACTCTCGACCTGCATCATTTCCGAGCCTGGTCTGCAATGCATGTGTTTTCCATATCGGTAATTGATCTCACCGGCAGCATCTTTTCCATACAACGTCGTTGCTGTGGGCCACTCACTAGTCATGGATAGCGAAGTCCTTGTTGCGGACGACCGTCCGCGGAATAAACAGCTTCCAAGTATGCTCTTATTCTTCTTGTGGGCTGCTGGGCTGAACCAAGGTTTCGTGTAGGTCGTGGTACTCTTTTTGAATCACGCCCGGATGCCATAAATTTTTATTCAACACGTTGGATTTTGGCAAACTTTACACTATTTTTTCTTCCATTGATAACCTACCTCGGCACTCTGGTCCTCCTTTGCTCGGTGCCAGCTCGTCTCGACATTTTTGGTCATCAATCCCCGCTTGAGCTCGTCTATGTCCTGGCCTATTTTTCCGCATGTACTGGATCGTACAATATGCTCATAGGTAAGTAATATTAATCAAACTCCTCTCGGACGTTGGGTTTATTTTTTCGAATCTTAGCTGGCATTTTATTCCCGCGATTCTTTCATCACCACTGTCTCGTGCAGCTAATTCTGGGGAAACGCCGCCACAGATCTCATTTTTCTTTCATGTCGCAACGCAGGAAGGCTAAAGTCTGTGGCAAACAATCCTTCACAGTTTTTATTATGGGCCTATTATCTTGCTCTCTCCCAACCAGTAAGACGAAATGAGCTATTTCCATTTACATACTGATTTTCTCATGTTTTGAAGTCGTAACGCAAACCACAACGGTTAACGAAGTCTTCGGGGATCTTATATCCCGTGGTTTTGTTGAAGCGGACCAGCAAGACCAGTTCTATTTCACCCACAATGGACGGAAGATTTCTTGGGCAGATACCGTGGGTTCCTTTGGTGCGGGTCCGGGCTCTCACCTATTTCTGAAACTGCGTGTCCCTGGCGGGAGCAAGCACTCACGTTCGTCATCACCGACCCCGCATCCCATTAAGAGAAGAAAGGTAACGTCGCTGGTTTTCAGACGTTATTCCCATCTTACCCTTCGTTATCAGGTACCCCAAGTCATCGTGTCTTCTGATCATGAGGAAGGGACCAAACCACCAAAATTGAAGATGAAACCCAAGCCAGTGAGTGGCTTTCGCCAGCAGAGGATGTTATTCTCTAATCTGTAATCAGCCGGTTAAATCCAGGGGCGGGCGGATTTCTCATTCCCATCGCAAGCAACGCCGCGATGATGAACTTCCTCTTGATCTGGCACAAGCCTCCAGCCCTCCATCTACGCTTCATCCAATGCCGGAGACACCTGTCAAGAAAACAAAGGACCGCAAAACCGCCAAGTCTTCCGTTGCCAAATTCACGCCAAAGACGGCGCGCAGTGTGGCTTTTGCGCTGAGCGGTTATGAGCTTCCGTCATCCGATGACTGGGACAGCGGCAGTGAAACCGATGACTGGGACAACAAATCTAAAAACCGAAAGCCAAAGCGCAAGGCGAGGCCTCTAAATAGAGTTGACCACAAAACAAAGGGCTGGCAACGTCTGGGTTCCAGCCATACGACGGAAGTTTACAAGACCTTTGAGCAATGGGTGCGTTGTCAAACTGAAGTGCTCAATGCTTTCCTCGTGCTGATTTTATCAATCCTTCAGTGTAACGACTACAACTCTCATGATTACGAAACTGCAGATGATCTTGTAGAGGTAAAACATCTTGGCCATCCCGTTGATCGACCGAAGGATATCAGAGCTCGTCCATTCATCCTCCAGTGGATAACTCCAGACCGTGATGTCCCTAAAGCACTATCTGATGACCCTCGTCCAGTCTTCCGGGCGGTGTACAGATGCTCGGGAAACTGCAGTGATCTCCCGCTATCTCAGAACGACAACTCCTCAGATGATGATAGATCAGATGAGCCTCTTCCACGTGCGAATTGGAAAGGATCCAAAAAACAAGCAGAAGAGCTAGACTCGGACGGCGACACAAAACGTCAAACGCGTGCTTGTCCTCAAAAGGTTATAATTCATGTACGCTGAATTTATCCATTTTAAGTAATCCCAGTTTCTGAAGTTTTTTCTTTGGCAAGGTGGAGGTTTTATCGGACAACCTTTCAAAGGCAATCATTTACCAGCAGCACACTCACCGGGAAGCAGCCAAAGAACATCTTCGCATTTCGGAGCATATTCGTCAGTGCATTATGGAGTATGCAAGTCTCGCTAACATGACGGCGGGCCGAATCAAAAGAAGTATGTTAACAACTGCCTATAAATGTCGCACTGATACCCAGGTTTTAGGATTGCTGGACGCCTACAAAACCAAAAATACTCCACTGCACAGACATCCGAGCGCTGTTCAGGTCCAGAATATTGTGACCAATATCCGACGCAATGAACGGCTTGACAACGACCCTCTCAAGTCAATCGGTATTTTTGCAGATCAGCATCCGGATAAAATATTTGGGTGAGCAGAGAATTCTGGCGAGTAAATACATCCCAATTAATGTTTGGTCAGTTTTTGTCCTGTAGACATGTCTACCGACCCGCCATCAAAATTCGCGACCGGAATCAAAAGCATTCATGCCCTACAGTCGCTTTTGCTGTGGGCCTTTATTAATGGCATTGGTCTTGATTCTTGTTGGCGCCACAAGAACGAGAACCGAGCTCCGGTTACGTTCATCACGACAATTGATCAAAATAACCGCATGCTTCCAGGTATTCGCTACAGCCTGCCTTACATCCTGTGAAATTCATTCTGAGTAAACTCTAGGTCCAGTATACATCTCCGCAAATATTACTGCAGAAACCATGGAAGTCTTCCTGCGGGAAGTGAAGGAACTTGTTGAGAAAATGGCGCGAGATTTACTTGACGGTAAGCCTGCTATTATCCTGGAAGTGTACTTATCTTTCATCTGCCGCAGGGGAAGTTGATGTCCACCCATCCCATGCCCGTTTCAAGCGCCAGCTTATTGAAGCTGCCCAGCGAGTTCGGGCCAATAATTGGAATTGGGTCCCCTTGTTTGTGATGATCGACAAGTCAGCTGCCGAAATGAAGGCTCTTTCAAAAGGTATTGATTTCCCATGAGATGTTCTGCTCCGCAGCTGCTGAATCTTCCCAAGTATGGCCTGAAACGGATGTGCGCTTGTGCCAGTTTCACGTTATCCAGGTGATTTTATTTTACAATGGCTGTGACAGTCTATATTTATGTTGTAGGCAATTTTACGATGGGACCGTGATCATGACACAAGCACGACACGGCCAAAACTCTCACGAGATTCAAAAGACAGGCTTCTTCACGCTGTCCGTGAGCTTCAGCGGTGCCATTCTGATGCTGAATGGGAGGCCGAGGTCGGAAAATTCAAAACTCGCATTGCGTCTTTCACAGATGCGTCAACTACCGCAACAATCATGCAATACTTTGAGCGCAATTGGTTTATCCCACTCTGGAGAGGTGCGCCTTTATATGCTCATACTAGTGTATCATATTTACCCATCCTCTCGAGACTCATGGACGGATATTGGTCTCCCTCATGGCCGCAACCGCGATACCATCTCTACTAACAATTGGACTGAACGTGCTTTCAAAACCTTCGACCAAATCTTTCTAGAGAACAGGGCCAATAAATCGTGAGTTTTGTGATTTAACCTGACCCTTTTCAACGTTCCGAAATTATTTAGGGCTTTTCGGCTCGTCATGATCATCGCAAATGAGTGGTTTTCTTATTATGAGAACTGGCAGCTCGACAGCAAAAAGTGGATCGGCAGGCTTTTAAAATTGCTGAGCAGGGTCACAGATTGTGGAACTCAGGAGGCGCAATTGTTCCCATGGGGCGTAACAACTCAGGACTACGCACTTGGAGTGTTGCAAATATCCGTGCTATGGCACTCTAGGTCCACGCAAATGATTTGCAGTTTATTTATTGTCCTTCGCATTCTTACACCAATTCAAAACTTTCCTTTTTTTTTCCGTCTTTAAATGCATTCGAATCCTTCTGCATCGACAAGTACACAATTAATACTCATGAGATCGCCTTGGATAATATTTATGTTTGGATCTTTTGTCACGAAAGGTGTCAGTATCTAGTCAGGGAAATTGCTCGAGGTGTTTTTAAGAGCCTCCTCGGTACCTCTGTTTCCGGAAGGATGCATGAACGCAGGCAAAGTGCGATCAATTCTGAATTGATCGCGAAGCGCGCACTGTGTGTCAATTAAATGTCCAAGCTTGCATTAATCTGTCAGTGGATTATGGGGCCAAAGTCTGTGACTTGCGACTGCACAATATGGTCCCATCGCAAGAACATCGCATGGACCGTACACCTTTATTGCTCGACATCGGCTAGACGGAAGCAGATCTCGAAAAAAAGAAGATCTGATCGGCATGTTGATCGCAACACACCAAACCCATATTTGGCAAGTGTCTCGAAAATATAAAGAATAAAAGTCTCTGGATATTTGTACAAACCCTCGCAGCATATTGGCCTTTAGAAATTACTCCGAATTCTCCATATTTTTTCAGCCCAAAAAATGGGACCCCCCATGTTTGGTGCAACTTGCCAAGTTGAAAGTTACGGTGTGGCAATCGTGGCTGTGTTTGACAGCTCTCTGCTAACCACCACGACGTTCACCCTCAATGCCGCCCACAACTACAATTTCAGTGCTTATTTGTTGTTTGGGACTTTGCCCATCTATCACCTTGCCCTTGGTTCAGTCTTAAACTATGTCTCGCACTCACATCAAGAAATTTGCTTCCGCGGAACCTTTTCTACCCATTCTCCCCAATTTAAATGGATGCCAACCACTTTGATTCAGTGCTCATTCTGCTGTCTATTCATACTGGCCAGCTACCTGCTTGGGACTGGCCCTGAACTTACCCAGAATTTACGGGCAACACCGTAGTGCTGCCTTCCATCTTTTACTCCCTGGTCAGGCCATCCATTTCATTTGAAATGGAATGTTCATCAGGGAGTTTTTGTTGGAGCGTGGTTGGTTGGGTGCCCGTACTTTGTTCATTTTCGACATTTTTCGATGTTGTTGTCACTTGTTGTCCAATAGCTTCTCGCCCTTTTGGTTATTTCCAATTCACGATGGACGAAGAGCCCGATTTCTACACCGTCACTCAACAGCGCGATGGGACTCTCACATGTAATTGCAAGGATGGCAGGCAAACTGGGAAAACATGCCCTCACACTTTTGCCGTTAATCTGGAGATAGAATTCGGAAACGTAGAGGTCTTCAATGGCGAGCTGTTTCAGATATTTTTTGAGGCCGAGTCTGAACTGTACCATAGAGTTGGAAACAGTGCGAAAAATGCGCGGGAAAGCATCCCGAGGACAACAGAATAATCCTGTCAAGATCACAACTGGCCGTCAGCCGCAGAGACGAAAAGATCGGTCCGTTGCGAAAGACCTGGACCGTTTTGTGGAACAGGTCGATAAGAATTTCGATCCCTGGGATTCCGACCCAAAGGCCCACAACTCCGACAGTGACACGAGCGACGACACTGATCACAATGCAGATGGACTCGACATAGACGATCTGCTGACCAGGACTGGCTCGCAACGTATGCGAATCACTCATTCTCAGTTTAAAATCTTATTTTTTTTGTTTTATAGTTACTAGTAGTGGACGTGCACCTGCCACAAAGCCACTTCATCCAGGCCGTACATCCAGCAAAGGCAAAAAGCGGGCTTTACCATCGGATAATGTTGATGTTGTGCAGAAAAGAAGAGGGCCTATTAAGTTCTCAAATCCACCGGGTCCTAAACGTGGACATCCCAGCAGTCTCTTGCCTGGTTCCAGTCCCGCGAAAAAGGAAGCCGATGCGAGGGAAAAGAAGGTAAATCCTGCTCTTGGTCATCGAAAAACTGGCTGACAATAATCAGAGATCAACTGCGGAACGCAAGCATGTTCACGGAGAAGAAGAGAAGAGGAAGAAGAAATCTGAAGAGAAGAAAGCTCGAAAAGAAGATAAAAGGCTAGTGAAACGCCGACAGGTATGTACTTTTGTTCATCCGTGTGTCTCGCATGAAGTTTATAGTCCTCGCCTTCACAGCGTCTGAATGCAAGGGAAACAGAAGATCAGGCAGCTGAAGTACACATGTTTGGCGGGGTTGACGAGCTGGAGCGCTGGGATGATGACTCCCAACTACGTGAAGATGAAGGGCAAGGGTTTACCGACATCGCCATGGCATTGAGTGCGTGCCTGGGCTCGGGATTCCTCATCCTGCCAAGTTACTTTACACGGCTCGCCCAACAGTTGCGCTCTATGAGCTCTGAGGACTGGACCACGTCAGCGCAGACCCTTATAGACCGTGCTAATGCGGAAGCCTTGCTGATCCCGCAAAGAGAAATGTAAGTGACTAGACAAAAAATTAGGTAGCGACACTAATATATTGAATTAGGGCCCATTCACTGACGGATCGATGTTCCAACATCTGATCTATTACTCGCGGCTTATCGACCCCACTGCGATCCTCTTTTTCCATCGCGATGAAGACATACACGGCCGGGAACACTGGCTTCTGTTTCGTCTCGATGGCAAAAAGCGGGAATGCATCGATCCGTTGGACAATCATCAAAAATCTATAATAGCACCCAGATCACTGCAGACATGGACATCGTTGCGGCATACCTTCTTGGGGAAACTGTAAGCTTTCATTTCTCATTCGAGTCCGGTAAAGCATCTGACGGTCCTTAATAAAAATAGCGGGACAGTACCGTTGGAAGGGATACAATATATTTCTCTAGATGTCCAAGAGGATGGTTCATCATGCGGGTTTTGGATATCAGCACTCTGCCTTTTGTATATATCCGGGATCGATGTGACCTCGGAACAGAACGTGGAACGACTCCGGAAGTTGCGGATACAAGGGGTTAAGCAGCACTTGAAAGAAATCTGGACATCGTGGCGAATCGGAGAGGATGGTTTGGAAGAGGCAGCTTTGAATGCTCTTCTAAAGCACTTCAACGCTGAAGTTGACGGCCCTTTGAGTTCCTGCGTAAGTCCATACACCTGCTGCCAAATAATCATCCTGACTTGTATACAGATTGCGTCTCGGCCCCAATGGATCACGCGGGCAGAGGAAGTCGTGCCGGCCACCTCGACGTGAGCTTGAATTTCTTGTTTTGTAGCGTACACATTTTACTGATGCATCACAGAGTTCGGAGTTACTATGAACCCAGAGACTCAGTCAGGCAAAAGGCGCTGCCGCAGGAAGTAGAAGACAGTGTAGCTTCCGATGGCGAAACAATGTCGCATGAGCAGGCTCTTACAGCGATGAAGCAAATGGTGAGCAATGAGCGAGCCCTCAGAATAGTCCTCTCTGATATTCCCACAGGCTGATGCGTTCTGCCTTATCTTGCCGCGAACCATGACAAACTGAAAGGGCTTTTCTGGACGCTTTTTCTGGGCCACCTGTATCGGGTCTCGAATCTTGATGGCTGGATACCGGGAGACGTTATCAATGAATGGGCGAACATCTCGATATAAATGTGTCACAGCCTGATACCAAGGTTTGGAAACCGGCTTCTTCAATCAGCTACGCAATAATTGTCGGCTAAAGCATGGCAAGAAACTGGAGGACTGGTGGCAGTTTTTCATCCGGGGCACACGCAAAGTATGGGCTTTCGCATTTCTTCAAGTTCTATCCATTGATTTGGTATTCAGTGGTTTAAAATGCATGAGACCCGAGCCATTGTTATGCCGATTCATGTCCCATCCCATTGGATTTGCTCGTTTGTAGACTTCGACAACCACTATCTTGCTATTTTCGATTCTTGGCCAAAATCAGTACCCGATAATGACTGGAAGCGGAGCGATCATGCTCATATAATCGAGGTATGTGGTTCTAGCAAGACTTGATCGCGCGCCCGACTGCAGCTTTTTTCAGTTGATTAAAGAATGGCTACAACGTCTATTCATCATCTTGGAAAGCGCCATTGATTGGAAAGAATGGCGTATTGATCCTTGCCCGAAGGTACGATTGGTGATTTGTCTGTTAGATTCTACGATAATGTTGTATCACCAGAACCAGCCCTATCAAACGAACGGATTTGATTGCGGACCCCATTCGTGTTTCATGATGTCCCTTCTTAGCTGCCGGCAAACCAACGACATCGGGCATACTAACCAAGTAATTACTTCGCGCACAGTTCAGAAATTCAGGTATGTCCTTTTTGGGCATTTGATGAAGCTGGAAAGGGTACCGATTGAGGCTGGAGAGAATGAAGAGGTGGGCAATGATTCAGACCAGCCCATTGAAGTTCAGTGAGTTCTGTTTCCACTGCTTGTCAAATATGTTTTTGGCCTTACTCAAGATAAGCAGACCTATGTCCGAAAATGATTCTGCCAGCGAAGTCAGTTCACGGTAAGTATCGATTGCCTGGCAGATTTCACCCAATAATTAATTTGTGAAAGGCCCGCTACACCCGAAAAGAAGTGGCAATTAATTATAACTAAGTACGTTTGGAAATTCAACAACTCAGAAGTTGGGCTCGGTCAGTAGTTGAACCTGCTAAAAGTTGGGCTCCGTCAGTGGTTGGACCAGCTAAAAGTTGGGCTCCGTCAGTAGTCGGACCAGCTAAAAGTTGGGCTCGGTCAGTGGTTGGAGCAGTCAGAAGTTGGGCTCGGTCAGTGGTTGAAAAGCCGGGCTCGGTCAGTGGTTAAATTGGGCTCGGTCAGTGGTTGGGTTTGGGCTCGGTCAGCAGTTGAAACCTGGGCTCGGTCAGTGGTTTTGGTGGCGGGCTCGGTCAGTGGTTTTGATGCCGGCTCGGTCAGTGGTTCTTTTGGGGGACAATCATATTTATGAATTTATTTAGAGCGAACTCAAGGGACTGACTGCCGTCGGGGTTCAGAAATATCAATTATTGCAAAGGGCTATGAGTAAATCGAGACGGACGACAGTACCCGATCCAGCATTGAATGAATGTATCTAATACGGTGGGAGCGACGCCCGCCAAACGAGTGCTCCGCACAGGAGGTGACCTGGAGCGTCCCGCAAAGAGGAAGAGGCCTCTGGTGGATGTAACGCGAAAGCGGCGCTTGAACAGATTGAAATTACCTTGTGGTCCCAATGAGCCAAACTTCCCATATTCTGATTTCCACGCAGATCAAGGAATTCAAAGTATGATGACAGCCCAGCTACACTGATATCATTACAGATCCATGTGCAAGTGCTTCCGCTCCGCTTTCCGACGCCCGCTGGTGGGCTTGGTAACGTGGCTCTCTCCGTTTATGCCGGGCTTTCTTGCCCGATGCCGAGTGCACATTTCCCTTGAACAAAATCGCTGCAGTGGCCGCCCAGATACGAGTTGGGGAGTCCACTGTTCATGCTCCCGTCACTTTCGAAAATTTGTTCTGGTGGATGTAACCCCGTGGAATTGAACTTGATAGTTGAATTCATTTCGACAGATGCCTGCAATTGACCGGCCAGCAGTGTCCGGTTGTTCAGGTTGGCCAACATCGATCTATTACAGAAGCGAGTCAGTGCTAAGGTGACGGATGATGATGCGGTGACTTACAGTGTATAGATTCGTCCAATAGTCATCTGAGACCAGGAATTGTCAAGTGATACATGAATGGCATGAAGGGGGTGAGGGGCTTGCCTCGATCATCACAGCCGCTGGATTGTTGGTCAGTTTTAACTATGAAAGTGTTTTCTACAACGTACAGTTTGTTTCTGGCTGCAATTTAAACACAACGAGGTTGACAAGACTGATGAGATGGTGAGTGTGCAAACCCAGCAGAACTGAAGGCACAAACGTCATCATGGTGGTGATTGAACCATTCCGGACAGATGTAATGGACAGGCGGCGGAGCAATCTGCCGTTCAATTAGATGGACTGAAAGATAATGGTCTTTTAGCATACTCTGTGGTGCCGACAAAGTTCGTTTTGAGTGTGCGGAACGTCCATACGAGGAGGCCGGTGATGATCACATCCGCGGCGGCGGATCCAGACAGCCAGACTGCGAAAGATTACCAATTTTTAACTTCGAAGAGAGAATTCGAGCTCACTCGTGACATATCTAACAACAGCGTCCCGTCCAGTATATGACGGGTTGAGAAATACATGGAAAGCGGTGGCACCCGCGCCAGCCAGACCAGTGAGAATTAACAGAGCAATCAAGGGTGGCCACATCCATTGCTTCGTCCTGCATGCAATTTCAGCGTCGAACCAGCCAGAACTGGGAGCAGTACAGGTTGAAGACCATGCGAGTTAGCCAGATCTGGACTATTGTGGCGGTTATTCCCGTGCCTTTTTATCGAACGAGGTAAGAAGCACATCCGAATGTGGGTCTCTCAGGAAAAGGGGCTACCTATGATTGCGAGCGAAGCGAGCAATTATTCTCTAAAGGCAAAACCTGTCAGTAAACAGGAACAAATTCTGTGTCGTATTTTGATGGCGCAGAAAGAATGGCCTCAAACTCACTCAAAGTATCTCGTATGGACACAGGTTTCGAGAATATGATTCAGATAGACTACAACTACATTTTTCTCAAAGGAGGATTTAATTGAGCGGGAATTGAGAATAATCGACGCGACGCGCCAGCTTATGCCACCGAGACTCGATCACGTGAATCAATATTGGTGGACGCGATAAATTTCTTTCCGCTTGCACCACACCATGCCACCTCCTAGGGTTATCCTGGGGCCTAGCCGAATCCCAAACACTGTCTGCACTCGCTGTGTTCGCGTCGTGCAGTTCCGGTACAACCAATGGGACCCAGTCCGCGATATGTGCCGGCTCTGCTCCGGAAATGTTGCTGAAAACGAGGCCTCATAGACGCGCAAACCTTACCCTAAGGGTGCCCAATCCACCAGGGAAGAAGTGCGAAGTATTTTTCGCTTGGAATGTACTCAGCCACTACAATATTCCGGGAAGTGAAAACCAGTACTCCCCGTTGTCGAAGCTGCCGCACCCGCGAACGTTGCAAAAAATGCAAGAAGATAAAAAAGCGAAAACATTTCGAGAAGCCAGGTCGACAGGCATTGTGTGAGACGTGCGATATCTGTCGGGAAAAGGACCTCGTACGCATTCAGAATCGGCGTGCTCGAGCGGAAGCGGCAGGAAATCGTTACTGCACTGTTGGACGTCATGTGGTGAATGAGGCGGCCTGCACCAGCGACGGAAAAGTCCATTCCAGTTGTAACGATTGCCGTGCTCGTCGACGGGCAGAATATAGAGCAGCAATGCAAGCAGCTGCCGCCGAGGAAGAAAGACAGAATATCGACCATGGGGATGGCGCCGTTGGCGATGACAACGCCGATGGAGTACAGGTCGTGCCGCCCGTCGACGAATATGATGCTATGTTTGGAGATGGATCCGACATGGATATCGACTTTCCGGATGACACGGCCGTTAATTCTAGGGAGGCTAGGGCCATCAAAACTGTGAATGAAAAACTTGCGGAACTTTGCATCGGACACTGCAATGGCTGTCGGGAGGAAGGCTTCGATGTCAAGATGAGAACCGAGGATCTTTGCACGAGATGTTCAGCGGACACTACTGAAACGAAATTGTGGTCGGATGAAAATAATACGAACCCCAGTGCGTGAATAGTTACTCTCGTCTTCCATTCTGGTCTAATCACAAAGTAGCTCCAGGAAATATGGTTCCGCCTTGTCTCCAATATCTCACCGACATGGAAGAGATGTTAATCGCCCGCACCAAAACAGTAATGCAGGTCCGATGGACGAAAGGGCGGCAGCTTTGTTACAAGGACCACATTGTCAACCTCCAACAAAATATTTCGGAAATCGCTACCAAACTTCCGCGGCTACCAGAGGAAGTTGATCTCGTTATTATTCGCCGGGAAGACGTTGATATGACCCACCACATTGACTACGTTGTCCGTCGAGACAAGGTTCGGCAAGCCCTGGAGTATAAAATTGCACATGATCCCGCATATGCCGATCTTGGGAGGCCGGACGAAGAAGCCTTAAGTCAGCTACCAGAAAACGGCACCGTGGTAGATCGAATACCTACTTGCCGTGAAGGACGTCAAAGTGAAGGCGTCCCACAGGCCGCCGGTCCGACAGAAGCTGCGGGTATAGGTGCAGCCAACGACGATGGCGGTGTATTCGTGGGTGGCATTCTTGACCTTGGGAATCGCACCCGCGAAGAAGTAGTTGAAATGAGAAATGGAGCAGGGGCAATCCTCAGAGAACCTGCATATCAGCAAACCATTGTATGTCACTCCATTGACTTGAAAAAAAATAATTTAACTTGCGTGAATCTAGATTGCTGCTCCGGCGATCGATCCTGACCCAATATTTGAACGCACCCCGGGTTATATGACAAGTGCCTTCCCTACACTGTTTCCCGATGGCTCCGGTGATTTCTACGCCAACCGCCTGCGTAAAATCGATCTAGGTGACTACTTCTCACACTTGATGAAGTTTGAAGGCGGCCGATTTGCCCGTCATCGGCGATTCCCCTGGTTTGCATTCAACACTCTGCAGCGTCAGAGAACACACAGCCAGGCCAGAATATTTGTTAAACAAAACCACGAAGCTGGACGAATGACCACTGAAGAGCTTAAAACATTGTTGGAAGAGGGCGACCACAGCATTGCGAGGAAAATGATCAGATATGGCGCTAAACTTCGAGGGACCCGGGCTTACTGGCATTCAAGGCGTAACGAACTCATTGATATGATTCGCGTGAAAGGGTCTCCGCATTTTTTCTTCACATTCAGTGCTGCAGATCTTCAATGGCCCGATCTCCATCGATTTATGCCACAGGAAATTCCGGTGCCTGAAGGGGACAGTGCAGCTGCACGAAGGCAACGAAGATTAGCACTGGAACGGAATCCACACATTGCAGCTTCTTACCTTGATCAGCGTGTCCAAATATTTATGAAGCACCTCGTTGGAGCGATTTTTGAGGTCAAGCACTTCTGGTATCGCTACGAGTGGCAGGAACGTGGAAGCGGACATGTCCACGGCTTTGCATGGCTGAAGAATGCCCCGAATGCGGAGGAGATCGACTGGAACCTCCTCAAGGGCAACGGGATCATTCCCGAGGACCAGCGCAAGAAAATGGACGAATTCAAGCAGTTCTGGGACAAGATAATTACCGCGACAAATCCATTTCCCAAGGAGGACGAAACCGCACCATTGATTGGTCAAAATCCGTGTAATCTTAACCGTGAAGGCCTTCACAACTCGAAAAGAGAGTTGGCCGACCTTTTGAATTGGGTCCAGCGCCACACAAAGTGTGTACCTGGATATTGTCAGGTTAAACGAAAGGTACCGGGACAGGAGGAGCCTCAAATCTTCTGTCGCTTCGACTATCCAATGGAGCGCTGTCAGACAGCGGGAATTGGGCACGACAGTAAAACCCGTGTCCGTTTTGAGCCACGGAGGAATGATCCCTTACTCAACAATTACAACGCTGCAATGATTCTTGCATGGAGGGCGAATATTGACATCAAACCTGTTATGAGCAAGGATGCTGCATTAAAGTGGGTAATGCCCAGGTTTTCATTTAATGAGGCTAACCATAAATTGCGCAGTTATATCGCAAAATATGCCACCAAGGCCGAGCAGCAGGCCCCAGGTTTTCCCGAACTGCTGGACGGGGTTGTTAAGCAGATGGGAAACGGTGGAACCGCACAATCTGCATGCCAGAAACTTTTAAACAAGATGCTCGGGGAACGCACATATTCCGCTCAGGAAACTGCGCACCTACTTTTGGGGATCCCATTGGTCCGAACTTCTGTTTCTTTTCAAACCCTCATGTTAAATGAAGAAGGGGCCATGCGAGAACTAGAAGATGCCGATGATGATGAAGAACTTGGGCTGGACGAAGCAGAGGATTTGGATGGAAATGGTGCGCGGAAAGTGACGGGAGATTCGTGGTTTCAAAGGTACAAGGCTCACGATATTCCAATAGAAGAGAAATTGACCAAATATATAGGTACATGAAGCGGCCAGATCATATGGAAAGTCTCTCCCTTCAAGAAGTGTTTCAGCAATATACCTGGCGAAGGAATGAGTGGCGTAAACATCGAAAAACCACAGACGTGGTTGTGCGGGCTTTCCCCAGGTACTCACCTAACCCGGAGAACGATCTATATGAGAAGTACTGCCGCACTAAAGTCCTCCTGCACCATCCCTTTCGAAGTATGGCCCACTTCTCGAATCCGGAACATGACGACGAGAAAACTTGGGCTGAATTATTTGCAGAGTGTCGTGCGGGTGGACACATCCATTCAAAGGACACCTTAAGGTGTTGGGAGGACGAGAGTAGAAGTCGACAAGAAGAAGAGGATGACGACGAAGAAACCAGCCCAGATGTAGAGGGAATGACGGAGGAAGGCTGGCAGATTTTTGCGCGTGACCATCCCCATGCGGCAATTCCCACTTTTGGTGTGAGCGATCTTGGTACTCGGCCTCTGGACGCAGCTTGGGACGTGAATGCAGCGCGAACACGATGGAATGACGTGGATCAAATGGGAACCTACCTAGACCAACAACGACGCGAGGCTGGTGCGATAATCAACAACCAGCCAGATCCGGTCGATGTTGCCACCCTTGCGGATGAGCAGCGCGAAATATTTAACAAATATGTTGAAGCCTACTCAAAGATCCTCGCAGGGGAGGCTGTCCACCAAATTCTCCTCAACATAGATGGAACAGCTGGTTGTGGCAAAACATACCTAATCCACGCAATTTGCCAAGAACTCCGACGTATGGCAACTGCGCACGGACAGCCAGACCCAATTCGCGTCCTGGCTCCATCTGGTGTTGCGGCCTTCAATATTCGTGGAAGGACAGCTCATTCGGCTCTCGGCCTTCCTGTAAACTCGGCGTTTGTACCTCTCACTGGGCCGAAATTGGCTACGCTACAAGAACAGTGGCGCGGTGTACATTTCATCATTATTGATGAAAAATCCATGCTCGGCTTGCGAATCTTAGCCCAGATCGACTCTAGGTTACGCCAGATACGCCCCCACCAGGCCAACAGAGTTTTTGCCAGTTTCCATCTCGCACTGGTCGGGGACTTTGCTCAGCTACCGCCAGTCGGTGATCGACCCCTGTACTCACCGCCATCCACCGATACAACAGAAAATGGTGGACTCAGTCGAGATGGGAGCAGGCTGTATCAGCGATTCACCGAAAGTTATGCCCTTCGCGTCGTTCATAGACAGCAGGGCGAATCTCGGGAACAACGTGAATTTCGTTCTCTATTGCATCATGCCTCTAAAGGCGGGATCAGTGTCGACGAATGGAAACTGCTACAGACTCGATCTTCCGCTAATGTCTCTCACCAGGAAAAAACATCATTTGACGATGCGATCTGCTTATACACCACACGAGAAGATGTCCACAATTTAAACATGCAAGAAATTCAAGCTTTAAATGAACCGTGTGCGCGTATCAATGCAAAGCATGATGGTGGGGCTCAAGCAAGCAAGGCAACAGCGGATGACGCTGGGGGCTTGGAGAGCAGCCTCATTATCTCACGTCGCTCAAAGGTTATGATCACTCGGAATATTTGGCAAGAGCATGGTACGCTGGTATGCATGTGTTCAACATATCCACGCTAATTGCCAAAATTACAGGCCTTGTTAACGCTACAATCGGAGTCATAGAAGACGTCCTTTGGCCCGAGGGGGCAACTTCGACCTCTGACCTGCCTCTGGCAGTCCTCGTATCATGCAAAACTTACACAGGGCCAACTCTTTGGCGTACAGAACCACGACCTGGATTTCCAGACGGTATTCCAGTCATACCGATTCCAGCGGTCAAGTCAAATTTCGATGTCGGCGATAAACATCTGGCCCGCACACAACTACCTCTTAGACTAGCGTGGGCCGTCACTGTCCACAAATCTCAAGGTCTTACTTTGCCGAAAATCAAACTCGGTCTGGGTAAAAAAGAGTTTGCAGTTGGACTCACATTTGTCGGTCTCTCAAGAGTCAAAGCCCTCACAGACATCTTGTTTGTAGGTCAATTTGACTATTCAAGGGTACAGAATTTAGGAGGAAAAAATCTTCAATACCGTCTAGACGACTTTGTGCGTAGATATTCTCCGGTTTAAGTTCACATCTCTGTATCCACTTTGTAAATACATGTTCTGTTTCGAAGCGAGCACCCGGCGCGGCCGCGGATCCATATTATATACTGGAAACACTCGTGGCCTAGCGATACATCAGGGAATGGTATATATATATGCACACGTACTTCACTCACTGACTCCTGATGTACGTCTTGCGGAGGAAACGATCAGAACTGGGGTGGTGACTTTAGTTAGAACCTTACTTCGTTGCCTATAAATAAAGTAGATCTTGTGAAAAACTAGGTAATTGAACGGTGGAAATTGCGGGCTTACCCCAGTGAGTTACCAGGTACAAGTAGTTCACCGACAAACACGCGAAGACGGTCATAAAATCCGAAGCTAAGGCACCCAGCACCGATATTTTGTTGAACCATGTATCTAAGGATGTGGTCAGAAAGCGGTGAATGAATACATGGAAAATGGTGCAACCTTTGGGATATCTCGCGAAATATCTGTACGTCCTGCAGATTTTGAGTTACACTATTCTAAAGAAGATGGAGCAGCCGTATTGAACGCCCCTGTGAAATAAGAGTTGAACGTAAGTTCAACCATAAAACGAAATAACGCACTGAAGGGTAAAGAGGCTATGTCGAGGTCGAGTTGGTATAATCTTTCAACAAAAAATCGAAACCGAAACACGCACATCATGTTGGCCCATGAGGCGATGAGGAGACATCTGGAAAGAGTCGGTTGTGATCTCCATTATAAAACTTGAGAACGCACCCAATAGTGATATCGAGGGAAGCCATGACTGAACAGAGGGAAGGAAGGATACCTTGAAGCACGAACTGCACCGTCATTTATGAAGGCTTCCAACCATGCCTCTTGCCAGAAGAAATACCTGTTGACATGGTGAATGGAGGATAAAATAAGAGTTACATGTTCCCAGGCGAGATTGAAGCCTACATTCGACTTGTATGACTCAAGGCGCTTGCGTCGGCACCTAAACTGTGGTGCCTTTCAATCGAAATGGTGGGGCGCGCAGAGCCCCATCGCGGTCTTGTTTGATTTATGGGGCTATGCGCTGATCGATTCTTCAATTGCTTTCCCCGCAACTTGGAAGTCGTTGACCCGTCCTGCTAGTCGCACTATATTCGTTTAGTTCCCGCTGAGAATCAGGAGAGTTGTACCATTTGATAAGAAATAAGAGGTAAAGCTCGACCAGCGGAAACTATATTCAGACGTCCCTCCTCGTGGACAGGCACTAAGTGCGAGGCAGTCGTGAGAGCTGTGACGAATTGCGATCATTACACCATCGCGGAGAGTCTGAAAAACCGATACATCTTTGCCGCTCTGAAGGCATCTTCCGGTGAAGAAAATAGCCGAGCGCTTCGGAGTGGAGCCACGGGAATTCCTGAAATACCGCTGTGATAGCGATGTGTTGATCCGATGAGGGAATATGGGCAAGCCAGGGTGAAGAAAATAAAACCAACGTAAAAATATCGTGAGTCCCGCCGCATATATAAATCGTTATCTGACAAGCTGAGCGCGAGGACAGAACGCGTCCCGCAATGGGTCGCAGAATGCAGGCCGTCAAAGTCGATGAGCTGGGACAGGTAAAACTATCACCAAGATGTCAGAGCAGTGTCGTAACTTACCTGTTTGAATCTCGATGGATGTCGGACTAACGTGCGCCAAAACTGTACTTGTGAGGCAGAATGGTTCGAAAATCTCCCGAGTCAAGTGCTTTTTGCAAAAATCCAGAACAGGATGTCAATCGTGCGGGATGAAACTTGGCATCCATGAGGATCAGAAGTTACCTGTTTATTCTGGAGTGGTCTCAATGGATGTCGGACTAGCGTGATGCCAAAACTGTACTTGTTAGGGAGAATGGTTCGAAAATCAACTAGACATTCGGTCAGTGGGGAGGATGGGAGAAGGAAGATCGACGCCGGCGGCGCGCATATCGCTCGGGATCAGCAGCTCGTGCAGACGTTATGCCAGCGGAGTACGACACTCTACGGATTCCCGTTCCGGGAGGCTCTGCGCAGGGATCCTGAGGAAACAGAGCCAAAGGCGCTAGTTAGCGGGAGGAGGAGGATATACGAGCAGATAATACGTACACACGAGCCCGAGAACGGACGCACGGAGAAAAGATGAGCCGCACGAGTGTTCTGGGATATGCGTTGGAGGCGTGGGGGAGAAGCATCGTTGTGCCGCGCGACCATCGTTCACGGCACTGCAGGTCTTCGCCAGTGCGAAGGAGAAGAGTGGGCTGGGATGCACACGCACAAGCACGAGACCCCTCAATTGCGCCGTCGAGTCGAAATCGCAAGTCGCTGCGCAGGCGCTCGAAGTTACTTGCTCATAACAGTGGCAATGTCAAGACTTGGTGACGGCGACGGCGAGTCGCCTCTTAGGCGGTGGGGTACGGGCGGGGCACCGCTTCGGCCTCTTGAAGAAAGCACCAGTTCTCCCGAGACCTGATATTTTCTTCAGTCAGAAGGACGCGGTGCGGGGGCTCGAGTGCTGTCATTGGAAGGCGCCCAATGTGCGGATACGGAAAAAGACGTAGATAAAGCGGCGAATGGATATGATCTTGCAGATGTACTAGAGCGTCCTGTGTTTTGAGCGGACGTTACTCCTAATAAACGGAGTATCGTCAGTGGCGGGTAAGCATGCGTAAGCAGATGATGCGAACCCTACTCCAATTTCCGCGCATTGGTTTTGGTGTTTACGCATTCCAAATTCGTCATGAGCACCGAGTTTCGGTTTTGGGGAGGCGTGCGTAGGAAGGAGGAATGACCCGCACGAGCGGCATCTGGGGAGGCATTCGTTGGTAGGAGGAGAAGGATGCGCATTTAGATGATCCTTCTCTCCCCATTTCTCCATCCCGGCTTCGTCTTCTCATGTCGCAGCGGATGAAATTACTTGCTGAAGACAGAGCCAGCGCCGGGACATCCCCATCGGCACGCCGAGTGCATGCAGCACTTGAAATTAGGGCGGATGGGGACCATCGTACACCGTCGAGAGGAGTGAAGAAACCCCCGTCCGCATCCGTGTATCTGACTAGAAGCAGGAATGCGTTCCGTTTCTCGTCGCCGCACCTCGACGCAGGGGGTCGTCGTCGTAGTTTCTGTAGCTCAGCGTCGGACTAGAAGGACGAAGGACGGAGGAGAGGAGGGTGTTGATTTGGAGTCGTGGAAAACGGTATTGCGCATTGTGGCGGTGGGGAAAGGCGCACAGACTAGGAGAACGCTCGACTTCGAGAATCGACATCGACCGATTTGACGATCAAGAGAAAGTGGACGCGCACACGTGATGAGCTACCGTGACCCATATGTCACTCGCTCGGTTGACGCGCCGGAACGCCGGAGCTGAGAGAACAACAAAAACGCGCCATTATATCTAATACACATTCCGAGCCACGTCTATCGCGCCTAGAACCCGAGGCTCGAATTCGTCGACATTTAGCATGTTAAATTAAAGGTGTCTTGGAACTCAGCCTTCAAGCTCGCCACAGCCTGACACGCGTACTTTGAAAAAAAAAAAACTTTCTGGGGAGAAATCCCATTCAATGCTCCACCCCATAACTCGAGCCCCGATGGATTATATCTACTCTCATCGCAATTACCAGTGCTCGCGGTCGAATTTACGCAACCAGATTTAATATTAAGCTGGAAAGTTCGGAGACGGATGAGTTCATTCTACTATACTTTCGTCTCACTGAGTACACTTCCTTGAACGTGCGGCTCCCCGGAAATTATCAGACATCTTCCTGCAAATTCGTCCTGGCGGGATTTTCACCTACATCTTTACCTACCTATGATTCTGCTCTGTGCTATGTAGGTAAATCCACAACACTATACATATCCAAGTCTCTTAATTGTCTGGATTTATTCCAAACCCTCCCCTCATTCTTGTTGAGCATGAGATGGGATGAATGTACACTGCGTTCCCACCCGTCCTAGACTCAGCTGAGACTAGGCGCTGTAGGTTGTGCCAGATGGAGTTAGGTCAGTGTAGGTCCCTACACAGCCCCCCATCTAGGCGACTACACATAATGTCCGGCTGGCTTTACGGGTACCCAGTAAGGCGGCTAAACTCAAGTCAGTGTAGATGAGGGTAACTCGTGGATAGCTCCCTAAACTCAGCTGCACAGACCTAGACTTACGTTTTAATGTCGAACATTTCCATCATCTAATATTCTGAGCAACCGCGTCCCTTCCCCCCTTGCGTAGGTGGCTACAAGCACCTGTTACAACCTACACAGATCCTGCCAGACCTAGACCTACCTGTGCCAACCTAGCCAGAGCCAGACAGACCTCCACAGACTATTCTCTAGGCACCTAGCCTCAATCATCGATGTAGCTACTTCTAGGTTCCTACACTCAAACTGAGTCTAGGAAGGGCCGGAATGCAGTGATACGTCCCATTTGTCAGCTTAGCAGGCAGACTCGAAACATTAATTAAAAAAGTTTGGCCGACGAGAAAAAATCGCACCGATTGAGGTTAGACCGACCTGTGCGCCATCCATTCCTTTTCTCATCCGCATTCGCGTTTGTTCCTCAGCAGGACGTGAATTGAAAGCACAACTTAAACCACGCTCAAACTTGCCAGGTATTTCAATCCTGATCCGCACAAAATTCCGTCGGGTCTAAAGAGAACTATTATTACAGTAACACGGAGCCAGAAACCTCGAGAGAGAATCGACAAATACAGAAAATGTAGGTACTTGACTCGAAACTCCCTGATCCTTCAACCTCCATGATCATTCCCTGCAAACGTCAGTCTCGCAAACCGGTTTCAGTTATAGGTAGAACTACAAGTCGACTGATCATGAAGAGCTCGAGTCTGTCGCATGTAAAATACCGTGGGGAATGGCCATCGTGCACGGTGAGCTGATTGCCGGTGGATTTACATACAGTACAGGCTGGCGGTCATTATTGGACAAAAGTGCGTACAGCATCGTGCTGCACGCGTGTCTCCGTTCAGTCTCGTTCAGATTCGTGCAAATCCGTGCACGCTCGTTCTTTCCGATGCTGTTTGAATATCGCATCGACTAGAACTTTCTCTGCATTCGTGCGCTCCATGCAGTGGCCTTATTTGTATCCGCGAGCTGCGTCTGACTCCGCTCGGAATTCGTTGAACCGGTGTAAACACATTCAGCATTGGTTCAACCAAAACTTTAACATGACCTACCAATGTACATTGGTTCGATAATCCACCCATTTGGAAACTAGTACTTCCTTTTTCTCTATTCTTGCCACTTGAAGTTTCTCGTCCACATGTACACAGCCTATCTTCAGCAGAGCCAATATTCTCTGTCCTACACCGATCCCAGTTGATATACACGTTAATAAAATGTGCCCACACCTTACTGCTCATATCCAAATTACTTCTGGACCAGCGCTGAAGGCAGAGGCAAGTCTTGACGAAATTTAATGACTGTTTCTGGATCTGGATCTGAATTAGCCATCTTCATTGTGTCTGTTTGAATCTAGACTATATTTTGGCTGACCACTTCGCGACGAATAGAGTGACCCACGAGGCTCGCAACCTGTAGTGAATTTTTGGGCGCGGTAGGCAAGGATCCTGGAAAAATAGATTGACTGAAGTTCAACATTGAAGTCCCCGAGGTTGCGCACTAGTGCGGCTTTCATGACCCCGAGTGCAGAGCAAGTGCTGCACGGCCACAGAGTGAATGCCGAAACGATGGCGAACCTGGTGGGGAACGGGGTCAGGCACGACGCAATCGTGCAGAATTTCGATGGAATGAGGTCGAAATGAAAGGTAACAGAATCCTGCATCAGCGCAAAATCGGTGCTGCACTGGGAAGCACGAATTTGAACGCGTGCAAAGTTGTTCTGCACGCATCTGCAAGCACTGCACGAGTTCACACGAGTTTGAACCCGTTTGCACTGGACTTTTGTCCAGTAAAAGCTGCCATATGCGAGATCAAGTCCGGCTTAAAACGAGACCCATCCTCTGTTGTTATTTTCGAGAACGAGTTTGACTTGAATTGACCGCCTCTCTTGCAATTGTGTGGTCAGTGAATTCTGCCACGGAAAGACGCCAGAGCCTCCCTTATAAACCGCGCCCCACCCAACAGCGCACAAATTCGCCTGTGAACTCTGCGCATCGTCCAATTCACAAAAATGCCGTTTTCGGGAACCTTCAACTCGCATTTTCACTGCACTCGCGTTCGGGGTATACCAAGCAATTGCGCCCACAATGATGCAACTCGATTAGCATTGCATCTCGAGCTCGGTTAAATTGAGCTGCATTCCAAAACAGCTCAATCTAACCGATGGATATTTTCCCAGACACATAGCCTTTGGGAATTACATTTCCGGCGAATTCTGCACATAGCGAGATAAAATATACCTGCACCATTTGAATTTTACACCTATATATTGGGGCCTGCGATCATTTCACACTAATTGAACCGAACTTTGGGTTCGGGTACAGTATGCAGTGTCGTGCAGGGATCTAGAACTTGATCTCAACATCGCTGAGACAAACATATTTGGCGCTGGCCGTTTATCCTGCTTACCTTGGACTATGTTCTCGGATTTCATTGTCCGGCAGGAGAGGTAATGTGTCTCGTTCAACGATGTATGTCCGAATATCAACATATTTTCCATCTTTTGGATCTCGCTGTCTTGATCAGCTATGTGAAAACAATTGACATTCCTCTCTGGCATCAGTTGAGGATCGGATGACACGGCCGATCAGACACATTCAGGGCATCCTATATATATTAAACTTCTCAACACTTCTTTTTTTCGCTCCCCCTAGGTTCTTGTGAGTTTCAAGTTCTATAATGCTCTTCTACACTATTATTCGGTCCCAGTGGGCAGGGGCCGAATTATTATAATTAAAAAATGCCACTCTGTCTCGTCCCCTTGTTGTTACCGCTATTGTTCATAATTCTTGTCGCAGGATTCCAAGAAAACCTTCCGTGAGCAGCACTGTCAAATTTCTGAACCCATTTACGACTCGGTTCTTGATCCGACACGAGACGACCAACTGGTAGTTCACAATGAAACCATTGGCGTGCTGTTTTGTTTACTTACGAAGCGGCTCAACGCAAAAGAAAATCGAAATCAAAGCATCAAGCGAAAGTAAAGGCTCTCGAGGGTGCCACTTTGCGCCCCCTAGCTCTGCAAAATCCACAGAAGTCGTGACAGAAACGATGCGCACTTTGCTCAGTTTCATCACGGAGTCACACGGACTCGGATGGGCATATGCTCGATGGCATCTTCCCGAGCTATGGAAGACGAAGATGTCATTGATTTTATCCTGCGTCCGTATTTTCCGGCTTTTTGTGTCGAATGGTTGAAATTGTCGGAGAGTGCGGAAGATGCCGGCCCACGCAGCTGTTTTCTCACGCGGATCTTCTTTCCACAAACAGTCACACCACATTTACCGTCACCGCCCTTCATCGCGATTCAGCCTTGATTCAGCCGCTCAAAAGCCCGCCGATACAGCCACAATATCTGGGGGCACCGCCGTCCAATACATCGCAACAATACAGGTTTTTTTCGACCCCATCTTGGAAGATCTCACGTTGTCTCCGGTCTCATGGTGTCGCGGGCAGACTGACCCCGGATTTCCTTGTCCGGCAGCTGTGTTCTTGTCTCTCCAGTTCCTCAAGTTAGTGCAGCGCATACGCCGCTTCTGTTTTCCCATTTGTTTCCTTCTCGGGACATGTGAAAACAAAGTGCAGAACTGAAGATCGGCAGGCTCGACGGATGGATTTCTGGCTCAGGCATACAGCTTCACGCTTTTATTCCTTCCGTCCCTGGCGCAATAGCCATTCACGTATGTCATATTTCCTCCCAGCACGGCCCGGAACTCAGTTCTTTCAGGAGTCCAGGCTTCCGTTTCCAGGCTACAGGGCGATTAATGGCGCGAGTTACTGCTGCGCTTCTTTCCCAGGCCCTACACCTTTGTCACTACACACCTTCTTATGACGTGTCACAAGCAGCCACGCCTCCCGCCGCCGAAGTTGGAGGGAAAGGCACTGAGAGTACAGTCAGCTATTCGGTGGCGTCTCGTTCGTTTTCTGTTCCTTTCTCCTCTCATTTTGGTCCAGATTGGGTCTACATTTCTCTCCACCCGCAGGCGGCGGCCGATTACGATCGATGTGCTGTGTTTTCATTGGAGCTCACCTTACAGCCGGAAATCCAATGCGACTGCAGAAGCAGGTTCAGGCCGCCCTCTCGCGTCTCAGGCTAGCCGCTCCGATTCTTTCCATCCCTGCCGAATTCGCCCTCCGCCGAGTCTATGCGGGCCTCGCCAGGACGAGCTGTGTAGGTTTCTGTAACATTTAGCGCCCGTGGCGCCTATTTCAATGCCCTTTTCATTCCTCCACAGTGGCTGCAATCACGGGCCTGGCATGCTCTCTGGGGCGGGCAGCGCTAGATCACTTGGGTCCGCCCAGGTACGTTCATTCCTTGCTCTCTTGGACGTCCACTTTAACTGTATCGCGCAGTTGGGTCCTTCTGTTTGCGAGAAACAAACCTCATCAAATTACATGCTACGTGAAGGGGGTATGTTTCTCACTTCCTATGCTGCGTTCCGCACTTATATTGGAACAATGGCATCCTCGGTAGACCACCGAAGCGGGCTCTGCGAAGTGTGGCGGCGGGTAGATTTGATGAACGCATTCATATTGGCCTCCAGGTGTGTTATCTGCCTTGAACGCTAAACGCTGCTCTGACTGCCGTGCTCTGGATTCCTATGCCCTCAATCCGTGGTGAACGGCCGTGGGTGGGTCGTTGTTGTGACGCGGAAGCGCGGGGCCCAGGCGTCTGATGCTGCTACTGGTTGCGACTGGAGGTTCGCGATCTACGATCCGCTTTAATGCGCGTGCAAGGTAGTCCGTCTCAAGCAGGATGTGCTATCGGGATATCCGTGATCTCAGTGCAATGTTTTATACCCACGTCTACATCCGCTGTCGTATAGATGTTCAATAGATACCGAATCATCCTACTTTCGTTACGATTTTTGTGTGTCTCGAGATCTCCTGCCGGTCATGCGGTTGTGCAGGCGCAAGAAGATTCTCACGCGTTTTCGGATTTTCGCTATCAACGACTGAGGGTAAGGTTAGTTCCGATTGACATAGACTCGACGGTGGCGCACCGCATCTCCTCCATCCCTCTCTGAAACATGGGTGTGGTAGAGTCCGCTGAGCATGTAAGATGAGTAGCCGAGCCGGGATAGCGACTCTGCTAGTGGGTCAGGGATAGTCTACAACGCAGAAGGTTTAATTTTTTGATAATGAACATGGGACCTGCAGCTACCTGCAGATCATGGACGGGATCGCTCATACACGCTGGACGGGCAGCCATGTCATCGGCCAGGTCGTCACGAATCCTATGACTCTACTGATGAGACCAAAATGGTGAACCTACCAGGAGGACAGCGGTACGTACATCCGCTTTGCTGACGCGGGCTGGGGACTACCCATCGATATGTTCAGGCTCAAGTGGTATCCAGCGGATGACGATGACAATACGATGGTCCCTTCAGCTGGGGAAGCAAAACGGACCCAATTTATGTGTGTGTGTGCTTGGTTGCTTTGTTGTCGTTTCTTAAGGTTTGAGTTTGCGGCTGATGTAACCTCGATTCTCGCAGTACTGATTCTCGGATTTCTGAAGCACCCCAAGATCGAGTGATCAGAGACTTGAAGACGAAGGGGATTATCGATCTGCAAGGATTCGTCGCAGCAAGATTTGATACGCGTGGAAAAACTCAGCACATATAGTAGATGAACTTGAAGGAGAAGCCGACCTACGGGACGGATGTTCGTGGCATTTAGAGCTCGAGGCTTTGCCTCTCGCCATGCAAAGAAACAAAAACATTCATATGACCTCGAAAAATCAATCCTATGAAGGGATCAACTCCAACCTCAAGTTGTTAAGACCGCAGCGGCCAACAAAATATGAACAGAATATATGGGGTTCCTTCCGATTTATGGCAGTGAATGACCTTGCATTTATTTTTGATGTATTATCAAACATTCGCTTCCCGCCGCCCGATAATATCAATATCTACTGAAAGTGCGCTTCTGACTTCCATCATCTGAGAATTAGTTTTGAATATGGAAGGAAAGCAGCATGGTTGGAGTCGCACCACTGCCGCGTTCGCGCATAGTTCTCAGTATTTCTGAAAACTCCGATCCGAGCTTGGTCCGAAGCGAAAATTTGCTTGCCTATTTTTGGCATACAGGCGAATGTCCGATTTCAGGGATGGTCACAAGGCATTTGTTGCGGGTCATGGTTGATTCAAGTGACGATAAAATCAGAGAGAAGGCAGATAATGCGAATTAAGTTGCCTGATCATTACGCTTCATGGACTCAGTCGGTTCAAAGAAAGGAGAGAGAGGGTTAGTTCGCAAAATTCAACCACACATCGGGCATCTCGGGCAGTGACAAGGAGCGCCCACAAACAGGATTTGGTTGGGGTGGAAAGAAAACATTGGAGCAAGTTCAAGTATTTCATGTCTCTGGCATATGGAACCAACCCAGGCGCAGCGCCTTGGCTCGAGATGCACGTCAATGTAACGGGTGCAATAATATTTTCCGCGACCGGAGTCAATGGCCACTTCCGGGGGCATTCCCAATATTCTGCGTTTCTGAGAGGATAGATCACTCCCAGCAGAGGATTCTCGTCAAATTGATTCCTCGACTCGGATCCCTTTGAATCTTAGTCCATTCAAGCGTGTATATAATATCTTCAACAATTCTGAGCTTCGAATCTTCTGGACTGAACGTAGGTCCGAGGAACCATCAAAATGCAGTGATGGAGCTGCAGCCGCGAAGAGATCGAACAACCTCTTCCGGTCATGATTGGAGACATGTCCCAGTGCACCAGAGTTGTGTGCCCATTGGGCGCTGGTGTGGAGAATCCTCGCAGTAAGATGACTGCTGACTGGCGTCGTCAGGAGCAATTTGAAGAGATGCGTTGTAAAGTGTACCCGGAAATGGCCATGGAACCCGGACTGAATATCTATCAGCTGTGGCTATGAAAATTATTCACCTTTTGTCCCGTTGGGCCAAAACTCGTTCATCCATCGGCGCTCTAAAGGAGCTGAGACAGCAAAGATAATTAGCAAAGCCCGCGGGATCCAGACTACGGATTTTGTCAAGCCGAATTTAGCAAGAAATCGGATTAACCGGTTTCCGTGTCATTTGGGTTATCGAATTGGCCGCGGGCAGCATTGGCATGCAATGACCACTGCAGTGCGTCTGAGTCTTCCCAACAATCCACAGCGTCTTTAAGACCCTGGCATCCTTCTTCAGCAAGGTCAACCACCTCGCCGAACTGCGCAAACTGAGGATCCGGGTTGTGGCCTGGGGAGAGATGGCCGATAAAAGAAGGACGATGACGGGATCGACCACTCTGAGTGAACAGTATGCCCTACCACACTAGATTTCACAGTGCGCCATACCAGGTCGGCCCTCCCAGCCACCCGGACTGGGGCTGAAACACAACTCGAAGGTGTCATGCAAACGCGTCATCGGGGGTTCAAGATCTAGTCCGAGGGGCCATTGCAGCCCAACAGATATTTCAGCAGCAATAGTGATTATCCTGGGATCAGTGGAGGTCTCCAGAACCCACAAGACCACAGGTACCTCGGGCGATGGCCGTGTAAAGTCGGTGTCAGAGTAGATGAGATCCTCCAACTTGGATCCTATATGAGAAAGGCTGTGAGACGAATCATTCACCGCCGTGGCATCGCTCCCTCGTTTAAAGAGAGGAGACACCACCGTCCACACCCATCGGAAGAATTGCCAAGCATCCCTCATAATTTTGTCCGCACGCGTGATTTGGATTGTTTGGAGAATGGGGGGCGCAAGGGGATTTTGAAACGGAGAATCAGGAGAGACAACGACGGAAGCAAGCAGAAAGATATATCCAGCGAATCCGCAACACGTCAAGATCATCACAATAACGGCAATTGCAATGTGGATCGTCCAAAGATATATGGATAGCCCCCCGGAAAAAAGGAATAGGGCAAGCTGCAGAAGAAGCAGAAAAACCGTGCCTCAGAAAGTCTACCAAGAGTGCGAGACTTGGGAGACTTTGGGAGACTTCGGAGACAAGTTAGATAAGCATAGAAAATCAATTATTTATTTATTTGGCCCCGCATCCGAGACCACCATCAAAACGCGTCGCGTCTTCTAATTTACCACCAACCCGCCACATAACTCTGAGAATATCCGTCTGGCTCACGTGCATCACGATGTCCTCCATGGACGAAATCCTCCAACTCCTCAGCAAGGTTCCCGGGCTCAAAGAAAGTGTCGGCATGGACAAAGCGATGTCGTTCGTCCGCCTTGCATCGCGTCTCAAAGATGAAATCCTTCTGGCCCAAGATTCGATGCACGATCCCTCTCTGGCCCCGACAGACATCCCAGAGCACGTTCGCTCGTTTCTTGGTGGTGCTACGGACATGCCAGACGCGTTTGTCTCAGGCTGCTGGGAAGCATTCAGCGAAACCATCTGGACGTACGAGGAAGATGGTTCCAGTGCAGGAAAAGACGCGAAAATGTTCAGGGAGTTTGGGTTGGACCATCACCTGTGTATGTAGTCTCTTCTCGCTTTTCTATCGCACACTGACATCTGGTAGCTGCCCGGACACTATTCCCACCCACGAGAACCTGCACAAGCCCCGGCTGCACAAATAGAACCCTCCTCCGTGCAAAGGACGGCCTTTCGAAGGTTGTTCTATTCACCCTCAGCGACGGCGCGTGCGCTACATATGCCGGACACTTGCATTGTACAAGTCCGTCTTTTCTCTGGTATTTTCCAAGCGTGAAGCTGAATGCCTTCGCCCCAGACTGCGGTACAAACTACTACAACAACTACTCGACACGCGATGGAGTGCGCACATACTATTCCGGTGTTCCCGATGCAATTCAAGTCGGAGCGCATCAATACGTCGAGCGCGAAGTGCTTAGTCTTTTTATCGGCCTCATGCTCATCTCGTGGACTTCTGCGACAAATTGCGCACGCATTTATGACACCTGTCTTAGCAAGCCAGAGAACCGACCTGACCACCCAGACTGGCCGCCGGAGCGAAGCTTCAAGCTGCGTATGGAGCACGTATGGGACGGCTTTCTTCTCCTCTCACTCCTGGAAGACTACGAGGAGAGAAAGGCCGTGCTCTGTGTCCCAAACACGGGGGAACAAAGCGACCGCTTCACTGAGGCAATACGCGAAAGAAACGAACGTATTCGGCTGTGCGGGCAGCCCGAGTGGTCCCACCATTGCGATAAATGTATGCGCGTTTGGAATGAGGGTGATGTGATGAGTGAGCATCGCAATCAACTCCCCGCATCTCAACTAACTCCATTTTCTTTGCAGAGAAGCTGCATGTCATCGTGATTGACGGAATAACCATTGGCCGCCCATGCTGCGGGGTTCACAACTGTCCCGACCCGCTCGCCAATAACCGACATCGTTTTTGCCCTGGCCACGACCACCGACACCGGATTTGCGCTGTGGAGGGATGTGAGGCAGCTGTGGAGAGCGGTTTTCTGACCTGCTCCGATCCCAACCACCGCCTGCTGGAGACGAACCACAAGAAGCGGGATAAGGCTATGTTTCAACTCCGCACCCGCCTTCAAAGAGCGAACGTCTCCCACCCAAATGACGCGTTTGAGCCCGAAGTTACGGCAGAGGAGGTAGAGGAGCTCGAAATTCCTGCAGATAAATGCGAAGCAGAGAAGAACCCCAACGGGAACCGCAAGCTGCGTGCACTCTTCGGCCGGCGCCGCACACACAACGAGCAGATCTTTGTGCGGCCGTGCGGGATTATCGTCGCACGGGGTACGTTCTACGGGTCGGAGAGTGTATCACAGACTGTGGTATGTGGTCCATCTCTTATTCATCTTCGGCCGAGCATCCCACTGAAGGAGGAAATCAGGACATGCTGCAGAAAGTCTTCCACGTTGACGGCTCGATGCCGACATCGTCATCTACGACAACAACTGCACGCTGTACAAATATCTTGTCAGCCAGGGGATCGAGCTCTACAAGACAGTCGGCTTCCCCGTGGATGTATTCCACTGGACTTGCAAGCACGTCAAGAATGGGCCCGAGTGCTCTTATCACTGCAACCCCACGCAATTTCCTGAATTACGTGGCGAGGATGGGAAGGCTTGGTTCTTCAACTCGTCCGTCGCTGAGCAGACCAATGTGTGGCTTGGTGGGTACCACTCCATTCTCCGGGAGATGGGTGCGGACAAGTACGACTTCTTCCTCGATGAGATGATCATGAGGAAGAACCGCTTGACGAAGGCCAAGCTTGAGAAGGACGGTGCAGTACCGAGCTATGTTCCAGGGCTCACGATGCGGATCGAGTAGATGGTGAATAATATTGTAGTTTCATCGACGTACTAGAGAACAAATCTAATAGAAAAATAAAACTAATAATGCTAGTCCATGTGTGCCTCCTCATTCTTGACTCTCCCCTTCCCCTTCCCCTTCCCCCAGCCCGAGGACCTAGCGCGCCACGTTGTCCACAGCGTCTCAGGTGTCCTCGGGAGCGCCGCCGCCATATCACGCTCCTCCATGCTGCACAACTCCCAGGCCGCCACCTGCTTGTGCCAGTTCGCCTTAGGGAAGGTTCCGACCGTGTCAAAGACCCCAAGGAACCGCTCAGGAAGCGTTCCGTTCCCCCTTTTCTTGATGATAGAGAACGCGCGCGCCATGTCCCGTACATAGACGCCGTTCGGCCACTCGCCAAACCCGCTCTGGACGAAGACGCGCCCTTCTGCCCACAGCGAATCGGGATCATAAGGAGCGGTGCGCGCGGCGGGAGGTGGGAGCGGAGACGAGCGAGCGGACGACGAGGAAGATTGCCGAGACGACGAGCGCGATGGCGGCGGCGAGGACAGGTCGATGATGTGCGACGTCGAAGACCGCGGTGAGGACGACGAGGACAGGTCGGTGAGGGGCGACGTCGAAGACCGCGGTGAGGACGACGAGGACAGGTCGATGATGGGCGACGTCGAAGACCGCGATGAGGACGACGAGGACGAGCGCGGTGACGGCGGGGTGGATGGGCGCACAAGCAGCGCCGACTGCGATGTCTTGAGGCTGGGGGGGAACACCACATTGCCGTCGTGCGGCGACTTGCGCTTGCGGGAGGCAGCGGGGAGCGCACGGCGGCCCGAGTTAGTGGCTGCCCGGTTCCGGCAATGCTTGTCGATGAGCTCGTCCACGCCCGGGCATTTCTTGACGCCGGCGAGTCGCGTAAGGATACGTTGATGTGGGATGACCTCCATAATGTGGTTGACGTCCTCGCGCATGAACGAGCCGCCGTCCGGGTCGTATATCCAGATATTATCGTCGATGGTGAGCCCGAACACGGTCAACAGCTTTGGGTGGTCGGCCATGTTCAGCTTGGGGAATGTTGTTATGCCTTGGAGTCGGGCAAACTCAGGCTCCTCGCCATCCTGGGTAAGAATGATTAGTACATGGATGAATTATTACATTGGACACACACCTGCGTCCAGCAGTAGAAGGCTACTTGCCTATCATACGTGAGCTGTTGTTGGCGTCGTTGCTCTTCCGCCGCCTTCCTCTCCTCCCGTTCCGTGTGGTTGGCGTTATAGCGACGTGCCCACTCCTCGTTCATCGGCTTTCTGTACTCCTTGAGCGGAAGGGTGCCAGCGGCGTCATCGAAGGCTGATGGAGTGGGAGGCAGACTTGGCGGGAACATCGGCGGTGGGCGCGAGAGGGCGGAAGGGTCGCCACGGGATGAACTGGCTTGCGCAGCGGACAGTGTACGATGCGAAGCTAAACGACATCCCTTCTTCTGGCCCTCGCAGCAGGTTTTGCACATGTTGTGCGAGCAGTCCTTTGATAAGGCGCGACGGCCGCAAGTACCAGAAGCGCAGAAAGGCTTTGAGGACGTCTGGCTCACGGCTGGCATCTGCGAGGATGGGGCAGGGAGAGGGCGTGGCTGAGACGGCGGAGGCATGGGAAGAAGTGCTTGAGAATATACAGGCATTGCCAGGGTGGGATCAATCCATTCAAGCGCGTGGGACGGTGGTGAGCGAGCCCACTGATCTTCGGGATTGTCTGGAGGAGGAAAGGGCGGGGCTCCGTTGGCGGGAGCTCCGGCGAGTCGACGTTGAGCTCGGACGTTGGCCCCCATCGCCGCTGCTGGGTCCAGCCAGCGAAAGTAGCCGCATGGGGTACACTGAATGGAACGAGTGTTCAGACGCCAGCAACGACATCAGAGATTAACAACACGCACCACTTGGTAGTCGAGGTCCTTGTGCTCAGGTGTATTGTGGCCTCGGCATTTCAATCGGGATGGGATTCGTTCATGGCACGCTGGATTGGGGCAGTCGATAAATTGGTGATTCATGGTGATGTTGGACTAGGAATGTGGGTGATGAGTGATATATCATGCTGTGAGGGGTGCTGGGGTCAGTATGGCGGTCGTTGGGACTAGGCGGGGACTCACAAGAGGCATTATGGGCACGTACCGATGGCGGGCGGGAACAAGCGGGGACGTAACGCTGTGTGACATATCCGAATTGGGTAGGCGGATTAATTCAAGTTTACTTATGTAATTAGCTTGTGGGAAAGTCTCCCAAAGTCTCCCAAGTCTCCCAAGTCTCCCAAAGTCTCCGGAGACCTTGAGAGACTTTCTCATATACGTTTGTTCTCAGAAGAAGTGGACAAGACCATGTCGAATTTCCACCAGCGTAACCCATCGAGTTTGCGTTGGCGCTCGAAACCTCGCTGCTCAATGGTACCTCTACTCCCAGCCGCCTCGTAGTACATGACCCATTGTTTGCCGAGAACCACGAGGAGGGCTGCGAGGAGCGTGGTGAAGAGGCTGATGTAGAGGAGGCTCTGAGCGCCAATGACAATGGTCCGGGGGTGCGTTGTGAGCTCAGGTTGCATCTGAAGAATGAAGGCTGAGTCGACGGCCGAGAATGGACCCGCCTAAAAGGCATTCAAAATGAGACCTGAGCTGTGAAACGAGCCGTAACGAACAAAAATTAGCGCAGTGTCGAGGTCGTTACTGTATTTCTTCTGGAACTCTTTGTCGTGCTCATCGGCAAGCTTCATATACAAGTCCCAAAATGCCGTTTTCTTGTCAAAGGACCCCCGCGGTGTCAATCCCTCGACCGCTCGACGAATCCTTGCGAGGTTTAGATTTTCCTTAGAAACGCAGAGAATAAAAAGCGTACTTGTCTGCCTGCTCTTCTTGTTTCTTCATCAGGTCATGGAAGTACGACTGAAGTGCAGAAATCAACCTTCTCTGATTGTCAGCGCCGTCGAGACTGAAATGGTTCTGAATTCCATACCTCTCGTTGTCATAAACTGGCAGACTTTCGTCTGTGCTGGTCGACATGGCTGTAGCAACGTGGGAGAAGGGAAGTGTGGATGTGTAGGAATTGTCGCACCAATCATGATGCCGCGATGCCATGGGCGGCACTGTCCCAACTTATATGATTGTTCGGCGCCGATTGTTCGGCGCCTATAGCAGGCGCTTGTCACACTTTCCCCCTCTTATCACCATTTACACGCTGGAGATGAATAAATTGTTCAAGCGTGCGGTTCTGGAAACCAAGAGTTGCAGAGGAATACGACCAGAGAAAAATGGAAAAACTACACAGTACGCAGTACGCAACGCACTTGATATTGCTCGCATCCCACATCGCCAGACCCACGGCGCGAACCAAAGATCGACATTGACAACCGCGGATGGATACCCGCTGCGGCGTACAAGGGATAGGGGCTCGTGGTGGAGACGCGACTTCCTCAGCCGTTCGAAGGGGGCCGCGTGCGGCGCGACATCGTCTAGCGGTCTTTCTCCCTCGTCCCCGCACCAACGCCCCAACCTGTCCTTCCACAAGAACCCGTCACTCATCCTGCATCTATCCTCCTTTCCGTGTACATCCCACGCGGCCCCTCGGAGTCCAATATCAATCCATCTAGGAAATGCAGAGGATGCTGAGGAGCGGGATAACGATTAACGATTCAGATGAAGGTACCGCGCGGAATGCGACGCAAGGACTCTCCATGGGCATCCCATCGGGATGTGGATTCCATCACACCGGGATGCGGATTTGAATTGCTATCCGCGCTCCATCGAGCATCGAACGAATCGTCGCGCCGCCCACGTCCAGGAGCTCCATGCACTGCCTCGAACCCAAGTCGCGGTATAAGACGCACAGATAACAAAAAACGACGAAATCATGATTACATAATCATGTCATGAATGCTGCATTTTCCTTCCGAAAGCGTGCGTGCGGAGCGGATGGGCAACGACGGGAAGGGGAACAGCGGGGGAGGAAGGGAAGGAGCAGGCAAATAGCAAGGGGCGGTGAATGTTGAGCCGATGGCGTGGATGGGAGGGCATATGCGCAGATCCGAGGATTTGTCGTCAATCTTGGTGGAGAAGTAGAGGACGCTGAGCCTGGAGAGATCGTTGTTAGCAGGCGGGGAGGGGGAGGAGGCGGAGATACGCGGAAGTAAGCTTACGTATGTCGCTGGATCGGGAGCCCCAGACACTATGCGTTTTGTGGGCAGCGTACGAAGGACCTCTCTGCTCTATTGGGGAGTTCACGTCCAGATGCGGTAGCGATGAATCGACGCCACGTCGAACATCCGTGCACGAAGAACGCTACGGTCCGTGGGGAGTGTAGCGTCGTGCACGACGCAGCGCTGAATACCTCTGCGCGCATGGAGCAGATGCTCGCCAAGCCTGACCGCCGCCATGGTGTGCAGCCGTTCTCGAGCGGGGAGCGTTCCGCGGCGGAGGAGAGTGTGCGAAAACGCCGAGGCGTGCGTACGGAGACAGGGCGCGCGACTACCTGCACTTGGGGATAATCATGAGTACGCGGGAAGAGATGCGCGGAGGGAGGAGGTACACGTACTGAGCTTTAACCTGAAACTCCACCCCCTCTCGCTCTCCGTAATCCCGCAATTACCACGCATGCAGAACGCGGTAGTAGACGGGGCATGTAGCGCACTTGATGGTTCGGCTGGGTGATGAAGAACAGCAGGCAGGCGCTGAGAGAGGAAGACGGGGAGACAGGGAGGGAGATCGACGTCGGCGGTGCGCATGGCATGCGGGTAACCGACGACGAAGTAGCTCGAGCGGACGCTACACCGAGGGAGAACGACGCCCAGCTGGATATCTACTCGCGAAGCGTCGTGCAGCGGATGCCGCCGAGCCCGACTGCCGTTCTCGAAGTCGGAGTGAAGAGCTTCAAAGCGGTGATCGATTTCGAAGGAGGGCGAAGACGCCAAGACGTGCTAAGGGAGGGAGGACGACCCGCGAGAGTCGCTTGGGTGACGTATGCATCGTCGACGCCGCGTCGGACCACTCTTCTCGACGGTACCCCCTCCCAAGACGGCGCGCGGAGTCTGAAGATTTCCGGCCTCGTTAGTGAGATGCATGTGGAAAGACACGCGGGCACATGCATACCTATCCTCGCGGCCCAGACACCCCCTATTTCCTTTCCTCTTCGCAAGCCTTTCACCATTTCCTCTCCGCAAGCCTCTCCCCGCGTCGTGTCCGCAAACCTCTCTCGCGTCGCAGGGAGTGAAACGAGTCGCCTCGGATGTAAAGCATGGACGCCCAAGGGACGGGATGGTGGCGATATACGCTGGCGTCGCCCACTTGGGACTCGTTCCACCGAGGAGTAATGGATTTCGAAAGACGCCGGAGACGCCAAGGCGTGCGCAGGACGGCGGAGATGTGGGATGCGCGAAAGACATGGAGAATGTAGGTGCGCATGTCGCTTGTATATCTGATACGTGTATTGGAGCAGCGTTACACCTGTACACATCGCCATCCGTCAATGAAAAGAAAAGATGTGCAAGGAGGAACGGGGACGTACCTACAAGGTTACTAGTACAAGCCGCAGACTCTCCCACTCTCCCGTTCCTTCCGTCCATCTTCCACATCGCAATTCGGACTTGCTCAGCTTTGACGTACGCTACGCTGAGAGCAGGACCCAATGCGGAATAGCTCCGCGCTCGTGGAGTCTGTCAAATGTACGCGGAGGATGCCACCGAGTCTAGTGCTCGTGGCGTATTCAAGATTATTCAAGATGACTCGGGATGATCCTGGCGTGGGTGAGTTGTAGGATTCCATCTATACGCCAGGACGCCGAGTCGAGGTCTTTATCCCTGCCTCGGCGACAAAGAAGCGAAGCAGAGCCTGGAGAGACCGTGATTAGCAGGCGGGTGAGGACATGCGGAAATACGTACTTGCGCAGAAGCCCAAGACGCCCCAAATTCGTCCTTCCCGCAAACTTCTTCTCGCGTCGCAGCGAACGAAGCGACTCGACGCGTTGGCGATGTCAAGAGGTGTCCGTAGATCGTTGCCGTAGACGAGACGGCGGCGATACGGGCCCGTATCGGCAGCGGCAGCTGCGAAAACGGGGTTAATCGGCGGAAGGGACTCGGCAGAGACATCGCGAGCAGGGTAAGCATGGGGACGATATCGATCTTGCGGGTGTGCAGGACCACTAGTTCTCGAGCACCGTTGCGCCTAGGAATATCTTTGTCAATTCTTCAAAGATACGCAGGTAAACGTCTACGTACCCCCAAGGCGTAACCCGTGAGTCCTTCCCCCCGGCTTCCTCGTCGCAAATTGCAGTAACGAGTCGTCGCATGTGTCGGGACGATAGTGGTGCGAATGGGGAGGGTTGCATCACCCGTGCGCGAGGATGCGGATCCAGGATGGTAGGCCCTGGATAGTTATTGTTAGGAGGAGCGGAGGATGCGCGAGGAGATGTATGCACCTACGCACGAGCCCGCGCATTTCATCATTAATATTTCCTCTTCATTCCCGCGTCTAGGGCGCCTATTCGAAGGCACAGGCCGGACGCGGTGGCGACGACGAAGGCTAGGGTTAAAGCACTCCGTCGATAGCGGGATGCATTGTTAGGACGGGGCGGTGGCGTCGCACTTGGAATTATTCACGAGGCAGGCAGTCATCGAGATGAACGGGAGGCGGTAGGGGTGCGGGGAGAAGTGATTAATCGTGTTGTGTTTGCAGTCGGAAGGCGCGCGGGAACCTGTGGTACATGGGAGGTAGCGGCGCGCGGCTACGGGTGTGCGACGGGGCCGGAGGAAGTTGAGACAAAAAGTTCTTAGATCATAACGGGGGGTTGGCGCAAGTGGGCGGAAGTCGAATGGATGACTCCGATGAGCTCAATGCGAAGCCAGGATGCTGGATACTCGTAGTCAGTTGGATGCGCAAAAACTAGTAGATAAAGTGCTAACCGTCTTCCCCATTCGCTGCCGCCGTGCCAAAGGGGAGTTTCGAGCGACTGGGATGTGTGTGGAAGCCTCGGTCTGGTCGCGCAAAAGTATGGACGAAGCAAGAAGTCAAAGAGTTCGTGTGGCTGTGTTGATCATGATCGGCAGGCGGATCAACTGCCGCTTGCCTTTAACATTTATCTCCTTCGCTCCGTCCCACCGCTTGGAGCCCATGTCTCGCCGAGCCTTTGCGTTTCTAATTCGTCTCAAACAAAAAAAAATCCCTCTGGATTCTCAAATTCGGGTTCTTGGCGCGTCGTCGCGCAGGTCTGTGCCGAAACATGTCCAACGCGTAAACTGGTTATCGGGCGGCGCGGAAACACCTTCAATGCGTACATTTGTTATCCAATCGGAGCTGGAAGCAACGTCCTTGAAATTGGCCCACTTGAATTGGATCATGCCAGCCTTTCATGCCATTCTCTTCAGTTTTGTGCATTTTCCTGGTGCGTTTACCAATGCAATATGCCACTCGTCCTCGTCCTTGGACTGACATTTGGCGCCGTTCTACGAATCTCAAGTCTTATTTATGTATTTGGCGTACAAAATCCATCCAACCAGTCGATATCCGGCATGTATGTAATTTAAACACGCAGGCGTCCCAGTAACTCGCGCGCGGATGGTGCCATGTCCGGCCCTCCACACCCAGTAACCTTCGAGAGCCTCTATTTTGAGACGCTTCGAATTGCTGCGTACCGAGACGGACACCGTACCAGCGGTGACTGCTTGACTTCCTCGCTGGATTGGTGTTTTTCTGCCGAAACGGACGGTGCACATTCGTGGAGACTGTTTCTCTGGATAAGGACAAGGTCTGCCACCGGTGCGTCTTCTTGCACTGACACCTTCATGTTCCTATTTTTTGTCTTTCTTGTGTGCGTGTTGGTCGTAGGTCCGCAGTTCATTTATCCAGGCGGGCAGAATACATGTCGAGCGTGTCTACCACACCCTCGAACTACCTAAACTGCTCATATCGCGCATCTGCTCCTTGGGTCCACAAACCAAGACTGTGGAGAGCTCGGTATCATTCAATGCCCACGCGTCTGATGTCCTGCTGCGTGCGCAATTTTTTTTTTCTTTCTCCAGTGTATGCGATGCCTGGTGGCGGAGCGCAGGTGCCACCCCTAGATCGCTGCATTTGTGGTAGATGATGAACCGGCGGGTGGAAGGCGCATATGCGCAATGCGCATACTGCGCATACTGCGCATAGGTGAATACGAAACTATGCCGGCAGAGCGCCGTGCGGTAGCCGTCGCGCACGCGTTGCTTTTGCACGCTGAGTCTTGAGCGGCGAAACCGATACGGAGGTGGTTTGCGGGTGCGGGTGCGGGGTGTGCCAGCGAGGTGGATGTTGCGGCGGATGACGCGGTAGGGAGCGGCGGCGCTGGAGCGTGCGGTGGAGGGTGGAGGGACTCAGTATCTGTCTGCGCCTACAGCGAGCTCCGGCTCGCGTTCGTCCCACAGGCGGTGCTAGCTGTGTCCGCTCCTGTGAGTCTTCGCGTCTCCTATTCGCCCATGGACGGAGGCGTCGTGCCAACCAGTTCGGCTCTTGTAACGACGCCCGGTCTCAACCTGGTTAACGCCTCCGGCAGCGTCAGCGCCAACGCATGCCTCATTTCTACGATCTTATGCCTCAGGGCGTACGGCAACTCCAGCTTCCTCACTACGCGCCCACATGCCCCTTTACTCGGTGTCTCCTCGCTTCCGGCACTACCTGCGCCCTTCAGGACACACACCCTCAACCTCAGCTCCACATCCTCCTTCTCCATCTACTCGGCTTCGCCCTCGTCCTCCTTTCATGGTACTATGCCCACGATTCCCCTTGCTTGTACCTCCCTTTATCTCCGTCCCCTTCCGTCCTACTCTCGCGCTGACCTTCTTCTGCATCTCGTTCGACGATTCGACGTCCACCTCCCTTCCATCTCCTCGATCCTACCTCCTCTGCGTCCCTCCCTTTCGACCCATGTCTTCCTTAATCCTCCTTTCTCGACCTCGCCCTCGCTCGACCCTCCGCCTCTCTGCCTGCACCTACTTCTTACTTACTGACACTTGCCCAGCTACACGATGAACACAACCTGAACCCTGCGATTACGTGGTGCGTTCGCGGATAGATGGAAGTGGGAAGTCGGTGAAACTTGCAGCCGGCGTGTTTGGCTTACGGTGCATTGGGTGAAGTGGACCTTCAGGGCATGTAGCTTTACTGGCTTCGTGCTATGTGACTCTCAGATTCAAATGGAAATTTCCTACGTACTCACAGACAAGGCAGACTTGATTTACTTTTTACTAACCCAGTGTAATATTCTTCGTTCAAGTTTTGTCGATACGGCTACATGTTATGTATCAGTCAATGAAAACTCGTTCTTTTGTGGATCTTCAGTGGCTCTATCCCTCGACGAACGGTTTCTGTGCTATTGACGGGCCTTCGACCCAAGGGCAAAGCCGGAAAGTGAGATTGCCCAACTCTGTTTTCTGTTTTGGAACGGCTCGTGGCTGCTTACCTCTTGCACTCATGATTACTCTGCTGTTTCTCAACTTTGTGTCCGCTGAATCAGGATTCGTGCAGTGCGCGTCGCCTTCATTGGCTTTGGAAACTTGTAAATGTACACTCAAGACACGCTAGAAACTCACAATGAGAATTGCTGGACGACACCCTGACGAGTCCCGACATCGCGACTTCTGCATCCATATTTAGTTCCAGACCCAAGGTACGAAGCCTGTGCCCATGTCTACTTCTTGTAACCCCCAGTAGCCACCTGCCGTCCATTCCCTCGATCATCCAGTCGCACATCATTCTCTGCGTGTTTTTGGCATGGCGTTGGGGCTCTTTCAAACTCTCTCGCGTTGTACTCTGAGCTTTACACTAGTCCCTATTACCCCCACCTTCATGTGAGGCTATCGCAAATAATCCCAGTGTTTTTCGGCGTGTTTAAAATCAAACTGCTGCGGAATGGTGAACTACCTCCTACATCCCCACATCCTATTAACGTGTTAGATACAAAGACCCCGTGTTGTTGATATGTTTAGATCTCGTCCAAATGTATCTTAAATATTCCTGGAAATATTTGCAACAGGCTCACACATGAAAGTGGTAGGATAAATGCTAGAGATGGAATTGTGCGCACAATTCCAGGATTAGATAGATAGTAGAAAGTGGAAAACGACGGAACGCGGAAATTCCACGCATACGAGCTGGTGGAGGAATTGAGGAATGAAGCGAAGCGTTAGCTCCTACTTCGAGGAATGCAGCGTCAACTTGCGGTGATCGTCCTGTAAGCAAAAATACTGAGCGAGATTGCGATGAGATAGGCAAGGCACAGACGTAACAGCACCGGCCCTCAAGAGCCCTTAGATCGGAGAAAAACTCAATGAGACGCCGTACTCCTTCTGCAGCTGCTCGACCAGATACTCCTCCGCGTACTTCCCCGAGTCTATGAAACCGCGTGAGGACTGCACCAAAGTCTGTACGACATGCTCAAGGCTCTCCTCATTCCCCGTGCTCATCACGTCGTCGCGCGCCGCGCAAAACCGCGCCGAGACAGCCTATATAGTTGCCACTCTGTTCCATACCATGGAGCGGTGGCTGTGGCACAGTATAGCCACGGTGGCTATGGTACAACATAGCCACCGTTCTGTGGTACAGAATAGGGCGGCAACTATATAGAGTCTTCATCCTGAAACAAAGTTCAGTTAAAAACTTTGTACATAAGTTGATTCATGTCCAGTCTCCTCAGGCCTTCATCTCACCAATGGGCTCGTATGATACTGTATATCTAAATAAATTTCCCGTGGTCTGGGAAAGTATCCAGATGCAATGTATTATGGGTTTCCAATAACGAAGTCAGTTTTCAACATATAGACATTTTATCAATAGAAGTACAACAGCGGAGTGGAGCGATCACATACCATTCAACATCTCTGTGGAACTGTGGAGCAGATGTCATTGTCCGTTCCCACAAGTGCCACTTTTAGCTAGACAAACCACATCTTTTCTTATATAGATAATCGGTACCCTTAATAACCCTTATCCGATTGTACTCGCTATGTCCGAAAGTAGCTGGAATGGCCTTCCCAGTGAAGAAGCCAGCTGGTACTGCACAACCTCTTAGTCCAAAACTCACCTGGGGTCTCCCATTATCTGACCTGTCACGACACATCTTCGTTACTGCTTTACTTGCCACAGGAAGCTGGGTTTAATCAATTTTTGATTCAGGGTGATATTTTCTTCTGTGTTAATTTACTCCTGTTGGCTCTTATGATCAGCTGTGATTCAAGCAGTCTCGTGTGTGCATTTGAGAATGTCGAAAACTATTTTTGAAGCTTTAATATCAGCAGAAATACCACCAAAGCAATTGCCAAAAGGGAAATACCTTATTTATGGAATTTAATATTATGGTGAGAGTAAGACCTCACACCTCAAGTTTGAATATCCTATTCAATGGAAAATGTTGTGTAGACCATGAATCCGTCCAGCGGAATGGGTAAAATCTCGATTATGCGCCTGTAAAACCGAAACTCCGGTTACTTTCGGACATAGCGAGTAAGGCCTTAGGTTCTCGATGAACCCTTAATAACCCCTTACTTTGCAACACTGGGTTGAGTACGTGAATGTACTGCTAGATGGCCCTTCTTCCACCTTCTGCGAGCTGTAAGGGTTGCTGACGGCAACAGAGGATGTATGATTAGAACTCTTCGCTTTTGAGCACTGGAGGCTGTTCGGGTACAGCAGCGATGACGCGAGAATAGGTTGACATGGTGGTGAGAGGGAGAGACGTGGTGTGTACGTGACGATCGACGGTGCAGCCAAACAAACGGCGGTGAGTTTGCCGTCTGACTGCCATCAAATTTCCGGTTTTGGGTTGCCACGTTTTGGCGGAGAGTTGAGGTATTGGCCTATTTGAGGCGGGACTGATTCCGGTCAGACGTCAAAATAGGGCCAGAGAATTCTGAATTGAGCCGACGATAACTAGCTAATTTATACAAGCTTCGGTACCGTATTTTAGGGTGAAGGGTTTTAGTAAAATACCATGTAAAGGAATACGAGTTGGTACGAATCACCCCGTATTGAGTCGGAATAAATTGGAGGCTCCTGTTGAATCATCTCCAAGTCATAGGAAGAGTCATAAGAACGAAATACCCTTGCCCTTATTATTTTGCAGAACAAGATCGAATATCTGCGACATTTAAATGGATTTGGAAAGAGGCGGTGAAGAGTCGGGCCGAGACAGGAAGTGCAGAGGTGGCGATACAACAGAGTCAGGAAGTGGTAAAGAGTAGACACGTGAATGATTACCATATATGGTGTGTGGGTATATTGTCTCAAATGAGAAAAATATGTAAAGGTCGGCAGAAACAAACGTGGACGTAGTCAAACCCGCACGACAAATGCATGACCTCGTTGGCCCAGACCCGATTGGAATATCATGGGAGACTAGGCTTTTCCGAGAAAAACTCCGTATGCCAAGCAAGTAACACATCATGCATTGCGGTACTGGCAAGACAGAGTGAGAAATATATCATAATATGGGCAAAGGGAGAACGTACCTGACGAGGCTAGTGGGACACCTCTGTCTCGCCAGGTTTTTATGTGTGTTGCAGACACGTTCGGGTACCCAGTTATCCTACTTTCGGCTAGGATATTGTCCCGCATCCCGCTTGCGACCTCCTGAGAGGTGGGGTTGTGGGTACCAAGTTGACCTACTTTCGGCTGCTGGGGCGAGGTCAATGTGTTGCAGTCGAAGAGACGGCCAACATCGCTTACCCGGCAAGACAATACCGCTTCCAACCCGAGGGGTGGATATAGTCCCGCATCCCGCTTGTGACCTGAGAGGTGGGAATGCTCAGGTAAGTGAGTTGTGCGGGGATAGCATGCATGAGGACTGGCCTCGACAATTAGACTTGCGTAAACAATATTTTAAACCCGATATATCTTCTGCATGCACGCCCTTCGAGCCCAAGCTTTTGCGGTTGCGACTGACTCGGATCGGACTGACCGGTCTTTCGGGCCCCAAACAATTTTCATGCAACCTCAATGCTGGCGCCTCAAATGGAATGACCCACAAGCCTGGCATGTGAAAGTAACTCTGCGCGTCCAACGGACCAGTGGCAACGGTGAGCCCAGTACTATAACATGTTTTTCTCTTTCACGCGTTTGAACCAGTTTTTGACGTGTTTTAACGTGTTGAGAGTGTTGTAATGTATTAAAATGAAGATTTGGATGTATTCTAATCAAATGTGGCCACTTCGTGGCTTGCTTTTCCTTTTTGTCTGTTCACTTATATTAGGGTCATTCACAGTCTCCCTTTTTCGCGTCCTTTCTACTCCCTTTTCTACTCCCTTTTTTCTCCCTTTTTCAATAACGTAACTGAGTGAGCCATAAAATCCAGAAAAATTCACCCCTGTCTTTTTTGAACATCTTAGATGGTATACAACCTTTGGGGACCAATATGAGCACCCAAACTGCATGAAATGGAGAAATAGAGCTGAAAAGGGCACGAAAAAAGGCGGAAAAAGGGAGCCGCGGCGGGGGGTTTCACAGTTCACTTTTTTTCTGCCCTTTTTCGCTCCCTTTTTCGATGGATTTCTTTCAATTTTTCAGCTGGGGAGTTCGTTTTTTCCCTTTTTAACCCTTTTTACATATCAGAATTGAAAAGGGGAAAAAAACCCGGCGAAAAACGGCGGGAACCACAAAAAGCCCGAAAAAAAGGGGGAGAAAAAGGGCAGGGAAAAGGGAACTGTGAACGACCCTATTGTACACCCAAAGTTTGGCAGTATGTCTAGATCTGAGGTCTAATAACGACCGATGTGTAAGAAGAGGCAAAGAATAACTGGAAGCTTTGCGAAGTTGAAACTACCTGTACATCTTCTCGACATCAACATCGGGTGACTCACGTTTTGTCGGAAGACTCGAGGGGATAGTCGGAAACGGCCAACTTGGGACGGTCAAATTGATCCAGTTCATGATGTCCCTCTGCTAGCCACAGTGCCAACATTTCCGGATCGCGTGGCATGAGTTTGATACCAACGTATCCCGCCAATGCCTGCGCGTCGCAGGCCGATATTTGATCGTGGATGGGATGCATTTCTGTGCTCGCCTCTCGCGTAGCGCGGAGCGACGGGAAGGCCTCAGCCTTGGCGGCTTCACATCAGCAAACCCTGATTTTGGCCGTAGTGGCTGTAGTTCGGCTGTAGTTGCTGTAGTTCCGGCACTTTTACGTAGTGCTGTGTAGTTCTCTGTAGTAGCTGGGCCTCTACGTAGTTCCTGCAGTTGGAGAGGTACTATGTAGTCCTCTGTAGTATGGTCAATCTATGTAGTGAGCCTGTAGAAATTCTGGTTCTACATAGTTTGGGCTGCACACTTTCTATCACACACAAACAACGCGTCTTGTTTACTCTGCGCACATACGTGCTTTTGTGACTGTACGCGACAAAAATTGACACAGTGTGTCAGTTCTCCAGAGGGCAAGAGAACTTTGCAACAATGCTCAATGTATTCCTTTCCGTGGGATGATATTTCACCCCTCAGACGCACATTTAGGCCAAATTCTAAGGGTGAATATTTTCCAAACCGCCGGCTCCGGGAAAGTATTTTGCGATTTGCGGCTTAACGAAGCCAATTCTTGCAAATTGACCTTAGACAAGTCTTGTAGCTCTCGTTGAGCTCTACAACTTTGGTTTTGACATCTATTTTTAGACCAATGACCAAAATGTCCATTTTCAGTTGTATTCATCCAATTCATGGTCTATTCCTCTTAATAACATTTTCTTCATGATATACAAGAAGGATGTGAATCTTTGCGGATAAGGTAGCAGTTGAAGAGTGCTGAAGCCTGGGCAACAGTGTGGACCCCATATCACGCTTGAGTTTCTATATGTATATATGGTCACTTTGAGAGAATGGTTATTTTGCTCACTTAAGTATTTTGTCTGTTCGCGCGAGGTCATGAGTTCGATTCTCGCCAGAAGCAGTTTAATTAATTAAATTTAATGTGTAAATAAAAGTAGTCAATAAAAATATGTTATCAGAGGCCAGTTCATTAGAAATTGTAAATAAAGTCAACAGAAGCTTGAAGTGAAGAGTGCGACAGCAATAAATTTTTCTGACGGGCTGCTGGTAAACTACAGAGTTCTACAGAAGAACTACAGTCCAATTACACAGGACTACGTAAACTGGCCTGGACTACACAGAACTACACAGGTGGTGCCCTAAACTACAGTGACTACGGCCACTATAGAGACTACACCAACTACGTAGCAGACCCAGGTTTTGCTGATGCAGAGAGGGGTGCTCGCTCGAGCTTGAAGAAATATAGGAGTAGTGTAAGTGTGCCGTAGAGCATCTTGTTCACATCTAAAATACGAGAACAAACAAATCAGCACCATGAGTTCGATAACGATTAATACATACTAGGAATACCCATACAGATCCTGCGTCCTGCACCATGCGTGAGGTGAGGAACACCAATCTTGGTCATCTGTGGTTCCAGCATGTCTGTACGGCCATAATGACCTTCCATCCAGCGCTCCGGTATAAACTCCTCAGGAGAGTCATACCTCAGCGGATCGCGATTGATCTGGAAAGAGTTGTAAATGGCGAGGGTACCTTTTGGTATAAAGATCCCATCAACGATAGCATCTTTGAAGGCTTCACGAGAAAACCCAAGGTCGACAGAAGCCCAGAAGCGGCCTGCTTCAATGCCAAGGGCCTTAATGTACTCAACGCGGTCGTTGTCAAACGGATCAGGGGCATGGTCACCATACACAGCCTTAATAGCAGCAAAGGCCTTGTCCTGCATCTCGGGCGACGCCGCTAGTTTCCCTGTCAGCCAGGTAAGTGTCGTGCCAGCGCTCATGCCAGAGCCTGCAAGTGTCGTTGCAAACAGGAGCTCCTCTTTTGGGGTAAGAGGCTCTGGAACTCCATGAAACAAATCTCCCAAGATGGAAGGTGTGGTGTCGCCATTATCGAGACGCTGGTGCAGTTTTTGTAATAGTCGCTGGCAATAGCTGATCTCGATGCGACGAAGCTCTTCTGCTTGAATCTCGGCATCATTGAAAGAATTACGCAGCTGACGAAGGACGGAAAGAAATGGTGACGATATCACTGAAAGGACCTTTTCAGCGAAGGCTACGAGTGGCACGTAGTCATGCAAAGGCGTTCCGAGGTTACGCTGACGAAGAACATTGATGTTGACAGCGGCGACGACTCTAGTTGTCTCCTCGTCGAGACTTCGACCAATAAGCTAGTCCGCATTGATTCCAATAGTAGTCGTCCACCAGTGATACCCAAGATCGCAAGGAGCAGCTCTGGAGGAGGACTCCGCCAACAATCGCACGAGACGGAGATATCGGCGTGAGAAAAAGTGATTACATCAGCAAACCCTGATTTTGGCCGTAGTGGCTGTAGTTCGGCTGTAGTTGCTGTAGTTCCGGCACTTTTACGTGGTGCTCTGTAGTTGCTCTGTAGTACCGGGCCTCTACATAGTTCCTGTAGTTGGAGAGGTACTATGTAGTCCTCTGTAGTATGGTCAATCTATGTAGTGAGCCTGTAGAAATTCTGGTTCTACATAGTTTGGGCTGCTACATAATAGGACACACTTTCTATCACACACAACAACGCGTCTCGTTTACTCTGCGTGGGAAAGTAACACATACGTGCTTTTGTGACTGGACGCGACAAAAGTTGACACAATGTGTCAGTTCTCCAGAGGGCAAGAGAACTTTGCAACAATGCTCAATGTATTCCTTTCCATGGGATGATATTTCACCTCTCAGACGCACATTTAGGCCAAATTCTAAGGGTGTAAAATTTCCAAACCGCCGGCTCCGGGAAAGTATTTTGCGATTTGTGGCTTAACGAAGCCAATTCTTGCAAATTGACCTTAGACAAGTCTTGTAGCTCTCGTTGAGCTCTACAACTTTGGTTTTGACATCTATTTTTAGACCAATGACCACAAATGTTCATTTTCAGTAGTATTCACCCAATTCATGGTCTATTTCCCTCTTAATAATATTTTCTTCATGATACACAAGAAGGATGTGAATCTTTGCGGCGAGGTAGCAGTTGAAGAGCGTTGAAGCCTGGGCAACAGTGTGGACCCCATATCAAGCTTGAGTTTCTATATGTATCTATGGTCACTTTGAGAGAGTGGTTGTTTTGCTCACTTAATTATTTTCTCTGTTCGCGCGAGGTCACAAGTTCGATTCCCGCCAGAAGCAGTTCAATTAATTTAATTCAATGCGTAAATAAAAGTAGTCAGTAAAAGTATGTTATCACAGGTCAGTTCATTAGAAATTGTAACTAAAGTCAATAGAAGCTTGAAGCAAAGAGCGCAACAGCAACAAATTTTTCTGACGGACTGCGGGTAAACTACAGAGTTCTACAGAAGAACTACAGTCCAACTACGAGAGACTACGTAAACTGGCCTGGACTACGCAGAACTACACAGGTGGTACCTTAAACTACAGTAACTACGGCCACTACAGAGACTATACCAACTACGTAGAACTGCGTAGCACACCCAGGTTTTGCTGATGTATAACTGTAATGATCATGGTAAGCATCTTGGAGATAATGGCCGAAATCAGTCTGACCTTGGTAGCTTCGCTGCAGCAGTTTGCGGAGCTAAAAGCCTTCGGAATCGACTAATATTCTCGCTAAATTTCATCGCTTGAAGTGCAAAGATCGGTTGATCAAACCATGGAGAGATTAAGATCCGAACTTACTGCCAATAGTAGTTGGTGCATCATGATCGAGTGCTTTAGAGAACGCGCCATGCCAGAGGTTAAATTCGGGCCGTGACTGGAAAGCCGCCCCTTGTTGAACAAGGGTTTTCGCAACAGCCGCATGAGTATTGAGAGAGAGCTGAAAAGACTTGAAACTCAGACCACCAATTACGATGACTAGGACTATTCCGCACGCCATTTCAACACTCATTATCATAAATTCTTGTTCTCCAAAATACCCTCCCGCAATTTTGCGGGAGGGGATTTTACAACCAAAAAAAAAAATTGTCACCCAAATTCCCCTCCCGCAAAATTGTGGGAGGGGATTTTTAGGATTAGATAGATCGGACGGATAGTTGTTCAGACACAGGGATACGCACTCAGAACCACTAATAGGCATTGAACACCATCAACAGCTGTTCGCGAACGACTATGGTACTAAAGTTGTCGTTCCTCCCATTCGACTCAACGATAGATCAAATTGCACGTTGGATTCCGATGCGACGGAGAACTTCTAAATTAACAGAATCTTTCCTTAGTTACAGGAAGAGCACTGAATGCTTACTGTGAGGTCATTAAATGAATGCATTTTGAAGACCTTGAACGAGGCACGGAAGCTTCAGAATTGTGTCGGTTGCATTCATTTGTGTGCCCTTGAATCAAAGGCACGACACTGAATCAGAAAGAACAGCAAAAAAACTCAATGGAATTCGCTTGTATAGCCCGAAATACGTGAGGTATATTGATCTCATCTAGGGAGACAAGCTACAGGTTGAAATACAGCAGTTAAATATAAAGAGTTTGAGACGGCAAATACGTTCTCGGCGCTGGAAACTTCTCCCGGAGCGGCAGTTTTCTGGAGGTAAACACAAAATTCGCGTGCCAGGTACTGGCCTTCGTACTTGTCCCGGCTGAATCGAAGAGCAAGGGCGGTGTCCCAGTTAGGCTTCCGAGCGAGCTTTTCCACTAATACATGAGGCAATTCACAGAAGGGATGACATGCAAAGGTGGCGGAGATCGAGTAATGTACTGTAGGTAAGTGACGAGAACCAGAGATAGGAAAGGTAGGAGAAAGGAGAGAAAGAGAATCGAATCGAATAACAAAAAAGCCAAGGTCGGGAAGGTGCGCTCACGAGCCCTCCGTAAGCACCCCGTACGCCCCCAGTGTGCGTCCGTCCCCCATCGTGTGCCGGCGCATTGTACATCCGATGCCCGCCCACACCTTCCCAAGCCATCCGCGGCGACACCCTCACATTCCGCTCCTTTTCGCTCTCGCGCTCCCGCGACCAAACTGCACACCCGCCCCTGCGCCGCCATCCTTCGTCGACACAGGGAACGGATGGTACACGCTCGGCACCCGCACCGCCTTCTTGCTCCTCCTCCTCCCCTTCCCCTTGGACCCCTTCTTCGGTGCAGGCGCAGGCGTCGGCGCGACGGGATCGACCCAGTCGTCCTCGATCTCCACCTTCCCGCCCGCGTCTACGAAGTCATCGCCCACGAGCTCGGCGGGAGCGCCCCCGACTGTGCTCTTCTCCTTGTTCTTCGCTGGCGGCGGCAGCCCACCACTCAGGGCGAATTACGCGCCAGGGAGGGGCGTAATCGGCGCGACAGGATCCTCGGTGACCACCCCCTCGCTGCCTGCCCCGCCACTGCTGCTCGTCGACGCCGAGTGCGTGGTCGAGTTGGAGTTGTAGTGCGCGTATGTGGGGGAGAATGCCGATGCCGCGACGTACGATGAGCTCGAGACGGCGTGTTAGGCGCTCCACGACGACGCCCTCGATACGTCTCCGTTGTCACCGCCGATCTCCGGATCCGGATCCAGGATGCTCTCCAGCCCATCTCGTCGTCATCTGCGCCGGGGCCACGTTGGCGGCTCGTCCTGGATGGTGAAGATCGTACGGGGTAGCTGTGGGTGGAGATCAGTACACGCGCGAAATGGGCGAATGAGAGACGCACCTCGTTAATCCTCCTCAAATCCACCCACTCCGTCTCATCCCGGCACACAAACCCAATCAGCATAGTCGGATCGAGCCCACTCAGTGGCATCTTGCGCACCCGCTCACAGTGGAACGTCCGCATCTCCGCCACAGAGTAGGCCGAGGCAGAGTATGCGTCTTCTGCGCGCAACATGGGCCCGCCTGCTGGGTGTGGTCCCGCTGCTACTCCTGCTCCGACGCGCGGCTCCGTGCCCTTGCGGGACAGCGACAGGCGCACGAGCACCAGCTCGTCATCCGTCATCGGCGCGTGCCCATGGCCGTGCGGATGCCCAAAGTCTCGAGCCTCGCACGCACACACCAGCTTCGGGCTCAGCGAGCCGCCGAGGGCGAAACTATGCCCGTGTCCAGACTCGGGACTCGGGACTTGGGACTTGCTGACCCACCGTGCGCGTACGCCTCGAGAGCGGTGTTCATGCGGATGTCAGTGCGAATGTATGGATGGGCGCGAGAGGCGGAGTGCCCGCGTCCGTGCGAAGACGGTGAGGGCGACCGCGGTACTGACGTCAACACTTGCTCGCCCACGAAGGGACTCAGCAGGACTGTAGGGCTCGAATGGTGGGGATCCAGGTCAAAGAGCCCATCGCCCTACGCGCCGACAAAGTAATATGATGAGGACGGCCGTCCGCCCGCGATGCCGACAGATTGGGGGAACGTGTAGAGGCACTGTAGAGGGTGTGAGTGTTCGGGCGAATTTGAAGAAGAACAAGGAAACGCCGCGTACCTTGATCGTCTCGTATTACATAGCATTCACGCCGTCCAGCCCCAACCGGATTCCAAGTAGCAGGAGCACCGGGTGGTCGCCCCACCGCCTCGCATCGTTCTCCTTCGAGCCGTGTGACGAGGAGCCGTGGCCGGGGGACGAGACGGATGCAGCCGAGGAGTAGGAGGGTGCAAAGAAGAGCGAATGTGAAGAAGTCAAGATTTCGATTTGGTACAGCGTGCCGTCGGTGGCGACGGAGGCGCCTGTGCCGCGCGCGGGGAAAGCGTCGACAAGCATTCTGAGATGGGGATGTCAGTAAGGGATGTAAGAGAACGGTGAAAAGAATGGGGAAAGTGAGAACGAGGTACGAAAATGGAGGGAAGGACGACAACATGTTTTCAGGAGAGTTAGGGTGGGAGTGGCAACATTTTGACGGTGAGGAAGAAGGGTGACGATAAAAGAAAGAAATGACGTCGACGGTAGAATGCGTAGGTAGGTACAAATCAAAAGGATAAGGGAGGTCCGTCCGCAAGGAGTCCAGGACACACAATAACAAAGAGAGCAAACGAGAACGTATATCGACGGCGATGGACGGTACGCCGAGAAAAGCACGACACGAGGGGACGTGGAATGAAAATCGATGACAGGTAGCGATGAAGGAGGACAAAACAGAACAGAAAGCAAGTGAAATGAAACAGGGAAGACATCTTACAGCCCCGGCCGCCGCGCTCGACCCAAACCAAATCCCGATGTCCTTCTCGTCGCATTTCCCGCGAGCAGAATGCGATGTACGCCCAAGGGCACTGCGTGTGCTGGGCGAAAAGAAAGTAATCAGTATTTCGTCTCGAAGGGAGGGAAGGCTACTCACAATCCAAAAATGACGACAACAGCCTTGCGTGCGGCGCGTGTGCTGGCCCCACGCGGGCAGGGAAGGACGTCGGTGGGGTGTGGTGAAGGGGAGGTTCTGTGGAGAAGGGAAACGTCGGGATGGATTCGACTCGAGCATTCGACCAAGGAAGAAAACGAAAGGAAGAACGAAAAACGCGTAAGGTTCCCCAGGGGTAAAGGTAGAGGTACGGTGGGGCTAACCTCTACCTCTACCTCCAAAACCTCTGACCTCTAGGAGGTATACCTCTACCTTACCTCCCAAACCTTGGAGGTATACCTCTAATACCTGTCTCCCAACCTTCAGAGGTCTACCTTGAAAGGTCCTCAGCCATTCTTGCATAAATGTTGATTGATATTCATCAGAAACATTTACTTTGCTGTTTGCAGTCTAAACAAATCTCTTTTGAGACTCTAATGTACTGAGAAGAAGTTAATTGGCTTAAACCAAAAAGCTTACTGACCTCAACAAAAGGTCATATGGTTTCAACATGGTTTGACAACTGTACAGATTGAAAGGATACTAGGTGGTATTACAAATCAATCACAAATATATAATCTGAGGTTGCTCCATAACCAGAAAATTTGCATTTCAACCTCCAAAAAGTAAGCTGGGACCACAGATTGGCCATACCTTTTGGTACCTCCAGACCTGTCAAGGTATGCCAAAGGTTTGGGAGGTTTCAAAATGTCTTGACCTCTACCCCTACCTCCTTGTACCTTACCTCTGACCTTGGGAGGTATACCTCTACCCCTGGGGATCCTTAAAAACGCGGAGGCGATAGAGGAAGCGGCGATGAATGACTCCGCTAGGCGTCAATCTCTCGCGCCATAGACTTTGGAGAAACACCACTTTCAGTCGGCACTACTGCCAAAATCCCAAAAAGGAAAACCACATCGCCCCGCCCTGCCACGCCGGGTGCCAGCGCCCACATATCCCACCATGTACCTCCCGAAAGCGCTAAGCCCTAGATGCTGTTACTCTCGAGAAAAAGACTCGACGAGGGTTACCGAAAACGGAAGTGGTGGCTGTGCGGCGCGGTAGGGCTCGCGAGGAAGAAAAACGACGTGGAGTGCGACGCCATTCTATGTGACACAGATGACTCCAGGAACTCGCCATCTCGCACTCGGCGTCGCACCGCAAAAGCGAAGCCGCGCCCAAGCGCATTCGCGAATCTAAAACTCCTGTACCCCCGCACCTCCCCCACCTTCACGCCCACGCCTGAGAAAAACAACGTCCACGAAAATCCCTCAATAAGGGCGGCACGGGACAGGAAGAGAAAAACAGTCAAAAAAAAAAAGCAAATCACTCACCACCACAGCATTCGCGAACAAGCGCTGGCTCGTGCTCCGCATACACCCCCACCCCGCTTCGCTACTCCACCCTTTCGTCCCGCCGGTGCTATCGAGGGGCCACCATTTCTTCTCGTTCGATGTGTTGGAGGTCGTGCCTGAAAAATACATCGCTGTCAGCTCTGCTTGTACTCGATAACAAAAGATGGGGAGGAGGAAGTAGCGGAAATGAAGGTGGGGAAGCGAGAGGAGAATGGAGAAAGTGGACGGGATGTACTGGAAGTCGTGCTCCCATAACTCGCATAGCTATACCCCGAGCTCGTCTGTGAATGCATCGTCGACCCTCTCCCGCCTCATTCGACCCGCTACTATACGCGGACGAATCACTTTGGGACGGCGAGTGTTGGATCTCATGTGACGCGGATGGGCGCCGGGGGTACTACGGTGGCGCCGGTGGATGCGGAGGCCGCGAGCGCATTACTCAACGACGAAAGCGAGCTGTGGGACGGGGAAGCAGCACCAGGCCAGGAAAGCGGGGGCGGTAACGACGCCAAAGAAGGCAGATCCCGTATCGGCTCGAACCCCGCCCGGTAGGTGCACCACACCTGCGCAAAGAAAAGGGCGTGGACTCATCACCAAAAGTGTCACAAGCACGTGAGGGCTTGTCGTTGTGACAAGGCCTCGCGACGCGCTCACAAGCCAGACTCGAGCCTTGGACGTGACACCCAAGGGCTACCCAAGGGTGTTCAAGCCTGGGATCCATCTATCAAGCTCCACTCAAGGGTACCACGAGCCTTGGTTCACCCTTCCAAGGGCTTCTTCGGCCGTACGGCAGCTCGCCATCCTCTCACCAAAAACTTTTTTCGGTCGTCGACCAACGCGACTCTTTCTGGCTACTGGCCATAATTTTTTTTCTCCTACTATCGCATGAAGCTCCAACTCCTTCTGCTATTTATTCTCAGCATAATGGCCATATGTGAATTTTGTGATAAAGTTTGTAGCAGCACTCGCGGTCTTGGTACGCACCACAAAAGTGCGAGAAACGGAAGGAGCGTCTCCGGCTCTCTTCGGTGAGCGCTGCGGCTACCCATGCTGCCCAAGTGGCCTCTGCCGCGGCGGCCGAATTGGAAGAGGCTTTGGCCACTCGGCAAAATCCCATCGAGGAGGTAAAAATAAATCAATTGGCCGCTGAATTACGCTCATCTTGGGGCGCAGGTGCCTGCTGACATTGAATGTCCACCAAGTCCGCTACCTCCTGGTCCCGGAGGACGTCCTCGTCGCCGCGCCCGACTGCCTGCGAGATATCGAGATGATTTACCCGAGGGACCGGCTCCAGTACCACCTCCCGTCGCCGTCTCCATCCCAGAACCTGAACCCGTCCCTGATTTTCAGCCAGTGTCCCCTCCGAAATGGATTCAAACCGAACCAAATGCTTACGGTGTATATAAAGTATTTCCAAATTGTCCTACCCATGACCCCGAAGCATCAATTTCTCTCGACGATCTCTGCCGGTCACCGGATTTGTTGACGCCCACTGCCCCACCGACTGTGTCGACCGATCCAGCAGCCACACCACCATTTTTTCCCTTTCTAAACTCGACCGTCGCGCGATTGATGACCTGGTTTCACCTTGGCTCCAATCTGAAATCGAATGCGGAGCTGGATTCTCTTGTCAACAATGTCATTTTGCATCAAGATTTTGATCCAAAACATTTGGAAGGTTTTAGCGCCGCCCGGGAGAATAAACGTCTCGATGACGCGGTGAATACTCTGCCAGGACAGCCACCAGACGGATGGAAAACCGCGTCGGTGAAACTCAAGGTTCCTGCGCCCAAAATTTGTGTGCCCGAGGATCAGGCAGCTGAATTTGAGGTCTCTGGAATCATTTACCGGCCGCTTCTCGACGTCATGGTTGAGGCGTTCCAGAGTCCAGCATTTGAGCAGTTTCATCTCACCCCATTCGAGCTGCGTTGGGATCCCATGCACGATGCCAGCAATCCCGATGTCCCGATGGTAGAGGTCAACCTGCCTCTGGACGAAAACGGGCTCCCACCCCTCGCACCTGGACACCGTCCGCTCTACGGCGAAGTCTATACCTCCCCCTCCATGCTCAAAGAGCACAGCTCCCTTCCGCAGACAGCACAGCCTCATCTAGAAACAATAATTGCTGCTTACATGTTTTGGTCAGATTCGACACACCTAGCAAACTTTGGAACGGCGTCGCTATGGCCGTTGTACACCTTTTTTGGAAATCAGTCCAAGTATGAGCGCGCTAAGCCAACGTCCAACGCTGGTCATCATCAGGCATATTTTCCCTCTGTCAGTCTGAACTATAGTTACATCTTCCGTCTGACACAATTTCCAGCTTCCAGACTCGATAATCGATTTTTACCGTAATTTATTCAAGAAGGCGCCGAGTGTGGACGTTCTTACGCATCTGAAGCGAGAGCTGATGCACCGAGTGTGGGATCTACTACTCACTCCAGAATTCATTCACGCCTACATCCACGGCATTGTCGTAAAATGCTACGATCAAATTGAGCGGCGAATCTTTCCTCGGTTCCTCACTTACGGCGCTGATTATCCGGAAAAGTAAGTCTTGGTTTGGTTTCTCTTTCCGTCCATTAATCACACATTTCAGAGTTCTTCTCGCGACCATCAAGAATTTTGGTGGCTGTCCGTGCCCCCGATGCTTCATCGAGAAAAACAAGATCGCGGATATGGGTACAAAAGCCGATATGCGTCGCCGACAGAACATTCGACAAAACACCAGCGGATGGCGCAGCAAGATTGAGCTCGTTCGCACGTGGATTTATGAGAAAGGCTACCTCGTCGCTAGTGCTGCTGTGGACCGTGTCCTCAAGCCGCTATCCTGGGTACCTACTCGGGTGAGTGTTTTTAACTGCTTCTGTTACTGCTTCTGACGTCTATATTAGAATGCTTTTGCAATCCCAGAGCTGGCGGCGCTAGGATTTAATTTATTCTCAATGTTTGTCCCCGATCTTCTCCATAAAGTCGAGCTTGGTGTCTTCAAGTCTCTCTTCACGCACATCCTTCGGATTCTCCAATTAATTCCCGATGCTGTTGAGACTCTCAATGAGAGGTACTTTTCACCTTCATTTGATTCAATTAATGCCTAACAGAGGTCCAGATTCCGACAGATCCCCACGTTTGGCCGTAGTACCATACGCCGGTTCCACAAGAACGTCTCTGAGATGAAAAAAATGGCTGCCAGGGACTTTGAAGATATCCTTCAGGTACGGCGTCTTTGATTATCAATCTCCCGCTAATTTTCTTTAGTGCTTGATACCTGCGCTAGAGGGGCTTCTCCCAGAGCCTCACAACGAAATCCTCCTTTCGTTGTGCTTTACCCTGGCGACATGGCACGCCTATGCAAAACTTCGAATGCATTCCGATTATTCGATACAATGTTTTCGGAATGTTACGGCCGATCTCGGTGTCTGGGTCCGCCGTTTCCAGCGTCAGACATGCGACTTCTATGAGACCTATGAGCTTCCAAAGGAGCAGTCCCGCAGAGCCCGACGAGATGCCCAAAAAAAATCTACATCAACTTCTACGACCAAGAAGCGCAAATATTGGAATACTTCAACCTATAAATATCACTCTTTGGGTGATTACCCCGACATTATACAGGCCATTGGCACTACAGATTCATATTCGACGCAGATTGTGTGTTACTCCCAGTCAAGCCATCCAATTTTATTGATTATTTCACAGGGAGAGCTTGCTCACTGCGAGGTAAAGCAGTTCTATGCTCGCACAAACAAGAGAAACATCGGACCCCAAATTGCGGGTCGGGAACGTCGAAGACGCCTGCTGCGGGCTGCCAAGAAGCGAATGGATGAGGCTGCAGTCGCCGCCGCAGCTGATAACAGTGCAACCGCGAATGATCAGCCGCAAGAAATGCCGTCGCCGACATTTTGCGTCCACGACAAAAGGAGCCTCTTACACGCACACCTCCGCGCCACCATCACCACATTTCGGAGTCCAAACGGACATTCTTTGATATCTATGCGTTCCCCGCCCTGCCGGTGCTCGCCAACGATCCTGCTCTTGAGGTATTCACCCAGCAATTTTACATCCCTGCGAGAGACTAAAACAGACTCTAGAACTTCACAGTCAAACTCAAGACACACCTCCTGTCGCGTTTACTTAACATTCCTTATGACGAGGCTAAGTTCTCCGATGAAGACCTCCTTGATGTTTCATTTGTCCGAGACAAGATCTACACTCACAAGGTTATGTGAGTCAATTACACGACGTACGATCTCCAACGAGATCAAGATTCTATCAATCTCCGCATGCATCCAGATGTCATGGTCCTCTCTGATGAAGACGATGACAATTCATCCCCGCATCCCTATTGGTATGCTCGAGTTATTGGCATTTTTCACGCCGAAGTCCAGCATAAGCCAACGAGTCTGAGACCCCAACGGATGGAATTCCTTTGGGTACGTTGGTTCGGCCGTGACCTTTCTCACAAGGCTGGATGGAAGACACGACGGTTGCATCGCATTGGGTTCATTGAGTCCACTGACAATGAGGCCTTTGGATTTCTTGACCCAGCCCAGGTCATCCGTGCGACGCATCTGATTCCCACGTTCCATTACGGCCGTACCACAAACCTTCTCCCTAAGTCCATCGCACGACAAGCAAGCGAGAAGGATCAAGATTGGATGTTTTACTACGTGAACTGGTAAGTTTTTCCGTCTGATTACCAGGAAAAATATTTACATTCGTGAAGTTTCGTTAATCGAGACATGTTTATGCGGTATTGTGAGAACGCAGTCGGCCATAAATCAACGGATCGGTCTCAGACTACATCGCCTGGAGAGTCGGCAGATCTGGAAGCTACTGCTGAGCCAGACCCAGAGATGGATGTTGATTCTGACCCAGAGACCACCGGCGCGACTGGAGATGACGAGGAAATACCAATCGGGAGCCCGGACTCGGATGCAGAGCCAGAGAAGGGGTCTGAATCTGAAGAGGATGAGTGGGAGGATGAGCAAGATGGTGATGCAGAGAACGACGACGGAGTGGACGGCGAAGGAGGACCCGAGGAAGAGGTCGAAGCAACTGGGGAGGGAGATATTCTTGACTCAGACGATGAAGAGACGTCCAACGATACTGGATACGACGAATTATGATACCATTGATATATACCTTGCTTCTCAAAATTTCTCAAATTTTATTGTGCCCGTAGGATTGAGATTTGAGCAAAATCTTGATGCGTAGACGCGATAGTCACAGGCACGTGGTGCGTGACTTGTCACTATAAATCGAGATGGCACAAGTGCCTTTCTTTCTTTCTCCCACCACCATGTCCACGTCTTCCCCTCCATCTGCCCCCACTGTCTCTACAAACCCCTCCACATCCCTCCCCCCTGCTCTGAAACGAAAGTACGACGACATTGTCAACGCAATTACACCCGGCAGCGCCGTGAAAAGACGCAAGAAGATCCCCTTGTAAGTTTTTATTTACCCCCTTTTGCCTCGCCTCATCTCTTCCCATCCCTCACAGCACTTCTATGACCACTGTGGAGAAGCTTATCAGTGCATCCAAACATTATACACGGGGAGTATATCCCTTTGGGAATCTTAACTCAGTCATGCTCTACGGACCTGAGAAGCTTTGGGATACTCCTTTGGCGACATCAGACTCTAATGCAATTTCAATCCCGGCCTCGTGAGTTCCCTTACACTGTTTCTACCATTCCAATGCTCATAAGCTATAGGGAAACCCAGCGACAAGAAGAATGTGTGACCGCCTTTAACAAGCTTTTCTCTATGGCACCGGAGCTCCTCGAGGTCATCAAGGTCTTTTACCTAGAGGCTGCTGAGAAGCCAAAGCAGTGGGATGCTCTGGTGGCCCTGGTGCGTTGTCCGTTCGTCCAAGTATTCTAACGCTGATCACACATCCACATCCAGATGCGAACCGGCGCGACTGGTGCCCGCACTACCGACACCAATGCCCTCAAGCATAAGCTCGAGTATTTCCTGCCTAATCCCACCAAGGACGCCATTCTCCCCCCGATCCCTCAACAAGAAAGCAAGTCGGATCGTGGGCTTTCTCACCCAATGCTCCGCTACTTTCTCCTTCCTTGGCGCCAGCGGTCCAAACTTCCTCCCCTTGTTCTTGCCCCGCGAAGGTCGCGCACTATGTGAGTAGCTGTACTTACAGGTATATTCGAGTGACCCTTTTCCTGGACCAGCTCATCCTCGTCCTCCGACACCGCTAATGGGTGCGTATTCACATCGCATTCGGGCATATCTGTCTTACCTTCTGTTGCAGCGCTTCCCCATCCAACGGCCCCACAAACGCGTGCGTCTTCGACTGATACTTGGACATATAATCAGCTTACATCGTCTTTCAGCCCCTCCTCATCCGACGGCGCTGAAAACTCAAACGATAGCAGGCGAGCATTCATGCTTTACTTGTATACATGAGCTGATTTGCGTCTCCCAGCGCTGCCCCAGCCGCCTCGTCTGCGAACGCCCCTAACGCGTGGGTATCCTCATTCGGAAATACACCTAGCTCAGTCTTTGCAGGTTCCTCAAACGCATCGTGGAGAACAAAATCCAGCTCAAGTCCAAGTCTTTCCCTTCTTGCTTTTATGCCGATGGCTCCTACGACCCGCAGGATTTAGACAAGGGCCTGCTGAGGGGTGATGTTATACCACGCGTATGTACTTCCTATTCTCTCTGCGCACCGCTTTTCGCTAATCTCGAATGGTTTGTAGGTCCTGCGTCACCTCTGGACGGGGCCGGCATCCGGCATTCCCGGAGTCGAGGGCAAGCTACCAAAGGGCTGCAATGCTCTGGCGCACAATGTTTTCCGCGTGTCGCCAGAGATGATCGGCTATGCTGCTTGCCAGGTACGTGTGCTTCGTCAGCAAGGCTCTCACTAACGAAGCAGCAGGCGCGCACGATGCTCGGCACCAAGGACTGGACCGAACGCGATGGCGAATATGATTACATTGAACTGTTCAACAAAGTCGTCAATCTTTTTGCAGATCCCGAGGATGATTGGGCAAAGGAAACGCTGGATTGGTTCCAGAAGTACGTCGTCTATGCTATTCAACTTCGATCTGACGACACTTCGCAGTGAACTCTTTGGTGACGCCGCCGCACCCGTTCCCCAGGCCAACGACGACGAGAATTCCGATGAGGAGGAGGATGTCATGGCGCAACGCGCTGCTCGCCGTGCTAACCCTGCTTAATGGTATGTTTGTTTTGTCATACTATTGATTTTCGCTGAGTTCTTCTGCAGCTGCTTATTTGCTGTCCATGATGAACGGTATGATAGTTTTCCGTCTACGTCGAATTGACCTGACGGTTCTTCTAGATAGATACTCTTAAAGACGGTGCGACATTTGAGTGCAACGATTGCCGAGTCTGACCTTCTGTTCTCAGGCTTCCTACGCCGCGTTCACTCCCTTTTTTTGTGGCAATAATCGTTCTCATAATGTTCCTTGATGGTACGTGCCTTCGTATTGAATCAACGGCGGCTGAATCCACCTCAGATCCTGCTCAACGCACAATGAAAAGAACCGTACGTCTTTTATTCCCGAATAACATCGGGGCACTGACCGGTTTTTGGTCTAGATAATCATGAACATCATGCTCAAAATGTGCGTCGTTTGCTCATGCCCATGTTCGTCTAGGCTGACTCTTGACTCCAGCGTGAAGCCTCTCATTGCTGGACTGCATCCTGTTTCTCGGTGAGTTGTTTCTTGCCGTCGTGATATTCACTCACCACTCGTTCGCAGCCTCACTCACTGTAACCTTACCACGAAAAGTAAGTTCCTTCCGCAATCGACCTGATTGTAGTATTAACTGACTTTTGAATAGTGTATCGACCATTCGGCTCTGCTCTTAAACACTCAATTCGGTGAGTCGTCCCCTTCTTACTTTCCCTCTCGCATTTCTCATTCCTTCGTTTGCAGTTTGTTAATTGGACGTCCGCCTCAGTTTTGTCTGTACTCGCTGTATCGTACTTAGAAATAAAATTTCTTGTTATTATTTTGGATGTGATCTGAGATTGATATGGGATGCATTATGAGGAATTGGACCACCTTGCAAGCGCTACAAGACCTCGCAAGGCGTCCGAGCCTTGGGTACCCTTGGGAGGCCTTGGGATTTCTATAAGTTCGTCCTAAGGCTCTTGGATATGGTGTCCATGCCTTGAGTGCCGTTGTGAGGCCTTGTGGGCCTTCCGACGCTATCCCAAGGCCATCGGAAGGTCTGTCCGCTTTTGGTGATGCCGAAGGCTGCAGGCCAAAGGCCTGCATCGGGTGGTTCTTCCGCTGTACATGCCTCGTCCGTCGTCGGCGTGGGAGAAGTCGTGGTGAGAGGAGAGGTTCCCACAGAACCAGCGTTGTGCGAGCAGCGAGAAGTCGTCGTCGACGGAGAGCAGGGGCAACATATCGTCGAAGCACGCCGCGTCTAGACGCCACACTCACCACCCACGGCTCGAGTTCGTAATTGCGCGGCCCAGTCTCCGAAGCCGGGTAGAGCCTTGTGGGGCGGCGTTCGCCCTCGCAGAAACGCAGACAGTGGTGCGAATGGTCCGCTGCACCGCCCGCCAGGGGATTAGGATGACAGGGTGGAGTGCGAGCCAGGGCAATTGCCATTGCCACGGACAAGGGCTAGGGATGTGGGCCATCGGAGCTGCCCGCAATCCTCCTTCTTCTTTGGAGGGTACTGTAAGCGAATGTTTCACGGAGACGTGGACTCTGGAGGCTCGGCTGCTTCGGCATCTGAAGTTGCCACTCCGTCACGTGTCCTCCGCGTCACCCGACTCTTTCGCTGCAAACTCCCTTCACCACCATCATGACCTATCCTCCTCTGGGTGAAAGCTGGCCCCTTCCGTCGCGCACAGAAATTGGGCTCGACTACAGAGGTGTCAGTGCGTGGGATCTTCTGCTTTCCGCCGAACAAGCGGCTCTGGCACTCCCTAAACCAACGGCAAAGTACCAGGACAAACTCGTCGCTGTTCGCCTACTCGGCTGGTTCCTGAAAGACTTTTGGGAGAGCCAGCGAAGCACTGCCTACAGCCGCTTGCTTTTGGAGATAAATTCCTGCAATCGTACGTCAGAGTCAGTGGGGCCGGCCGAGCGACTCCAGGAGTGCCACAATAAAGTCTTCACCCTGGGATTAGACCTTCGAAACCATCTAATTCGCGTCTGTGCGTAGCCCTCCCACTCTTCTTAGGAATACAAATCTCATCCTCCCAGTCTACGCGCCCACCGATCGCACCCCAACCCCATCTGCTCACGCCTCCCATCCGTCCTACGAAAAGCACAGAGCTGACATCCTGAAGGACATGGCCAATGTTAAACCTAGCGAGGGAAGGACACATTCCCAGGCCAAGGGCGACATGAGTGCCTCATTAGCTACTGACTTCGTTTATCCAGATATATTGTAGGTGCTCCTGCGGGATGGGTATAAATGCGTTATCACGGGTTTGTACGATACGGTTACCGTTTCCAACTTTCCCGAAGTCCGTGCGAAAGCGAAGCAAGAGGGTGTGACCAACATGTACAGCCAGGTCTCCCACTTATTCTCGGCCAGCGCTCAATCTGTCAGTCTGCTCCCTATCGCGCTCCCACCTACTGATATCGTACTCAGCACCCCGACTACGTGGCAAGCGCTATGGCCATTCTCAAAATGTTTGGTCTGGAAAGCTCGGTAAACAAGTTACTTGGCAAACGTGTCAATAACTTATGGAATGTTATGACCTTGTGTCTTCCATTACACAAGGCCTTCGACGAGTTCCTCTTTTGGCTTGAGGCTGTCCCCGGAGAAGTAGTCGTTTTATATTCCACTGCAACCAATTCTCATCTTCGTGCCGCAGGAACACACTTACAATGTCGTTGCTCGCGATCCGGGCGTTTTCTTTGACTCGGCGTTGACGATACCCAGAAAAGTGAAGTTCTCTATCGATCCTCAAGCGGTTATGGACTGTGCCCGCAATAATATCCCACTGGAACTCCCAGATCCGGAGCTGAAGGCGATGCGTGCTGCGTGCGCCCGCGTCGCTGCAATGTCTGGTGCAGCTGACCAATTCCGCCTGCTGATGCTGGACCGCGATGATGCGGAGATGTTGACGGATACCACAGTTTATCTTCTGGATTCCCTTTTGCACACACTGCCTATTGGAACTGTTAACGTTGGAGCCTAAGTGCCACATTACCAAAGGCTCAATTCTTAGTTCGAGCCCGTCGAGTTCACAGCTGACTGTATGTCACAAAAGCCAGACATCCGCTTCGCTCCGGCAGTGTTCCAGACGATGCAGGAATTGTTTTATTCAGTAGATTAATCATTGCAGAGTGGGGGAAAAAAAGTCGACGGTTACGAGGAAAAGAAAAGAAAAGAACGCCGGGACAATCTTTATTCGGCCGCGGGGAATCTGACCCCGGGCTGCCTGCCATTGACAATTTTCGGTTTCCTGCGCGCAAAGAGCCAGGCTGTGTTGTGCACACGACATCCGATGAACTTGGCTCTTTATTTCGGCGTGAAGTGGTCGAGTAAAAAGCCCACAAACTCCTCGGAGGATCGTAGACTCGAGTCTAGCGGTATTCTGTTCACCGCGTCTGATTATGTCAAGGGTTTCGAGTTCTAAGTACAATGAGGCTAGATCGAGGCACTGCGAGAGGATGAAAAAGAAATTCAAGACTCACTCAGATGGGGAATAATCAGTTCAGCGTAAAACACAGGACTTCTATGCGCATTCGCTGTTGCACCGCGCAAATGGCAGGAGTGCAAATGGAGCCGGGGAAGAGCCGCAACGAAAAGAAATAAAAAATCTGAAAGACCATTCGAACGCGGAGAGTCGCACCTCGGACTGCCATTTACTTGGTGTTGGATGAGCGGATCAAAGAGGCTGGCGGTGTTCCTACACCACACTCGATTAATTCAGCAGTTTATTCCTGCGTAAAGTAAGCGCGGGGTTGGGTCAAAACGAACTTGCAGCGACAATGGCCATGAGAGCCTACATGTTAGCGTGAATAAATAATAAATTAGTGTATTGAGCCGGATACCAGGCCCGAGAGCCTACAAAATAAATCGAGAAACTCGGACGCAGGGAGTCGAAGTGTATTGCTTGGATCCGGGTGGATGTATAAGAGAGCCGGTAAGGTATGTCTATATCCATCGAATCCCGGAATGTAGCACCACATTCTGAGATTAGACGGATAGGAACTTGAATCGCGCTGGCTCGGCGATGTAACAATCTGAAGATCGAAGGCTGGGGGTGTCTCCTTGCTCAAAAAAATATAAGTAATGGAAGCGGGCTGAAAATCGAATGTCCGAATGAATCGAAGTTTGAGATTCAACTCGGGTGCATGTGAATCGAGGTATAGGTCGTAGATGGTGCTTAAATCACATTCTTCATCGCTGTATGAAGCGCTAGAACTGTGCCAAGAGGTAGTCAGTGATAGAATCAGGCTCGGAAATGAATTTACAAGATAATATGGAACGGGAGTACTCAGCTCGACAGGCTCAACGCTTTCATATTGGTCGTAGATGACCTCGAGATCTTGTTCGCCGTTGCTTGATGCAGCGCCGAGTTCGAGGAATTTTGTGCTCGGAGGAAAAGAGGTCTATAAACTGATCAGTAATGGACTCGGACTCGGAATATGTATCAGAGAAGGAAATTAAAAGGGGAGCGCAGCTCAATAAACTCAAGACTTGCATATAGATGGTAGATATTGTTTAGATCACACTCGGGATAATCTGGCTGGTGCACGTCGAGAGGGTCGAATATGATTCTATCTGTATCAGACATTGCGTCAGCGTGCTCGTGCGACAATGAACCGCTTAACGTGTCGGTTTCAGCTTCAAACTGTGTGTTGCTTGCCATTATTGTGTAACGAGACGGCTCGGCAAGTTCCAGCCCAAACGGATCTCATTAGGCCCTGCACGAATGTGAGATGTCTGAGCCATGAAGATCGAATGCAGCGAGCACCGGCAGATGGAAACTAGAGAAATCCATATGAAAGCCGAAGGTTCAAGGCAGATATTCGAATGTCAGGTTAGTCACCAAAGGCGCGGACGCAGGCTGATGGTCGTTGGAACCTTCAAAGCGACAGTGGGGTCGAATCGATTACAGATACGGTGCGATTAAACCTCGTATCGCAAAGCATAAGTGCCGGGTTTACTCCGGGGGAAAAACAACAACAACAGCTCAGTCACGCACCAGGTATGGCGGACCGTCTTCGTTGAAGGCTCGAATATAGAGTCAAGGCGAGTCGCGATTGATATCTGAGGAAGGCCAGGGATAGATCTGCCGAGATCAGTCAATTATGGGACTGACGAAGGAAAGAATGAGTGAGTTTGAGATGGATGGCGAGTGTGTGCACAGGGAAGTGGTCATTCCATTTCGAGCTGAATATCAACGACACGAAGGTATCTTTAGATGTGGGGTCAGATTGCTATTACTATCAGCCGAAGATATTGGGAAGAATGAATAATGAATACTATTCATCCAAATTTTCCTCATTGACGTGCACGCCGGAGCGAAGCGGCAGCATGTCTTGTTTCCAAACCAACAGATTCTTTCAAAAGTGCATGGTTGGGTACAATAACATTGAGGAATGAATAGAGAACATGGTAAGGTAAGGCGGAGGTATACGATGCGAATGTAAACTGACAATGTCCGACTGTATCGTGGAGGCCCGAAGAGCCAGGGTGGAACGCCGGCATGCAGAAGTCGGCTGCGGTGAGCGGCGCGCTCTGGGGTGGGTTTGCGCTTACGAGGCGCAGCGGAGTGAACGAGAGGGAGCGAGGTCAAAGTGAAAATGGGGGACGGTGAGGAAGGCGGGCGGCTGGGGAAAAGTGTACAGCATCTGAAATAGAAGGCGTGAGCGTTCAGAGCTCAAAGGAGGAAGGGAAAGTAAAATACATACTTCCAATGGTACACGGGGTTGACGCCGACGCCGTCGACGCTCAGCCGGACTTCAAGCAACAACAGCATGGCATGGGGTGGTCGCTCCGCATCTGCGTCTTTGTTTTCATATGCGTGTGAGTGGCTCGACGGCGACGGCGACTCGGACGGTTACGCACCGTGCCCGTGCGAAGAGCTGTGCCCCAAAGATGCCCGCTAGTGCTATTGCACAGCGGTGAGAGTGTATGTCCCTGCCCGCGGCCTTCCCTGCGAACACCATACGATGCACCCCAAACGGTGCCAGGGGGGCGTCGAGGAAGGCCAGGAGACGCGCGCGGGCGGCGTGCGCGGTCGTTGACGTTGGTGGGAAGAGCGGCACAGAGATTGGTGTAAGTGGCGATTCTAAGGAAAGATAAATTAGCAAGTGTATGACGCTGGGGAAGAGGGATAGAAGGGGAGGAATAAAGCAGAGAAGGATGTAGGACTATATGCCCCGTGGCCAAGAAAAAAAGTACAAACGACGCGGAAAGGAAAGTCGAGAGAAAAAGCCTCCGACTCGCGAGGTGCTCGAGCGCGGGTTATCCACCCCGCAGCATAATCGACCATCAGTGATGATGGCCAGTCCACCCATGGCATGCACCCGCCCCGCCGCACTAAGCAATCACCTTGCCCACGAACACCCTGCATGCATTGTGCCCATTCCAAAAGGCGCCATGGGATGCGTTGTCACGTCGTGGCTTGGGTCGGAATCGAGAACGAGGCGGATGCCTTTTGGGGGAAAGGGGAATGTGAGTGGGTGGTCTTTTTTTTTCTTCCTGAGAAAAGTCAAGGAAATAATAGCATGGGAACAGACCTTGGTGCCGAGGATGAGAGATCAGAGAGGGTCGGATCATGGCCCATGCAGCTGTGAGCGACGATGGGCACGGTGGCATGGGCGCGACGGCACCGGGGACAAGGGCGGTGGAACCAGCGTATATGACGGGGCAGGAGAGCATAGGAGAGCGGCGGTGTGGCGTTGGGCGAAGGACGGCATGCGCACCGCCGACGGCGTGCAGGTCGTGGTAGGTTAGAAGCGTCGTGTGGCGTGACGTCGGCTAGCGAGAGGCGGGCGCCACACGCGTGCAAACAAACACGTCGCGTGGTAGCGGCGGCGGCGGTTAGAGTTGATATGTGGAGGGAAATCGCACAGGCACTGCGTTAGGGTGTTCGATAAAAATTGAAGACAACGACAAAAAAGTCCAGAGTGAAAACACATAGGTTGTGGAAAAAAAACCTCCCGGAAATTGCTCTTGATCCCCGAATCCCGCGCAAATGGTTGGGATATACCACACCTGTACATAGAGATCAATCCAAAAAGAGGAAGTTGAAACCGGCATCTGATTCAGATTCGAATTAATGGACCACAGACAACAAGGAAGGGCTTGAAAACATCACGAGACAGGTCTGCCGAACTTCCTTGATTATTTGCACAGCAGAGGAGATGTCTGGCCATGAGGAAGTCGCACACGCCGAGTCAACGTGGGAGTTGCAAGCTCATAGGTGGTGATGATGGTGAGAAGGAGAAGATAGCGCAAAAGAGAAGAAAAAGATGGCAGTATCAAAATAGACGGTAGACGGCGGTACCACTGCCTGTCGTCCGGGAAGTCGAGCTTGATCAGGGGAGCGATGGCTGCATTCAGCAGGAATAAAGTCAGGAATGGAACCAAGATAAGCGAAAGGGTCGTGCCTAGGTCAACAGCCGTCAGGAAATGCTCTCTGTCGAGGTACAGAACTCCGAGAAAGGCGTTCGAGGTGCCAGCCGTGAATTTGGGAGAGAGAGGTAACTCAAAAACAAAGTCAGTTGTGTCCGAAATATACGGAATTGAAGACTATTATAATGAATGAGTTCTCCCCGCCCCGTAAACGCGTGGATCGCAGCGACTCTGTGGAGCCTGTGGTGACACCCAGCGTGCGGCGCGCTGAAGAAGCTGCACCACGAGGGAAGGGGTTGCAGAGAAAATGAACAATAAGAAGCAAGTGAAGACAATACTCACCAGGCTACCACCAATACCTGTACATGGTGCCCCCTTGTCAAGGAGCTGGGAGTGGAAGGTGGCCGTGATGCGTGTGTCCAGCGCGCGTCTGGCAATGATCACGAGAATCCACAGTTTTTTCGTTGGCGTGCCGGCCGGTGTACACGAGGGAGAGAATCTAGATTGAAGGAAGACCGTCAGTATCCGGGAGGTTGAAAGAAAGTGAATCAATGTAAAGTGCGGTATTTAACTTAGGTCGAGGGAAGGGCGACTGATTCAATCCGTTCAGATTAATGGCTCAGGTGTGTTGTCGAAAGGCTTAAACAGGAAGTCGTTGAATAGACTTGCCTGGCTGGGTAAAATGAACGTGCGGTGCGGTGCGAGCTCCAAAGCAAGTCAGTCTCGTATAAGAATGCATAAAAATGGGAAACTCACTTCGACGCGGGGCGAAAGTTCGTTTGGAGTCTGGTCAACGTTCGAGTGAAGGTTGAAGTCGATGACATTTTCACCGGATCACACTGAATGCAACTGATTGGCGATGAAGTTCAAACCCTCAGCCAAGGTTGAATGCGCTCCAATGTGGATGAACTGAGATGTATTTCAGCCCAGTGATGGTCATATATATGAGGAATTACGCCCACCGGGCGCACGTGCACGTCGACGTATTTTGAAGATAGACATTGAGAAGAGGATCTGGGATTGTTCGGGCGCATCTGGCCAGTAGAGTGCAACCAAAGGCCAGTGTGCAGAAGGTCCGTTGAATAGTAAAAGAGAACGTGCTCCGATGCGTCATTAGGGTAACCTAGTAAGATAATGAATTAAAATAGTGAGGTTGGGTGTGCGTGAGATGGAGAGAGGATGTACCCGGCGGACTTTGCACATGTACGAATCGTGGAGAGAGGTCAAGGTTGCGGAGCGTGGGGATGCGGCTGGATGGGTCACCCAGGCGGGAGATTGCGCAAGGCAGCAAGCACAATGGTGCTTCCGAACGGCGCCGGCGGTGGTGAGGCGTGTCGGGACGCGATCAACCGATGGGGATGACGGAGATCCAGCTGCGGAGTGTGTCGCAGCAGTGGTAAAGCGCTGCACCGTGTGATGTGTGCACAACGGCGGTAGACAGCGACGGCAAAGAGGCGAGAAAAAAATTGGAAAAACAATGCTTCCACAGCGAACGAATCCTGCCCTGACCACCGACGTCCCACACGGTGAAGGAAGTGTTCTTGTATTCAACAGTCTCAACATTGAAACCTGATTGGATGCGTTGAAGCCACTGGGGGAAGCAGACGACGTGCACACTCACCATCGTTGGAATGCTGGTGACAATCTCTCCCAGCTTCAGCTTGTATAGACCAACCTTATCGAAAGGAAGATTGTACCGGGTACACAATGTATGAGACGTGGTAACATACCGTAAGAATTCCTGTCGAGGCCCGATACGTCAGAAATATACAAAGGAATCCCCCAGAAGTACGCACGCATTTGCTTCCCATAAAGAGGCCGGAGAGCAGACGAGACACAGAAAGTCGCACGATGGAAGACCAAGTTGAAGGAAGATGTGGGAGACAGAGATACTATGAGCTGATAGATAGGTCGACTCAGATGTCGTGGTGAATTTATTCTAGTGGGAGGGGTTCAGACTGAAAGCTCGACGGTCAAGTAAATGAATGCAAAGATGATGTGAGTTTAAGCAGCCCGACCATCCAGCTGGCGTGCTCTGGGTTCAAGTGAGTATCGGAGTATGGATAAAATGCGTCGGATAACGAGAACGCGACATGGGGCATGGAACGAGCCCGATGAAAGCAGAATTGTGCTTTGGAGGAAGCGCAGGACGGTGCTGAGGGGCTTTAAGGATAACAGATAAACTGCGTGAATATTGAGCTCAAGGAAGAAGCACTTACGAAATCAAATGAAAGTGACTCCGAACCACCTCCAGGCTGTGATCGAGGCTCTGGTTGTGGGCCTTGTGCGCCGCGGAAGCTCTAAGAGAAAGGTCGGTCCGGACCTTTTGAAGCATGATTTACACACTCAGGAGCGAATAATAGACGAGGCTTACCTCGGCGCCTAAATGAGACAACGAACCGAAGCAGCTTGCCGACGGACAAAATTGAATCGCCCCTGCAGGATAAATCGGATGTAGCTTACAACCGAATGACGAACTGGAGGCGAGCAGAGCACTGCATAGGAGAGTGCCGGATTGGACTGGAAGTTTGCAGGTCAGGAATGAATGTAACGACAAATTAAATTGTAACAGACCCGGAGACGCTCCCGACCATCCAGGTGTCGTGGTCTGTTCAGCGAGCCCGAGTGAGTATGGGTGTGGGTAAAATTCATTGGACATCGAAGATGCAGCATCGATTGTGCTCGGATTTCCCGGGCGAGACAAAGATGGGGTTAATGTGAGTGGGTCAAGAAGCAAACAACAAGAGTAAAAGACGTACCATTGGAGATTTAATTCAGACTCACCCAAGTGCCTGAAGGGGGGAATGAAATAAAGGAGGAAACAGGACTTGAATTGAAGACCGTATGCAAAACTTGCGAGGTGAATTGCCTTCCACATTCATCAAAAGGGACACTTATTGAAATGGAGAGGTTGTTTCAGGCGAGAAGGCAAAATCGTTTGCATTACTACGGTCTGTACTGACTACATTAAGTAAAATTGCACGGATAGCGACAAGTCGGAAGCAGTTACGTGGGGTGGGGAGATGTAGAGGGAATATCCGGAAGAGAGGACATACGGTGCGTGGAGGATGGAGTTGCGGCGCAGCGGGGGCTGGGGCAGTAGCAACGCAGGCAGGATGGACAAGCAACAGACGGAGAAGAGGGGAAGGGAGCAGGGGAGTCGAAGCGGAGGGGGAAAGGAAGTGAGGGAGGGATGCGGATCGGGATGGGGACTAGGATGGGATGGGGATGGGATGCATCCATGCTTGCACGAGTCGGGTCGATGCTGGCATCGCGCGCGCGGCGGCGCGCCGCGACTCGGGCAGCTGGCGGACAAGCACCGCGCGGAGGGAGTAGTGTGAATTAGCACAGATTCGGCGAAACAGTTGTGTACGACACACCTTCGGTGTCTCCATCTCCCCCACCACCGAGATGCGGGCGCGGCGGTGTTTCGAGCTAGGCGTGGCTGCGGGCACATTACGGCAGGTGCGTGTAAACGCGGCGGTTGGCAGGGCATGGGGGGCGATGTGGGAGCGGTGTGGACGCGGAGGGAGACGGGCGTGGGGATGCGAAGACAGGAAGGGCAGTGCAGAGGGTGGAGGTATGGGTGCAGGGGAGGGGCGTGGGTGGAATGGGACAGGGGGTGGGACGGGCACATGGAGACGGAGATGGGAGGCTCAAACGCGCGTGAGAGGCAGCCGTGGCAATGGACGGGCGGAAGGCACAAGGCGGGTTTCGCGCAGGGCGGGGACGCCGCAGCAACGAGGGATAACAGGATGGGCGCCGAGACGGAGACGCGTGGAGGACGAAGTCGCGAGGCGGAACAGGACGGGCATGGGCACGGACAAGGGGCGAGGGTGGAGGGGAGGGCGCAGGTGTCAGGCAGCGTAGGCAAAGGCCGCGGAGGACACGTGCAAGGGGGGCGGGGAGGCAGCGGCGGGGCACAGAAGGGTCGGCGGCGAGGGAGCGGTGTCGAAATGGGACGGCGCGGTGGGCGTAGCGGACAAGAAGGCTGATGTTGCACAGCCCCTTGATCCGCGCGCTAAGGTCGGGGTGGGAGTTGAATAGAATAGGTGATTGTTTTGGGAATTGAATCCGTTCCCGCAGCCTTGCGGGAACGGTTTTGGGAGAGATTTTTTTTTGGGTGGCGGTGCGTTCCCGCATCGTTGCGGGAACGGTTTTTGAAGAAATCTTTGAGGTGATTTTTTTTGGGTGGCGGTGCGTTCCCGCATCGTTGCGGGAATGGTTTTTGAGGAAATTTTTTAGGTGATTTTTTTTTTGGGTGGCGGTGCGTTCCCGCATGGTTGCGGGAACGGGATTTCTTTGGCGGGGAACACAATTTTCCAATAATGAATGTTGAGCTCGGAGGGGAATGGTCCTAGGATTTGAGAGTAGATATGCGCCTGGAAGCAGGGCTGTGGAAATGAGTAAAGGTTGGAACTCATCTCTAAGCCGACACCCACCTGAATGCGACGATGCAATATTTCCAGGTTCCGCAACCAGTCGGTCCTTCGTGGTCAGAATCATAGAAAACGACATGATCCTCTGAATTATGGAGGCCTGAGGTAGATAGCGAGGTGTAGAGGGACTCGGCTCGAACGGGGGGCAAGAGCTATTATGTGAGCGTTTGAACGACGATTCGACGAATCTCGTCCAATTTGAATTCGGATTTCGAGGTGTGGAAACTCAGAACGGAGCGGAGGCTGAATGGATGCAATGGGGATAGGCTAAATGTAGCCTGAAGCTTTTCTGCAGACCCAGAGACATTAGTATAAGATACAGATCAAGAAAAATAAAAACTTGCCTGAAAGCCGGCGCTCTTGATTCTCCAGTCGGTGATACAGTCGCACGGGAAGAAGTTTGGGACAGGAGGATAAGGATGGGTGGCTTGGATCGGGAGATGCAGTGGCAAGCAATGCCGTGCATCAGGACCTGCGCCTCTTCACGTTGGTGGGAAGAGATGTATCGTCAAGCTTTCGCTTGCGTGTGACGTGTGTAACAGGCGGGCGTGAGACTGGGGGAAGGAACACAAAGGGGCCCTGGCTGGGACCAGCAGCCGCAGAGGCGGAGGATGACATTGGCGCCGACATGGAGATGGGCGTGGAGATAGGCACACGCACTCTGCGGACAACAGGCGCCTGGATAGGCGCCGTCAGCACAGCATTTGATTGCTGGAGGCGATCAAGCCGCAAATAGATATCCTCCGTCTCCGACGGGCCAGCGCCGTCCACGTCGCAGGACGGCGCCTTGGACGATGGCGCGTTGAACGGCGCGCGCATCTCGGCAGATGCCGAAGCAGCTTCCTCCTGTGTTCCGTGTACTATCGTGGTCTTCAACGCAAGATACTTCAAGCGTCGAAACTCGACTCGGACGTCCTCGTTTTGACGACAGCAGATTTTATCCTTGGGGAAAGGTGTGAGGATGACCAGCCCTTCCAAAGAAGTCGCCCGGGAGACCATGACATATGGCGACTCGCTACCCTTACACGCGGTAAAGTTAACAATGCATGCAGGCATTGTTTTGCCTTGTGCCTTGTGGGCCGTAATAGCGAACGCTGGCATTATCGGCAACTGGGTTCTCTTGACGGTAAGTGTAGATTTCGAATACGGGTGCTTGAACTTGATGTCAACTGTATCCCTCAAGCTGACGACATGATGCTCTGGTAATTCCGGCAAAATACCAGGTGTCGTGTCTGGCGCTTCCACAATGCATGATATGGCGTGGCGCTTGCCGTCTTCTCCAAGCTGGTAACGAACATCAACTAATTTGCCCGTGCAACCATTGACTACCCCACCAGGGACATCAAAGTTCTGGGAAATCATAACTGGCATACCGATGACAAGAGGGATTCTCCCTAGCCGTGAATTTGTTTTGCCTGAATCCATCTGCATCAGCTTATCCCTCAATTCAGGGCTTGTTACGGGTGTGTTCTTGGTATGCGTGTCTTGCGCATGGTACCAGTGGAGCGGTCGTCCTGTTTTGCGCGCAAACTCGTGAGCCATTTGGATGTTCAATGTATCCTTCATCGCGTTCTCTGCAACAATGATTGGCGCGGAGCTCCACAGGTCGCTGTCCCAGTCGATGTTTACCCGGTTTGCCAACCGTGTGTTCAGGAGCTCGTAATCCGCAGTTGTACACTGTCCCTCTCGTAACCGAGCCAGTAGCTCCACGAACGGTTGGTTTTCAGGTCCACTCTGCCGCATATTCTCGGTTAAGAAGACAACTGAGTTTACAGACAGCCACAAGAGCTTGCCGAATACTACCTTCTGTCCGTTTTTGGTCCCAGCCCGTGCGATATCTTTCGTATCCAGGTGAGCATACAGTCTCTTTTGTCCTACGGGAGGCAGTTGAGCGAAATCACCAGCGAACACAAGATTAATACCACCAAAGGCAAGGTCATTCCCTTTAGCTACGCTAAGAGCACGGCTAATGTCATACAGAAATGCACACCCAACCATAGAGATCTCGTCGATGAACAAATAATCAACCCCCTCCCACATTGCCACAAGTTCGCGTTTCGACTTTGCACTAGGGGCGGTCCGATAATGATCACCAAGCATAAGCGCCGAATGAAGTGTCATCCCGGAAATGTTGCGAGCGGCCACACCAGTGTACGATGCCAGCCGAAATCTACGTGATTGTCCCCGGCTGACAAAGAAATCCTGCAGCGCGTTGATGACTCTTGACTTTCCAGTTCCCCCGGGACCTCCTAGGTGCATACGCAGCGGTTGTTTTCCTTCAGATATACTGTGCTCGGCCACAATGGAAAAGGCTCGCGCTTGCTTGGTGTTCAAGGTATGTCTTTTGACGATTGTTGGGATATCGGAACTGTCTGATGCGTGAGGCAGTGATTCAACGGGGTCGCGGGTCAATAACATATCTGCGTCACGAATAATCGGTTGCAATGGAGCGGACACCTGTTCACGGAATACCGTACCGTCACGTATAAACCCGGCAGCTGTTCCTGGTGAGTTTGTCCGAGCCTTTGCCGGTGCTGCAGCGTCAGGGTTTGTAGCCAAGGTGGAACGTTTCCAGTTCTCCTTTCGCGCTTCGTACGTCTTGCGCCACAAGGACTCCGCTTTGGGGTTATGCTCTGCCACGAAAGTGTGTAAACCTATATCCGGTGAGGTAGGTCCGTCCGATTCTATGTGCCGTCCCAGCAGACCACATCGCTCAGCATATCCCAGAGCATCCACAATGTCTGCGCGACTATTCTCGGCATGCATGGAACGGGTGCCTTCCATAGAGGTCAAGTGGGCTAGCAGCGACTCGTCCGTCTCCTCGCCGAAATCATTAGATGATCTACAACCTCGCTGAACTTCCAGTGTGAACCCGGCTCTCCTGCGATTACGACGATTAGCAAAATGTGCGTCCCTACTGTCCTTGCACTCGTGCAACAACTGCATATTATTGATGCAGTCCAACACTGCTTGTGAACAAGTCGGTAAGAATTCCCGGTATGGCTCCTCCCATGTCTGATTTGACTGGCGTAGATCATCAGCATGCCGCCATGGCTTGAACAGGATCAACATTAATCGTGCGTGCTTATGTACAGTCGCCGGGGTATCCCTCCGTGGTAATGCTGGACCTATAGGAACCGGGACTTTTCGTTGCAAGTATGACTTAACTTTCATGACATGAGTCCCCTCTTCCAAGTGAGTACCCATAAACGGAACGCGCGGCATTTTACGTCCTTCGAAGTCAAGGATGGTCTCGCGAGTCCATTTTTCCTCCTCGTCAAATGGGTCTGCAGGAAGTTCAAGTTCTGGCTCGACTGGTTCATCGTCGTCATCGTCGTTGCTTGCTGAGCGTTTCGACTTTTTGATTTTCTCCTTTTCTGTTTGCGCCACAAAATCCCACACATTGACGTCCTCTAATAGTCCACCGCGCTTCTGATAATCGCAGGCTTGATTAGCAGTTGGAACGAGTTTCCCAGTCACATCCAACGCGAGTTTGATTTCGTCGTGACCATCCTGTTCGTCGTCATCCAGCTCAGCAGCCGCTGCCTCTATGTCTCCAAGGTCGGGCTCTTCGTCCTCCGGCTCGCGCTCATCGTTACTCCCGTTTAGGTCTGAGTCAGTTTCGATTGGAGCAAGTTCA
>JARJLF010001282.1:0-87195 GCA_029378395.1 Mycena leptocephala | reverse complement strand
GGAGGCTCGCACTCGGCCGTCGGATCCGTGCCGGTTAATTCTCAACCGCGGGTCATCCTCACAAGCAGCAGGAAATCAGAGGAACGAGCAAACGTTAAAGTCAGAACAAGTCTCATCAGTCATACCTGGGTGCTGTTGTGTATTAAATAAGGGTCATCATGATCAGTTATGCCTGGGTGCTCTTCGTCTTCGAAGCGTGTAGAAGGTGCCATACGCAGCGCGCCAGATGCCATACATGCCAAATGGTACTGTTCGATCGTGGTTCGACTTGGTGATCCGTGAGGCTGTGTATAGTGCAGCTTTAAGAATGGCCGCCAGCCATTTTGTCCCACAACGACGACATGGAGTCTTCTCCCTCCTCTAGTGATGCTGGTCCATTCGACTCTGCACCAAAGGCTACATCCTCGGACAAACTTGCACCCGACATTTCCCACCTCACACTTCCCAAATCACAACTTCCCTTCACCCCACCGACATTTCCTGAAGGAGGGCTTCGTGCGTGGGGTACAGTGGCCGGAGCGTATGTCTTGCGTCTTCTTTGGCATTAAATAGCCTCAAGCACATCATCAGATTCCTCGTGCAATTATGTGGCTTTGGGTATGTCGAGGTATTCACCGATCTTCCGAATTCTCAACGCCCTTAACAGATATGCCACCGCGTTCGGTGTCTATCAAGGTTACATTAGTCACATTCCCCGAAAACATGACCATTGACCTTCCGCCCCAGACTTTTACACACGTGACTACTTGACGCAATCCTCACCCTCCGCGATCTCGTTCGTAATACTTCACTTCACGGTCAGCTTATTAACCATGGACTTTCTCAGATGGATTGGAGGCATCAATGCGTTCATTGTAATGTCTGGAGGACTAATTGCCGGCCGTTTATATGACCGGGGTCACTTGTGCGTTTCGTTTTTCCAGCCTCGTAACAGCCCAAGCTGAAGCTTCAGCCAGCTACCTTCTTCTCTGGGGTGGAAGTTTCCTTCAGTGCTTCAGTTTATTTATGCTCTCCCTTTGTAAACGGAGCAACTGTACCAGGTTCACCTAACTGTTTTCTATCCCCTAGTCCCACACGCCTAACATGAAATTCCAGATATTCCTCGCCCAAGGCCTCGGCCTCGGGATCGGCGCTGGCACAGTCTTCGTCCCCAGCGTCGCCGTCGTCTCGCACTACTTCCAAAAGCGCCGCGCCCTCGCCATGACCATCGTCGCTTCAGGCTCCTCCCTCGGGGCTGTCGTGCACCCCATCATGCTCAACAATACCATCAACCGGCTCGGGTTTGCCACCACCGTCCGCGCGAGCGCAGGTTTCGTCGGCGGCCTGCTCCTCATTGCGTGTCTCCTGATGCACCCTCGGCTCCCGCCCCCGACAAGCCATCCACCCTTCTGGAAATCGCTCCCGCGATTCGCGAGGGACCCCTCCTATGTCTTTGCTGTCATTGGGTTCGTGACCCCGCTCGTCCGTGCGCTATCTGTGATAATTATTGCTAATATTTAATGCCCAGAATGTGCGGCTACACCGTCGGGTTCTATTTCACGCTATTCTATCTCCAGCTCGACGCTTTCACGCACGGGATAAACCAAACGCTCTCGTTCTACTCTGTCAGTTCCTTCCTCTTTCTGCTTCTTCCTTTTACACGCTTCGCCGGACCTCGCCGAATTAACGATTAATATAAACCCAGCTCGTCATACTGAACGCCTCTTCCTTCGTCGGCCGGCTGTCACCAGGGCTCTTCGCTCACCGGATTGGGGTGGTGACCATGGCCACCGCGGCCGCGGGCGTCTCGGCCGTCCTCATCCTCAGCCTGATTGCGGTGAAGAATGTTGCGGGCGTGGTAATTTTTGGGGTGCTGTGGGGGTATTGTGCCGGCGTCTGTGCGTCCCCTGCGCCATTTTATCTGACCGTTGCTAAACCGTCCTCTTCCGCCAAAAATTAAAAATAGTCGTCGGCTCATGGCCCCGATCTTGACGCTTCTAACAGACGATCTCGGTGAACTCGGGTGCGCTATTCCCTAATAACTTTTGCTCCCTTGGCTATGTCGTACATCACGTCGAACTAACAACCATCTCGGCCCTGTGCAGCCTCCGCATAGGCGTCGGCTTCGCGGTGGCCGGTCTGGAGCGCTCGCTGGTATCTCCACAAATCTCCTCCAATCTCTTTCCATTTTCCTAACCAACCCGCGCCTGTTTTACTGTAGGCTCACCCATCAACGGCGCGCTCCTCACCGCTCAATTCCACTGGTGGGGCCTGCACTGTTTAGCGGGGTGCGTGCATTCCGGCCTCCGCACTTCTTCTTGTGATGATGAGGTTGGCATACAGATCGTGACCTTCGTTGGATTCCTGTTCTGCATTGCTACGATTGTCGCGTTGGGACGGAAAAAGAGGGCTGTTGCTACTGTTCATGTGGGAGAGAAGCAACTGGTGGAGAAGGCGGCGGAGGAGACGGCGTAGGCAGTGTCCAATGGGTCATGCATGCTTGGGTTCACAAGAGGAGCGCCGCGGACTCGAGGTTAAGTTTCATATTTGCCTCTTTGCTTCTCGCCGTGATCATTGATGACCCGACGACCACTGACATGTCCGGCGCCATTGGCAAACCTCCACACCTCCTTTTCTTTGAAGCCACTATTAGAATAATACCTCTTCAGTCACCGTCCTAGCAGTACAGACTGAGGAGGGGAAAACACGATGGCCAGTATAAGCATGACAGAGCAGACAGTGATATGTATCAGTAAGAAGAAGAAAGATGACAAGGAAGGAAGAAGAATAAGTAGCGCATGCACGCTCTGATGAGGCGCTACGGAGTTGCTCCCTCATGTTTTGGTTCTGGGTTTCTCTGGATGTCCAATCCTGTCCAATTCATATGGACAACAATTCCGGAGCTCTAAATGGAGCCAAACTGATTTTGACATGCACGAATTCAATGATGATGGTGGATTGAATAGGATTGAACTCGAGCCGCTGTCAGCGGCCATGATAAGTAAGCCGTTCCCCAGCTGACCATTTCGCAATCCATCCACAGATAAACTTGAGATAAACACCCAGTTTCTCGCAGCGAATTCATTGCGTTCAAGGCCCTCCTAGACTTACCCACTCTTAAGGTCCATATGCGCAGCTGGGCAGACCACATCTGTCTAGAGACCTACACAATCTCTGTGTTGCTCCGTATAGCTCTGTGTAGCGGCCCGTAGCTGTGCGTAGGCCTGTCAAGGTATGTATATGTCAGGATAGCTCTGCGTAGCTTCCTAAATGTCACTTTCTCGGAATACAGTCGAAAGTGTTTGAAAAATTAATGTTTGGTTGAATAAACACGAAATTAACCCCAGCGTAATTGAGTAGAGATGAGTTTAGGTACCTATTCCGCAGTTATATTATACTATTAAACCTGCGGCCGCTGAGCATCCGACAATTACAGACATAACTAGGCCAAATGGCCTGAAATTCAAGCCTTCGCTTTCTTTCACGTCAATTTAGCGGACCAATATCCATGGTGCTGGTTATTAATAGTGTTCAAGCCATTTTCAACCTCTTTCACGTTCACCGCTATTATTTTCTTTCTGCGGAGTTCCTTGGCCCATCGGAAACGGCATGTGCTGTGTTCACAATGTAATGCCCGTGCTTGTTTTCCTGCTCTGTTCCGTTTCGGCAAACTTTGGCAGGGATCCGGGAGCAAACAGGAAGTCAACCGGGAAGACAAAAAGTGAGAACTTTGAACACCACTAGTGAGGACACCAGCGAACCTGAGCTCTGTACGCGGCGAACTATTTTTGCCCAATCGGTGTCTATGGAAGCCCAGGTCAAACCGAATACCCAGACCCAAGACGGATTCGAAACGATTGGACTACGTGCTGTTCGTCAGATGCATCCAATTGTTTGACGCACAATTAACTCCGGTTTCAGAGCCTGGTTACAATAACCATCGTGAAGCAGGAGTTCAACGCATTTGTTGAGGCTGCCTTTCCTTCCGGGGTCTTGGCTTTGCTATCGGAGGCTCCAACGGCGTTCGCTACTGGTTTCTTGTCGGCCTTCAGTTCAGATGCATCAAGAGGGATAAAGCGAAAGAACGTGGACTCCATTGATAGCGTACGATAAAGATGATGAAGACACCCCCACCGTGCGCCGCCCACGGAAGAGTCCGGCGTATATCAGATCCTGTGCGCCTTCGCCGCCTTCCCTTCACAAGCGCCACCAACGTGGCTTTGAGCCGTCGACACCTCCCCACCCCAGGCGCCTTACTGTACAAGAGCAAGATTCTTTATTTCATGTCCCTCCGTTCACCATATCCTCTCCTCCTACACCTACACCTACACCTACACCTGTGCCCAAGAACAACACTATACCAACAAGCGCTACAACCAAAAACCTTTCCGCCACACCCTCTCTTGCTGCGTCAATTATATCTAAATTCCAAGACCCTGGGGTCAACTAGGAGTGGCGCGCATGAGCACGACATTTGATGGACGGTTCATGATTCTATTTTCTTACCCTCTCCTGCTCCGATTTTCTTTCTCGTTTTGTATAGTTCACTCGATATGTATTAAGGGCAATGCCCCGGATAACGGATGTACTCTTTCTAAATGAATGTATTCTTTACCAATCCTAGGATGTTTTTCCTGGCGGGTGACAAAAATATCAACCATACATGCGACAGCCACGACTGCCACGTCAATCGCGCAATCCTTGTCTATTCATGGCACTTATAGCGGTGAACTGTTATCAGTGCACCGCGTGCTGGGCAGAGACAAGCCGTACAAGGAAAATCCTCCGGACCAATGGGGCAGAGGCGAAATTTAGGGTTGGCTACGAGCTGCGGGAAGTGGAGGAGCCTGTGCGGGATGGCTGATGATATTGCAGTGGATGGATTCATAAAATGCATTCTCTCCACCGACTGATCCGCTTTGGAGTCCTCAAAAAAGATATCGGATAGCAAGACCAATAGGACATTCGGACTGTTCAGAAGTCGTCTGGTCTGGATTGATAAAGGAAGACTACATTCTATGTACTCTGTTTGATGAAGTTTGAGATGCGCCAGACATGCTTCGAGAATGGATTTGGCCCGGATCTTCACAGGCACAGGTCTCGTGGAAGGTAGTTGAGGCATGCAGACCTCCAATTCAACATCAACTTTCTGCAGACTTAAGAAATCAGAATGAGGGGCCAGCCGTAAAGATGAAGTGGAGTACGGGGATGCATTACAACAAAAGTTGTTGGTGCCAAGGTTTTCTCACACAATTCAACAAACACAAAAAATGGGTTATATTCGCGACATTTAACACGAACGCGCCCGGACGTAGAAGGTACAAAAATCGACGACAACAGAAAGTCAAAATCTCGACGAAATTAATTTCCTAACAACGCTATCTCTTCGCTGCAGGCTCAGGCAGTGATGGGGATGCAGTTGATGGCGATGAGACCACCTAAAGATAAATCCGCGCTCAGTTTTCGCAAGAGAGACGGAGAAATTAATGGGTACGTACCCCACTCCTTCTCGGGGGCGTCGCAGGTGACGGTGGTGGAGCCGCTAAATGAGGAGTTCAGATTGAAGATTAACAGTGATGTGCGGATGCGCTGCGTACCAGTTGTTTCCGGCGACGGTGATGGGCGAGCAGCTCAAACCAACGGGCACGTTGATGCCAGTGAGGTCAAGGCGAGGACGGCTGCAACGGCAGAAGCCGCGGCGCTGCTAGAAGAGACAACGCTGTCGCAGCACTGGGGGGAGGACGGCGGTGTCACCGGGGGAGGGGGAGTACCGTTGGGCATGGCGGCAGCAAGGGTCTGAAATGAAGGTCATATTCATTTAAACATGAGACAGTGCTGAGGTTGATGCGTACAATGAGCACCGAGGTGACAACGACAGAGAGCTTAGAGAACATATTTGTTTGAGAGAGAGCTTGAACTACGAGGGGATGTGTTCGAGTGAGGTTTGAGGGAGGACAGACCACTCTTTATACGTGTTCCGTCAGCCATTCCCGCGATTATGCAGGGTACTTGGAGTCCAATTACCTACAACTCTGTGGAGCAGTGGAGCCATTCGACAACGCAAAACCATGAAATGTCGGCTGCATATGAATGGTAACTTAATCATAATCCCTCACCTTAGGGGCGGAGCACAAGCAGGTGGGGCGTCTGTGGAGTAATTCAAATATATATATATATAAGAACGTCTCATACTTTTCTCACGTCAATCAAGACCGCGGAGCTAGAGGATTGTGCATTCCAGCGTTTCAAAGTAGAGCTTCAGGTTTGATCATGCATTGTCAGCCGCAAGAAATGAACCTGAGGTCCGCTCTAGCTCTCCTAGAACCACTCTTGCAGTGTCTTTCACCCTTGATAAAAAAAGTGACAAAATTGATGCGTACATGAGTATCCATAGCGATGTTCTGGCGGGGGAAGAGCGCGGCTCATCAAGTCCAAAACCGGAAGATCTTCACATCCTCGGGTATTGAGTTTCGACGTCATTGGAATCGGCTGTCGAAGGGTTACATTTAGAGCGATGTGTATCGTGATCAGTCAAGAATCGAAGGGAAATTGCTGCCTTGTATGCCCGGGGTGTATTTGCGTCCTCGACGTCATGGACGTGTGTTCTGCAATACCGAGAGTCGAGCTGCGAGTTAGTCCGAAGACAGCCATTTGCCAGGGATCCCCGAGGACCCGACTCATCGTGATCCTGGATCGATCCATGAGTTTTTCGTGCGAAGAGCTTCTTTTGGAACCGACACAAGGCTTGGAACGATGTCATAATAGGGTGCCTTCCATGTCTAAGCTCAGGCAAAGCATGCGATGTAGCTGGGATACATCCGCGGAACACGTTGGTGGCTGCAGAAATATTATGGGTGCATGTTTGGTTCAACAGCTTCCCATGATTCATGATTGCATCAGCTTTTCTCAATTGTTCCGAAAGTCTCCGAAATGCCAAATCGGAAAAAGCTCAAAAATGCGAGCAACATCACGTATTGAAGCCATAAAAAATCAAAGGCTTCAACTATGCGCAGAGTGTTCGCCCCGAAGGCTTGGAGCCTCAATGTAGGTACCGATATTTTGTTGTTAAAGAAGTGGAAATGGGAATGGTGGTGATTAAATAGATGCATTTTATGACTGCTTTTAAGTTCCCTCGAGACTCAGAGCCGATTGACGTCGAATGGGGCTCGTTCCATCAAAGTCAACCCGAATGCAATAAGCCCACAAACGTCCAGGTTCCCCCGAGAAGGCAGAATAATTTCAACGGATGATTCGTATACTGCGGATCAAGGTCTTAAAATTTACCATGATTTCGAGGGCTTAAGTATGCGCCGCGATGACATTGAAATCCTCCCGTCAGGGGTCTTCGCTGCGATTGAGAAGTACTGCCAGGTTACTGGAACCATCAATGCGTTATGGTTGGGGCATGAATAATTTCCGATCGAGACATCGCGTGTATCGAAGGGGGGAGCGAAGAGTTGGGGAGAGAGACAGACAATACGATCTTACGGGCCGAGGTTCTCCTCCGCCACTGGCACTTCCGTCATTTTGTTCCTACACGAACATTCTCGCAAAACGTGCCGTAACTGCCGTTCGATACATAGGTGAACGATACCGAGGTTCCATTCAATATTCGCACGGTCAACCGATGTTTCTTGCGCTGCGAAGTGGGAAGTCGGTAAAGCGACGGCATAGGCTCCGGATCAGAATAACCCGGTTAGAGAATACGCGGCATCAGACCCGAAGATCAAGCGGAGATGGCGGAGTTCTAAAGGGGCTAAATTTATGAAGACCAGCTTAACATTGTAACAACGACATCCCACGTTATATTCATGGTTATCATGAGCCTTAACGCCACCAAAAGCATAAACAGGGTTCCAAGCGCATGCGCTCCGGTGTGGTACCTCCCGGTAAGCCTAATTGAAGTGAAGACCCAATATATTTGCAAAAATATATTGTTCGGAAAGGCTTTTGCTATCTTGGGTGTTTGTGTTCGTGCACGGGTCCTTCTTCCATCAGAAAAATCCCGCAGAACCTCAGGAACCATCCAGTCCTCGCCGAATTTTGAACAGCAAATTCCATCTCGTGCCTTCGTATTGCCGCGCATTATCCCCCCTGCTCCCATTTAAACGCGGCTTGTAAGAGGCACAATCCCTGCCCATCCAATGTCCACTTGCAAGGATTGCATACGCGGTATTGGCATCTACAAGGCTCCCAGTCACCTCTCTGCGGAGGCGTTCCAGGAGAAGCTCCAAGCACACATGGACGAACTTATGGCGCTCCCCGCCGCGAAGAAGGTCCTCCAATGTGATTTAATCAGTAAAGCGATTCTATATCAAGTGCAATCTAATGACCGAACGTCGCAGATGATACCGAACAAGAACATAGAGGAAGAGATGACGAATGCGGGGTTGCCGGGGGCACAGAGCACCATTGTCGTCTTAATGGAATAGGAGGTCAGCGAGCATATTTGTGCAACGCGACACTAACCTGACGATCTGACCATAGAGCGTCGAGGACATGCGTGCCGTGAGTTGTCAAAGGACTCGCATATAACCTGTTTGGAGATCATACATTCGCCAGTTCGCCGGAGACGCCGAGTTGCACAAGTTAGTTTCGCGGGGAATGGCCGACTTCAACCTGCACTTGGACAGCGACACGTTCTCCGTGGATGTTGTCTCAAAAATTAGCAAGTAGGCCTATAGGATAATACCAGGTCATGAACTTGCTCGTGAATAGATGCACCATTCTTACTCCCAATTCAGATATTGCGATCAAGTCTCAACGTGTCTCTCGGCGTCCCTTATCTTCCGAAGCTCTAAATGATGTACAAAGTAGGGCTGCTTGTGATTAACTCCATCTTTCTGTCATATTCCATTGCGTTCTGTTTCTTTCGGGAGACACCTTATGCTGTGCTATCTGTGATTTAAGGAAGGCAGTATGAAATGTGAGGGAGCAACATATAAAATCTGTCCAAAGAGCATTTCTACTCGACGAACTTTTCAAGCTTTCCCCACAAACTGCGGTTTGTTCAGACCTTTGGAAAATTCGCCTAGAAGAATAAGATTGAGCTCTCGGTTGAAGTGCTTCCCCGATCCGAGCTGTCCCCTGCGTTCGGCGAGCCAAGGATTTGCGAGGACCAATTGGCTGGTTGGGGAGGACCGGCGGGGACGTCGCTGATTCGTCGGGCGTAAGCCCCTTGTATACTTGATGAATCCCTGGGCGGAGTTCGGGTTGATCGGCCAGCAAGGACCTGGGAGAAAACGAACTCGGACGAGTCACATACATAGAGAACAAAAACATAGGTCGGAATCGAGCATGCACGACCCAGAGTCATGATGGTGGGGACGCAAATGAATCCATAACATCGATCGATCCATTTATTTGCAGAATAAACCAATCATACGAAAAGGCCTACATCAGCTGAGTCAAAGTCTTTCTTTTCTGGCGCCTCCTACCTCAATTATTTCGTTCCAGTTGAATGGTTTGATGTTGAGGCTGAGATTCATAATGCGGAGTGTGCCCCCGAGTCCATTGAATTCACCGACTTCTATCTCCCAGGTGACGATCCGCCGAGCTGTCAACAGTCAACCGCAGCGCCTGCGTCGATTTTCTCATTCACGCGGCTCCGAATAAAGGCTGAGTAACGATAGTGTCGTGGATTCTTGGGTGCCTGAATTTGTTTCCACAAGGTTTATTTCACATCTCCTCGGCATCACAAGTGTTCATTCAAGGCGAGCCCAATCTTTGAATACTCGTTGATTGTTGCCGGAGCGGCGCCACGACCTGAATTTTGCTCTGTCTTGCGTTGCAGAACCTGTTCTCCTGATCGGTGTCTGCATCCCTCGCCCGAGAAGTCCTGATTAGAGCTTTTCAAGCTTCGGAATCCATTCAATATGGCAGTGGCGAAACACCGACCGGCCTTCAAAGTGACGGGGACCCACACAAAACTACGCCGGAGATGCGCTCTGTGAATCGGCGTCTGGATCCCTCACCCGAGAAGTCCCGGAATGGTCTAATTAAGGCTGCTCCAATCAAGTTGACATCACAGTCCCGCACCACCGAGCAGCGCTTGCCGCGGCGGCTACCCAATGCAACGCGAACGGAATCACCCAACTTTCGGGCTCTGCGGGGCGGGCATTCCAGAACGATGGCGCGTATCACTGTCGTTACTGTATTTAAGCCTCTCAGACCCCGCTTTCATCTCCATTCTTCTCATCTCCACGTCTTTTCGCCTCCTTCCACGGCGAGTCAAATGTTGTCTCTTGCAATGATTCTCATTCTCTCCGCCGTTGCTTTTACGAATGCGATCAATACTCTCGACAGCTTCAAAGACCTGTGCCCGCCCCTGGACAACAACAACGCACTGATTGACGCGGGGTCCTTCCCCCAGACTTCTCGAGTATTACCTGCTTTTACCTCGATTCTGCAGCATGCACGTACTCGTTCGCCGTCCGCTCCATCCTCTCATCCTTTATTTGCACAACCCTAATATACCTCTTGCATGAATCAGTTGACGTCAGGACCGAGTGCCTGTCCGACGTCCCTCTTCCAGGCGAACTTCACATTCTCGTGTCCGCCTGTCCCCAGCGGGGCGATCGTCATCGACGGCACCTTCAACGATGACAACTCGATCCTTACCTGCCGGGACGACCGAAATGGAACTTGCGATTTCCAATTTCCCGTGCGTTCCGCGTTCCTTCTGGCCCCTGATGGAGATTTTATTGTACGGCCACTGACTTTCGTCACTACAGCCGATTTCAAAAGTATGTACGGGTTTTACGAAACGGTGGTGTTCGATTTGTGCTTATGGTTGTTTTCTCTTGTTCACCCCTCGGCGCTTGCTCGGCGCCCTCGTCCATGCTCCATTTGAGTTCCTTCGTCCTTTCAGACACACTCTCTTAAACAGAACCCATTCTGCATGTTTTGGTACCCTTGGGTGGTTGCAAAATGATGAATAAAACTTGGGTATGGATTCTTTGAGGTGTGGAGTGTGTGGAGCATTGGACTAGCCGAAGCTAGCCGACGACGCAGGAGCAAACATGGGTAAACGCAAATCGAGCATCACCGTTTCGTAAAACCCGTACATACTTTTGAAATCGGCTATATTAGGGGGGTCAACTCAAAACGGGCCGCGACTGCGCGCCGTCGCTCTTCAACCAAGGCACCCAAGGATTCCACGCCGCGTTGGGAGGAAACGCCGCTGCCGCTGCCGTCGGCAATTCACTTCTCGAGGCGGTGCCCAACAGCAATGGCAGCAACAGCTGCGGACCCAGCGGGAACGGCATAATGATCTCTAAGCCGATCCTCATCGCGCTCCTCGCGATGAACGGCTTCCTCATTATTGTGGTCCTCGCCATCACCGGGGTATGGATATTCAGGCGCGGCCGTGAGGAGAAGCAGTCGCGCCCCGGCGCGCCACGGTTAAGCACTGGAACCGGGGTGGGGTACCGGACGGTTGAGAGCGTGAACGTGCCGCTCACGCATGGTGATGACGGGGGGCTGTCTCGGTAACCCAGACGTTCCGGTGATCCGGGCCACGCGAGTTTCGCTTAAGAATGATGGACGCAGAAGGCACCGGAACGTCTGGGGCATTTCGTATAGTACGACCCACCATGGTGTCACGTCACGCTATGGCCATACAGGCTGAATCCCCGCCGGGGTGCCCTCAAGGTTGCACATGAATAATTTGACATTGTGTTTGAAGCCTATGGATCCTTTCCCCCATTTTTTTCTGTGTCCTTTGAGGGTTCCTCGGGGAAGTTGAACATTCACCCACCTCAAAACACGCTTGTTTTGAGCAGCCCACACAACCGTAAAATGAATTCCAAAAATCTGGGAAAATTTGTGGGTCATCAGACAATGGCCTTGAACCCTAAAGAACACTGCTTGAGGCTGGGATCGAGGGGGGAGGGTTAGAGAGCACATTGTGACACCATGGTAGGCGTGACAAGGTAAATGCCCCAGACGTTCTGGTAGCAATCCGGTCCATCATTTTTAAGCGAAACTCGCGTGGCAAGGATCAAACGCGGGCCGGATGCTACCAGAACGTCTGGGTTACCGAGACAGGACGGGGGGTACTATGATGCGCCGAAGCGCGCTTCCTAAACGCAGCTCCTCATGGCACAGACGTAAGCATCAGTTTCGTGATAATGAGTTTTAAATCAAACGACGCAAATTGTTGCAGCCCGTGATAGACTTTGCGAGGTAATCAGGCGGTAACTGAAGTCAGTGGCACTTTTGAGGAGATACGTACCTCCTGCTGAGCTTCGTTTCATTCCGGTGTGCCAAAATAGCGGCAGGGAAAGTCAGCAGGATGCAAGGTTGAGTCTGGTATCTTAGTTTATGGATTGCCAGTTAACTGATTGAAAGACACCCATCTCAACTCTCTATCTGTCGGATGGGCTCGTCCTTTGGGGAAGCGCACTGCGATGGCGTTAGTAAGTTGAAACTTGAGGCCTTAACGCACCCGCTGCCCTATGAAATAGAATGCGGATGTAGAAGAGGGGCAGGATGTGCGGAAGAAGGGCTTGACGAGGAAGGAGAGGGTGTATTCGTGGTCGGGGGGCTGGGACGTGCGTTAGGTTGAGTGCGAATGGGATGAAGGCCGGAGGGCGGGAGGGAGGGAGAAGAAAACGTGAGGGATGGGGATGGGGACGTACGAGATCTATTGGGAGCAGCAGGCGGCGCTTTTTCGTGCTGTCGAGAAAGATGAGCGCTACGAGAGCGGCGGCGGCGGCACAGACGTACACCGAGGGTCCCTGTGTGTCGCAGGAAACAATGCGGTGCCAAATGCGGCGAAGAGAGGGCAATGGGATGATAGTGTCCAGACATCGAGGCTACACGCCGTCTGGGAGTGACATCGGGCGGATACCGGTTGTTGCGGATCGATCAGACCTACCGACATCACAGACCCCGCGCGCAAAAGAATTCATCCAGTCGATGTGTTATTCCGAGCGCACACCGGCATGGTGAGTCATTGACGGTTGCAGCGATATATATCTGCCGCAGAAGGTCTTGCAAGCCACCCGTCGTTAGGGAGACATCTTAGAACCTTGCGATTAGCTAGGATACCCGATATATGGGTGCCCGAGGGCAATTAGTAGCGTGCCAGTGAGCAGGCCTGCTGAAGAATTCCTGACGCAGTGAGTCGGCTAGTGGGTGCTCGGCGCAGAAATAAAAGGAGACTCGGAGCCAGTGGCGTACAGTACCCGCTTTGTTGGCATGGTATTGAGCTGCGAGCCAAGACACGCCTGGGAGTAGGACCTGTGATTATCCCCCCGGAGGCCAGGTTCCAAAAATCTAGAAACCCGCAATTTTTGGCCGACACATTCCGACGAAATTTTGGTGATTTTTGGCCGACACGGACCTAGCCGAGGCTGCCAAAACGAGTAATTTTAGGTTCCCATGACCCCAAAATGGCAATTTTTCTCCCCAGCCCTATTTTTGCAGCATTGGCAACCAATCTGAGTAACTGGGGTGTTTTTTGCACCAAAAGAGCCCAATTAAACACGTCTTTGCCCTCAAAATTCCGACTCGACGGACCTGAATCTCTGGCTTTTTGGCCGAACCGGACCTAGGATTTTGGGTGCCGGAAGTCAATTTTTGGCCGACCAGAACCTGGCTTTCCGACCCAAAATGTCAAATTTTTGGCCGGCGCCGGCCCTGACTCCAAAGGGATAATCACAGGTCCTCTGGGAGTAGAGTCCATGGACAGTCCGCTGCTATGTTCTGCTGCCCCGAGCCTTGAAAGTCGATGAGCGTAGAGAGTAAGAGAGACTCTCCGATCAATAATCAGCATCAATGCGTTCTACTACCCACGCTTCCCGCTTGTGAAGTCCCGGGATTGTCGCTGGCCAAGAATTCCGGGAAAAGAAGCTCCGTTTGCCAAAGTTTCCATTCCATACGAAGCGACATTGATTCTTGAAGAGGCGAGATGTGTCTTCCCAGTGTCGAGCATGAGCCAATAGATACTGGCGAGGACTGGCGAGGAGAAATCTGCGAGCCACGTAAACGGCAGAGAGAACTGTTGAGGATGCCAGTGAGACGTCGACTCAGGTCAAACTCAGGTCGACAAACTGGCAGTGCCAGTTTGACAGTTTGTAACTTTGTTGTGATGAGCGTTCGAAGCAAGATTCAGACACCGCCACTGATGCGGTCAAAACGCAAATCGCGTGACGTTACCTCATGCGTAACGTTACCCTGCGCTCTTTTCTTCCAATTTTCACCACCTTGCTTTCTTCCATCATCGTCCCTCCGCCGCGCCTATAACTGCGTATTCCACCAGCCTGAAATTGGCTGCGCTTCTGGTCTAGATCCGAGGAAAATACCCGGGCCACGCACCCGTAGCGTATCTGTGCCATTCCTGCTTGATTCCTGCATATTTTTTTTTGGAGCCACTCCTTCGAATTTCACGACACCATGGCCTCGAGTTCAACAACTTCAACTTCAACCCCCTATTTGAACAGCACGCCGCATCTTCCGAGCATCCCTGAGATGTTTCCCGAGCACATCTCACACCGCACTTCAGATGACTTCTCTGCCAGACTACCATCCTTGGCGTCATCCCACTCGTTCGACGACCAAATTCCCTCGACTCGGAGTCACCGCGTAGCCCGAAACTCGTCCTCGGTCTCTCGCTCAGGCTCGAGCTCATCCAACGGGGACGTCGACGACGCAGAGATTGATGATGGAGAAGGCGACGAATGGGGCAAGAAACACTCCTGCCGGACGTGCGGCAAGCGTTTCAGTCGCCCGAGCAGCTTGCGCATCCACGCGAATACACATAGCGGAGCACAGCGTGAGTGGTATTCTATTTTGTTGCATCATTTCTCGTTCAGCTCTGTATATATCCCTTCATTCTCAATGCCGTTTATTCCATTCCAATCCATTTCCCTCACCAACTCCCTGCTCTTTCTTCTCATTACAATCCCTCAACCCCATCTAATCTACGTTATTACAGCCTTCCGCTGCCCCTTCCCCTTGTGCGGCCGTGCGTTCAGTGTCAACTCGAATATGCGCAGGCACTTTCGTGGGCACACCTCCGACGCCAAGTCGGACTCGAAAAAGCCAGCCTCCTCTGCCAAGTTGGACTCGGAGCCGGCTTCCGCTCCCGCCAAACTGAACTCAAAACAGAGCTCCGCCTCCACCAGTGTCCTTGATCGCAACCCCACCTCCACCCCAACCTCTCCCACGAATCCATCCACGACCGCTAACACCAACCCTGCGCCGCCTTCCCTAATATCGAACGCGTGCGCCGCGTCCACCTCATCGAACCCAAAGCCGTCGCCGTCGCCGCCACCGCCACCGCCCCAGACGACATACGCGACATACGCATCGCAGCCCTCGTACGAATCGCACACGTCACCAATCGCAAGATACTCGCACCCATCCCAACCATCCCACCACCCTGATTCGTCCTCATACTCGTACCCGTACGCACCCGCGTCCCACTCGCACTCGCACGCCCACGCCCATCCCCAGTTGCACCTGCCATTCACGTACACGGATCCGTACGCGTCGCTCGCCTCGCCAGCAGCAGCGCCGGTGCCTCCTCCGCCGTGGTGGGGCGACGGCGTTCCCGAGCACGCGCGTGCGCCGGCTTCGGCTTCGGCGTGGGATGCGTGTCCCAGCGGGGGCGGGGGTGAGGGCGAGGGCGGGTGGGATCTACATCTACAGATGCAGCGCCGCGGGTGGGTCGAGAATGGGAATGTGATCGAATACGCGGATGGGAATGCGCACAGGATGGAGTACGCGAACGGGGACGGGCACAGGATTCATTACGCGCCCGCGTCTTCGTACAGCGAGAGCGATGTGCTGAGCGAACGATAAATGTTCGTCCACTCTCACCGTCAATCCAGCTCTGCGCAGTCTTGCACCTTCCCCTCCCACATCCGCATCCAAATCCCTACCTTTCTTTCATATCATCACCTCCCGCACTTCAATCCGCCCCGTAACCGCTCTGCACTGTGCACATGTCCGCGCCGAATACGCGTATCGCCCCGTCATTCCCTTGATCGCGTTCTTAATCTACATGAGACTGTTCTCATCCTGTCGGCCGTGCTTTTGCTCGATAGATAGCGTCGGCAGTAGCCATTTTAAGGCGGAAGAACCCCATAACAAATACCACGAACTGGTACCCTAAATCGCTTTCACCAGCAGTACATACCCGCTCACGGATCGCCGTCATCGCCAAGATTGTTGGCTACATCCGTGCGTGCTAGGTTTATTGGTGGACTAACTTGTTCCTCAGGCAGGCAGCCACACACGTCGGCGAGCGATGTCTGCAAGCATGCTTATCCGACCTTCGCGCTTTGACATGCTGCATGCGAGGAACAAGGCAGGTAACGTAGGGTTACCGCAGGTGTGACCAAGCGGCCCGTTGAGAACAATCAAGCGGAGACTCGGTATGGCGTCCAGACGCGATGGATCGGATAATTCACCTCGGCGTGTCAGTCTCTTTCCTTTACTGACTTCGACTTGTCTCATAGCTTCTGTCAACTCTGGCGGCCTCGTACTTCCTCCGATTCCCCTGCACCGATTTATACTCCTCCTCTCTGGCTACAAGACCTTACCATCACCCGCTCTGTTGCGGCAAACCACCGAGCCCGATATTACGGCCTCCACGCGGCGCAGTGCCAGCGCTAACGATTGAGATAATTTTCACTTACTCGACCCCCAACCCCGTAATGTGCACCCCAACGCAATTTTTTTCTGCAGTACAACCGGACTTATGACCCGATTTGGAATCGGCACGTGTGTTGATTGTATGCGATACCTTAGGCTTCTTTACAGCCTTGTACATAACATCCTCCAATTCCACATAATCTTTCCACATACCTGCCCGCGAACCACCTCGCGTTAGCTCGTTCACATAGGCGGTTGAATTCTTTTGCATCAGGACTGTAATTCTCAATTTATTGCGAATCAGCCGGGGATGGTTTCACCCAATGCCTCCATACCCAGCATGGCGGAGTCCACACATGAAGGCACTCCTATCCAGAGGGGCGGCCAAGACAAAATCGGTATGTCTTGTGTTTCATCATCTTTGCATTACAACCGCCGGCGATCAACCAATTGGATCAAGCGAGACTTTTGCTTGTGTCCCTGACCTTGTTCTTCCTTATGCCCTCTTGAAGGGGACGCTTTCTGTGGCAGTGGGGTGACTGACCAGGCGCACTCAGGCGCGAGCTCAGACCACTGCCAATCATTGCAAGCATCGCAGTATCTGTCTCTCAATGCCCCTCCAGATTCGCCCGAGGGTTATCCACCTCGTCTTTACGCCACCGCCAATGTCCAGTATCCTCCTCCCCGCTCAGGCTACCCAGGACAATACATGATGTCACCCCCTCTCACCCCGCCCACCGGCTTCCCCTACCCGCCCGCCTTCCACATCCAGGAGCAGCCCCAATACCCCACCATCGTGTCCTACCCCCAGTACCAAGCAGACACGCCCCCGGACAATCCCCCCACGCCCCAAGACGTGCCTTTACCCCAGCAGCCGTCCCCCGTCTTCCCCTCGTCTTTCCCCTACCCCTCTCCCATGTCCCCAACGTATCCGCTGCTGTCCAGCGCCTTCTCCCCGCCGCCAGCGATGTACCACCAGCAGCACGTCTACCCCGGCGCGGGCTCATGTCCGCAGTACCCGCACCACTCACCCGGTGGCGCGCAGGAGAGCGAGGGCGGCGGCACGTGGTGGTACGTCCCCTCGCAGCCTGCCCAACACACGCTCTACGAGGCCGGGCCGTCCTCGTACCAGCAGCCCGCCCACCAGCAGCACTCTGAAGGCGGCGAGTACTCTGGCGGGCCAAGCTCGCACCCCGCGTCCCCGACGTACGCGCACCAGTCGACGCCCTCTTCGTCGTCCGCGCCCACGCCCGTGCAGCTGGGCCGTGAGAAGCCTATCGTGCGCCGTGCGTACCACCCCAACCCGCCCGCGTACCGCTCGGAGTGGGTCATGTGGGCGGGGAACGTCCCGAGTGACGCAGTGCACGACGAGCTCTGGCGCTTCTTCACGGCGGACGAGACCGGCGGGGGCGGCGGTGCGTCCGATCATAACAGCGGCGTCGACGGTGTGGCGGGCAACAACACCGGCAACAGCGCGACAAACCCCACCCGCAGCGGCGTGCTCTCCATCTTCCTCATCTCGCGCTCGAGCTGCGCCTTCCTCAACTACGAGACCGAAGCTCACCTGCAGATTGCGGTCGCGCGCTTCAACGGCGTGCCGCTGCGCGCTGCGGACCCGCGGTGTGCGCGCCTTGTGTGTCGCGTGCGTCGGAAGGACGACGACCTGCGCGCGGGCGTCGGCGGGCAGCGCGGGACGGGCATGCACACGCGGTGGGTGAAGGCCAAGGCGGAGGCGGAGAAGGCTGTCCAGGGCAAGTCGGCGTCGGCGTCGGCGTCTAGCAGCCCACTTCCACTGGAGGCCATTCTCTCCGCCGTGTCAATCAATGATGATGATGAGCCGCCAGCGCGCCGATATGCAACGGACTCGAACAGTTCCGCCTCGCACTGGTACGCGTCGCACTTCCCCCAGCGGTACTTCATCCTGAAATCCCTCACTCGGGTGGGTTGCTCCATCCCTCCCTCCCTTCCCGTGTCTTGAGCCCTGAACGAATCCCCCCGCTTTGCAGGACGACCTCGACCTGAGTGTGCAGACGGGTGTGTGGGCAACGCAGAAGCACAATGAGGGCATCTTGGACCGTGCGTTCCGCACCAGCAAGGACGTCTTCATCATCTTCAGCGTCAACAAGAGCGGCGAGTTTTACGGATACGCACGGTGCGTTTATTTTTCCTTCTTTTCCCATTTGATGCTCACAGATTTTTGGTTGCAGGATGGCGGGGCCGATCGGGCAGTGCGAAGACGGGCGCGCGACGTGGGCGCATTGTTATAGCACCGCCAGCGCGCTCGTGGCCATCGGGCCGACGAGCCATTCCGTTCCGCCGCACGTCGCGAGTAATATCAATTCCGCGCCAGCGGTGCTCGGCAAGCCGCAAGGCTACATCAGCTCGTCGTCGCCCGTGCTCAAGGGCATGAGCCTCGATCAGGGCGTAGCGATGATGGTGGCGACGTCGGCGGCGTGGGGGGAGTCGTTTGAGCTCGATGAGGGGGCGCTGGTGCGCGCGATGCGCCCTGGGGGTCTGGAGCTCGGGTCCGTCGCAGAGGAGGGCGAGAAGGAGGACGGTGCGGCTGCGGCTGCGGCGGGGCGCGCGGAGGAAGGGGTGGAGGAGTGGTGGGGGCAGGACTTCAAGCTGCAGTGGCTCTGCACCGAGCGGTTGCCGTTCCTGCGCACGCGGCACATCCGCAACCCATGGAACCATGACCGCGAGGTCAAGATCTCGCGCGACGGGACGGAGCTCGAGCCGTCTGTGGGGCAGGCGCTGCTGGAGGAGTGGCGGCTGTATCTCGCGTCCGAGGGGGCGGGGTCAGAGACAGCCACAATCCACGCATCTTAAACACGCTAATGCATCAAGGGAGTCCGCTGTATTCTCTGCACATAGTCGTGTAAGTTCCGCTATCTTTTTTTCCGTTTGGCCATTTTTTCTCACTGGGAGTTTTTCCTTCTTTCTCCCCTTTCTCTGTCGTTGGGGCCAGTTTTAAGTAATCACGCCATGACAGGACAGGTTATCCTGTCATTCACGAAACAAGAAAGACACTGTCACTCTTTTAGCATTACGGTTACCCAGGGCTTTCGCTATGTTATCGCGCTTTGCTCGCACTCATTTAGATCATCCACGCATTGTATCAATAGACAGACTCAACTGTACCCTAGTACCACTGGCATCATACACGACGCGCCGATGTGCGCAGGGTCTTCTTGCACGTCTTCTTGCGAATCTGCGGGTAATTGAGCTTACTGTCTCTATGTGTAGGGGAGCAACGGTCACGGTAACGGTCCGTCCCTTTGTCACGGTCACGGTGAGCTCTGTTGCTTCGAAAAAATCGTGACATTGACGAAAGAAATCCGAAAAAAATTCCTGGCCTTGGGAATAGGTCGGGAAAGTCACGAAACCAGCATTTCTCCTCTGGGAAGCACTAGAGAAGTGCTAGAAATCCCGTATTCGGTCTGTTTCTGAGGGAAAAATATTTACTGTACTATTTCGACCGTAGATTCAGCCACTGTGACCTGTGACCACTTAGATTCACCTTTTGATTGATTCAATTTCCTTTTGGGGCGATTTTTCGGCATTTCCCGGCGAATTTTAGCAGGAAAACGGCCAAAAACCGCGATCCCAAAAGCCAGTGACCTGTGACGAAAATTAAATAGATTCAATTCGGGGCTGGCTGTGACCTGTGACCTGAATCTACGGTCGAAATAGTACAGTATCTTGTTGCCTTCTGACTCCGTTGCCTGAAAAAGAGGCAACGGGTATGTCACGGTCCTTAGTTGGTTGCTCCCCTACATATCGAGACAGTAGATCTACTTTCCTACTTATGGCTTTTAGCTTCCATATTTGGCAATGCGATTCTCATCGATGCCGTCCCGTCCCACTACTCTCTTCCCTTCGCGCCACCTCCATAGATCCAGCCAGCGGCTCGCCGTATGGTCGTACCCCGCAGCATCGTCTGGATTCAGTCCGGCGGCAGCGACCCCAGATTCGTGAGCGTGCCTTCGATGGACTAAATATTCATCCTTCTATCGGCTCACGCTCCAACCGACAGGCGACATCGCGCACCTTCCAATACAACCGCATCTGGTCTGCCTGCTGTTGCTGGGCGGCCGTCATTGTCGGAGCCTCGATAGCCGCTGGAGCTAAATGACAGTCATCAGCGACGATTCGCCGACGAAGAACTTCTACTGGACGTGCGTAACCTCACCTATTCTTGACGGCGGTGCCGCCTCCTCCGCGACCTCCAGTAGCCGGAACCTATTCTCCTCGTCTTCCTTCAACACCCCGAGGTCGATCCAGGTGATGAGCGCTTTGAGCGCAGCGGTCTGGTCCACGGCGCCGACGCCTTCTATCAGCTCGTGCATCGTCCATATATCTGGAGCACGAGCACAGTTAGCCGTTAAACGTCGATGCACGGTGGCAGTGAAGCTTACTCTTCTCAGAGAAGAGTTCGATGATCGCCGCCTCGAGCGGCGTTTCGATCGTGCGGTCCTTGAGCTGGAGTTCCAGACGCACGGTACCGAGGTGCGGGAGTCTTAACCGTAGCTTCTTATCGGGCTTGAACGTCGAGATTTTTTTTGGGGAACATTTGGGATAATCAAACTCACCCACTTGTGTTGCTGGTTATTAGCCAGTCATTGCCAGTGAAAATTATCCAGGAGGAAATGCCGTTACCAGGCCGTTATGCACATTTTACAAACCTCCGGCCCGAAAAAAATCATCCATTATCCTATCCCATGGCTATCGTTTATGGGCCGCATACCCACTGAAACCCCCTCATGTGTCGAGTCATGTCGGAGCGAGTCTTCATCTATGAGTAGGCCACTCCACGTGTTTAATGCTATTGTTTCTTCAAGGCGAGTGGTCCAAATTTATTTTATCTGCCAACAGGCGGTCGCGTTGTAAGCCTCGACTTATAGTCGTCAACCATTGGCTATAAATTTCGGTCTTAGTAAGTGTCCTATCCGGACTTGTAATCACTCGGTTTGTGCGCAGGTTCCATATTAGATGCCATGCAGTTGATACCAGAATAGCAAAAAACCTCCCCCTTCCTGGGAGAATCATGCCTTTGGCCGATTTAAATCTTACCAGGTTACAGCCTGAAATCAAACCCCAGTTCAGTGTCGGCTATTTCCCATATTTCTTTCACAATTCGTCCAAGATTTAAAGGACCGCTGATTAAGTATTTTGCGAGCTCGCACAGAGTGCGATGAATTTCATACTCATCCAAGCTCCAAATCGCACGGAATCCGACAAAATGGAATGTCGAGATGTAGTGAGTAGACCCCCACGATTTACGAGTCGGAATTAATTGTACAAAAAAATGAAGAGCTTGAGCTTGGCTTATACATTTACGCTCAGCAGGTGTCTCGTACTCGCTGTGGCGGACGGTCCACACCTACAGTGTACACCAAATTATGGTCTTACTAGGGTGCTATTTATAATTCTTTTGGAGCTAAAACCGGTTTACAAACCTGTATTGTGAACAGGGCTATTTATAAACCACCACTCCTAAATGCCAGTTTTGGGGTGCGTGCTTGCGGGATTCTTTTTACAATGTCAGAGACCGACAATGGGCGGGCATTATGCATTCTAGCATGTATTCATGGAATCCGCTCTTTGGACAGAGCCCACTGTGGAAAATAAAATGGCCGAGGATGGAGCATTGTTTTTGTTAACTTTGCAATTCTTCAAATGCAATATGTCGCTCTGGAGGGCTGCCAGAGTTGAACATCCAGCGAGAAGGCAACGTAAAAGCGAGGATTTATAAACAGGTGCTTATAAACATGTTTACATACCGGGATAATAACCAGCACCCTAGGTCTGACTCGGACAACACAGGTTACGAAGGTGCCTTCACTCTTACATTCTGCAGCTTGATGGCGATGGCCTAGAATCAATGCTATCAAACGCTGTGAGACGCATCACGGGCGGTTGATGGGCCCTACAGTCTACAGAGTGTGAACTAAAGCCAAACTAAAGCTACTGTACCTTAACGAGCGAAAGTCGAGGAAAGCAAGAACTTAAAGAACGACGAAAATTCTAGGTATGGTGACCAGTCGACGCTCGCCCTGCAGATCGGATACGATCCATAAAATCCTCCCCGACGGTCACAGCATTGCTGATTTTGGTTGTCAGGCGGTGTTTACTTGACATGCGCGCGGCAGTGCAATTTCCCACGTACATCTTGTCCTCGTCCTTCATGGCAGAAACGCTGGGCACCGTCGCCAGTATCATCCAGCTCCTCGACACTGCACTGAAGACGCGAGAGTACATCCAGGACTTTGTCCATGCACCGCAGGAACAGCGAAAATTGCTTTCGGAGATGGATGACCTCCGACCGCTCCTTGAAGAACTTCATAAGTGGATAACCGCCAACCCCCCGAGCGGCATGCTTCAGCATATGAAGAGTCCGTTAGCGGATTTCAAGTCGACAATGGAGCAGTTCACAGAGAAGCTCCGGCCGGTGGATGGGCCATTCTCGAAGTTCTCGAAGCAGCTAAAATGGACATTGTGGAGCAAAAAGGAGGCCAGTGAATATCTCGTCAAGTTTGAGCAGTTCAAGTCTCTGCTTAATTCGTGGTTATTACTGGATCTCCGGTTATTTTGGCTTCATTCCTGTTGCAATGCCGTGCACTGATTCCGAGATTTCAGTGATATAGGCCAGCAGCATCACGGCGGTCAGTCTTAAATTTCCTTCTATGATATTGAAATCAAATTTTCGTTATATCAGCCATACTCAACTCGGTGGATAATGTGGCCAACATTGTGAATTTAGGTGTCGCTAATATCGGTGACGCGATTTCCGAGCAACAACGGCAAATGAATGGTGAGTGTGAGGGTGAGAGGGAAATGTTTGATTATGGAATTTTCTTCAGATGCAGAACGCACTCAAATCATAGACTGGCTGTCACCAATCAATTTTTTCTTGCGACAGGAACACATTTCCTATGCACGGCAGGCAGGGACCGGAGGGTGGCTGCTTGCGGATCCACATTTCCAAGAATGGGAATCGAGTTCCGGAAGGACGCTTTGGTGCCATGGAATTCGTGCGTCACTTATCTTTCCCATCCACGTCCAACAATACTCATATCTGGCATGTGCAGCGGGTGCGGGCAAAACAGTTCTTGCGTACACACCTTCTCAGCTTATTCTTCGCCTGCTAAATCATTCTGGACCTAGATCGATGGTTGTGGATCATCTCAGTGCTCAATCCCAGAATGAAAATATTGGTGTGGCCTGTATGTATCTGAACCACAAAGAAGCCGGGGACCAAAGCCCGGCTAAACTCTTGGCTGGTGTCTGGAGACAAATGGTGCATGCAAGAGACCTCGGCTCCCTTGCAAAGAAGTTGTATCATCAACACAAGGAGAAGTGCACCACACCCTCCCTCGATGAGGTTTTCGATGTGCTCCGCTCCATTATTCGGGAGCATTTCAAGGTTTACATCATCGTTGATGCGATCGATGAATACCCGGAGGCTCAGCGGCGGATTCTACTCGAGTATCTCGCAAGGCTGGGACCCACGGTCAACTTGATGATAACATCCCGGCCTCACATCATTCCAGATGCTTGCCTTATAAATCTCTGCTCATTAGAGATCCGCGCAAATGAGGATGATGTTCGGAGATTTGTAGATGCACAAATCCAGGTGTCTTCCCGCCTCTCAAAGCACGTTCAAACCCGAGCCGAATTGCGAGAAGAAATTCATTCAAAAATTACTCACGCTGTCGATGGAATGCAAGTCCCAATTTTCATCAGATAAACAGGATTGAAAATAATTGATGACCAGGTTCCTACTTGCTAAGCTCCTCATTGAGTCTCTCAGCACAAAGAGCACTGTCAAGGCAGTTCGAGAAGCTCTGAAAACTCTGCCAAAGGACCTCAATGGCAGCTACGATAATGCGATGAAGCGAATCGAGGAACAGAACGAGGAAGACAGAAACATTGCCCACTCAACTCTTACTTGGGTTGTGAATGCAAAGAGACCATTGACAATGTCAGAACTACGAGTGGCCCTGGCAATTGAACCGGGTACGCAGCAGCTCGATGTTGACACTCTTTTGGACATCGAAATTATTCTCACTGTCTGTGCTGGGCTGGTCATTCGAGATGAACAACTTGCTGTAGTCCGACTGGTTCACTACACTGCACAGGAATACTTGGACAGCATTCAGCCACAACAATTTCCAGATGCACAAACCGAAATAGCTTGCACCCTGCTCACATTCCTATCCTTTGATGACTTTGTAGATATGTCTTGGGATATGTTGGATGATCTACCCCCTCTTGTTGAGTATTCCCAATATTGCCTGATGCATGCTGCAGGTCCACCTGAAGATCTGTTAAGAAACATGATCCTAGAGTTTCTTGCTGCGGCCCCTCGATGGCAGCATGCTACAAGATGGCAATGGAGCTCACCTCCATGGAATTTTGTGGATTGGCCATCACAACCCTCTGCATTGTGGATTGCTGCAGCAGCAAACCTTTTGGAAACTGCACAATTCCTTCTCAAGGAAGGACCAACCCCATACCCATCAAACAGCCCTGAACTTGGTGTGGCATCATATCATGGCCACCTTCAGATGGTTCAATTGTTGGTGGAGCATGGTGCTGATGTGAATGCTGCAGGTGGACGGTATGGGTACCCGTTGCAGGCAGCATCACATAGTGGGCAGATAAGGGTCGTCCAACTGCTCATTGAGCATGGTGCCAACATTAATCTGCTAGGTGGAAAATATGGCAGTGCACTGCAGACAGCATCATATCGTGGGCACAAAAGCATTGTCCAATTGCTCATTGAGCATGGTGCTGATGTTAATCTGCGAAGTGGAAAATATGGCAGTGCACTGCAGGCAGCATCGCGTGCTGGGCACATAAATGTCGTCCAGTTGCTCATTGAGCAGGGCGCCAATGTCAATTCAGAGAGTAGTGGATCATACAGGAATTCATTGCAGGCAGCATCATATCACGGGCACATAAACATTGTCCAACTGCTCCTTGATCAGGGTGCCAACCTGAATGCACAGGGTGGACTGTATGGGAGTGCATTGCAGACAGCATCATACAGTGGACACAGTAACATTGTCCAATTGCTCATTGAGCATGGTGCCAAAGTTAATGCACAAGGTGGAAGGTATGGGAGTGCATTGCAGGCAGCGTTATGGGGTGGTGACGAAAATATATTTCATCTACTTATGGAGAACGGTGCCCAGTAACCAGAACAAGATGGAGAGTATTCGGAGACAGCGAGTATATATATAATGACATGAATCACAGAAGGTCCCTGCTCAGTGTGAGTGTGTTGTGTTTATTAGTTGTCATGCAGTACTGTAGTGTGTGTAGCATGAGTTTTACAATAACATTTATCAAGATGATATTGGGGCCCGAACACTAAACCCATTTTACCTCTACGAGAGTTGGCTCTGCTGCGGCAGCAGGCCTACTATGGTTTATCCCTTTGGAGGCCAGGTCCCGAAAATTTCGAATCCCAATTTTTGGCCGACAGGTTTCATCGAAATTTTTGCTGATTTTTGGCCGACACGGACCTAGCCGGGGCTGCCAAAAAAAAGGGTAATTTCTGGTTCCCACGACCCGAAAATGGCGATTTCGTTCTCCCCAGCCTTGTTTTGGAGCATTGGCGACTGATCTGCGTAACTGGTGTGCTTTTTGCACCAAAACAGCCCAATTACTCTCCAAAATTCTGGCCAAGGCAGCCTGAATCACCATACTGTATAATTTCATTCAATTCGACGATGCATGACATTTTGAACCAATTCATCAATTCGGCAACCCCAAGAATGAGCGTGATACCGACCAAAAATTCGCCGGAGCCTCAGATCATTTCCAAATGCTACAGGGGCCTCAGAAACCCTTGCCTCCCCATTTTAGTACCAATTTTGACTTCTGCCTATCAACGTAGACAACAGGTAGGCAAAGCTAGACCGGTGACCGATCTGTCTACGGGACAAAGTGTCAGTAGACACATAGACAGATCGGTCACCGGTCTAAGGCAAAGCTATTTGCCTACATATGCCTGCAGCATGTAGACACTGTTGGTGTACGTGTGCCTACATTGGTCTGCATCTGCTTATGTTGGTCTACCATGGTAAACTGATGTAGACCAACCATAGCCAGATGTAGACCAATGTAGTGAATCAAATTTCGAGTCGTTGCAAGTGCTTGGTGAGTGCCTAATGGTTGATGAGAAGACTTCCAGAAACCTGAATTCTGATGCCTACACTTGATCGGTGGGCATGGAAATGTTGCGTAAGGCTTGAGGAGGTAGGGAAGGGAAAAGTCAATATTTTAAAGGCTGACATAGAGGTTAATTCGAGGTTGGGGGGGGACCAAGGTGTGTCTATGGCCGTGGACAAACTTAGGTGAAGTTCGTCTACGTGATGTAAGCTGATGTAGACGAGCGTATGCAATGCTGTGTTGATGTCCCCTTGCCTCAATGCCTACAGCCATCGACACACTTTGACCCACGTAGAGCATAGATGAATGTAGGCAAGGGTGTGCCTACAGGGGATCGGAAAGCAGTGTATGCTGCACAAGGTCATGCAAGCTACCAGTTGTTACGGAGACATCTCGGAACCTTGTGGTAAGTAAGTACATTATATGAGTGCTGCGAAGGCCACAAAGAGCGTGCCCGTGAGTAGGTTAGACCACTGAAGATTTCCTGGTGCAGTGAGTTGCTTGACGCAGAAATAAAAGGAGACTCGGAGCTGGCGGCGTACAGCAAGGGGGTTCAGGCCAGACAAGCTGACACCTAAGGCAGGGAGGGTGGGTCGGCCGTCAGGCTGAGAAAAAAAACAATGGATTTTTATAAATATGCTGGGACGAGGTCCCAGGGTCTTCTGGTGTTGAAAGATAACCATGTTTGAGTTGCCCGAAGTCAAGGTGGTGTACTATTGGTCCCCAATCTCATTGTTCCCTTGGGAAGCAGTCCATTCAGCTGTATTGACCCAGGTTTGGTATATGTGAGGTGAAAATATTTTTTAGGCTTTAGATTGAGTAGAATTAAGCATATATGCATTTACTGGAGTACCATGCCACCGGGTTCGGCTCTGAGCTTCCCACCTGGCAATTTGATGTTGCGAAATTGGGGATGGGCAGCAAAAAAATCATTCTGAGGTGGCTATTAGTTACTGTGATGTATTTACAGCTGATGTCAGTACCGAGGGTGTGGATCAAAAATTTCTGTTTTGGGATGTTTCCAAAGAATTCCCTATATCTCTGTCAGTTCTTCACTGATTCACATAAAAACTAAATAGATCTACTCAGCTAATTCATGCACAATTAGTGATAGAGAGGAACTTGCAAAAATATTATGTATTAGGTAATTTCTGTTTTGGGGCTGTTTTTGCACTGAATACCATCTAGCATGGTGAGAACATTTCCCAGTGACCTAGAATTTTTGGGAGGGACAATGTGTATATGTTATGAAACAAGTGATAGAGCCAGAACTATATGAAATGTCCAGATGAATGTGATCTTGGCAATTCCTCTGAAAGCCAAATACTGCCAAATGTTTTCACTGGAGCTAGAAGGACTGTAACTAAATTATCCTCGCCTCTGGCTCTATCACATGTTTTTTCAGGTATGCATGTTGTCTCTCCCAAAATTCTAGGTCACTAGGACATGTTCTGGCCATGCTAGACAGTATTCAGTGCAAAAACAGCCCTAAAACAGAAATTACCTAATACGTAATATTTTCACAAGTTCTTCTCTATCATTAATTGTGCATGAATTAGCTGAGTAGATCTAGTTTTTATGTGAATCGGTGAAGAACTGACAGAGATATAGGGAATTCTTTGGAAACATCCCAAAACAGAAAAATTTTGATCCACGCCCTCGGTACTGACATCGGCTGTAAGTTATTCAGCATTATCTGTGGTTGTTCAACATTATTTCCTGCCATTTTTCAACCGCTGGCGGCATTTTCCAGTTGGTCTCACGTGAGAAATTGCCTTATTTGGACGTCACGTGGTAGGGAGGATCAAAGGGAGGGGTCGGTTTGAAAAAAACGGCCCACGGTATTTTTTTTATTTTTTCCGTACCCCCTTGGCGTACAGTACCCGTTTTGTTGATATAGGGATTGAGCTGGGTGACAGGACGTGCCCTGGTAGTAGAGTTTCATGGGTAGTCTGCTTCTATGGCCTGGAGTCCCGACTCCCGAGCCTCGAAAGTCGATGAGCGTAGGGAGGAAGCGACTCTCTCCGATCAATAATCAACATCAATGCGTTCTACTACCCACGCTTCCCGCTTGTGAAGTCCCGGGATTGTCGGTGACCAAAAATTCCGGGAAAAGAAGCTCCGTTTGCCAAAGTTGCCATTCTATACAAAGCAACATTGATTCTTGAAGAGGCGAGATGTGTCTTCTTCCCAGTGTCGAGCATGAGCCGATAGATACTGGCGAGGACTGGCGAGGAGAAATCTGCGAGCCACGTAAACGGCAGAGAGAACTGTTGAGGATGCCAGTGAGACGTCGACTCAGGTCAAACTCAGGTCGACTCCTGTACAGCGCAGTTTCAAGCTGGCACTGCCAGTTGACAGTTTGTAACTTTGTTGTGATGAGCGTTCGAAGCAAGATTCAGACACCGCCACTGATGCGGTCAAAACGCAAATCGCGTGACGTTACCTAAAGCGTAACGTCTACCTTGCGCTCTTTTCTTCCAATTTTCACCGCCTTTGCTTTCTTCCATCATCGTCCCTCCGCCGCGCCTATAACTGCGTATTCCGCCGGCCTGAAATTATCTAAGCTTCTAGTTCAGATCCGAGGAAAATCCCCGGGCCGCGCATCTGTATCATATCTGTGCCATTCCTGCATATTTTTTTTGGAGCGACTCCTTCGAATTTCACGACACCATGGCCTCGAGTTCAGCAACTTCAACGTCAACCCCCTATTTGAACAGCACGCCGCATCTTCCGAGCATCCCTGAGATGTTTCCCGAGCACATCACGCACCGCACTTCAGATGACTTCTCTGCCAGACTACCATCCACTCGTTCGACGACCAAATTCCCTCGACTCGGAGTCACCGCGTAGCCCGAAACTCGTCCTCGGTCTCTCGCTCAGGCTCGAGCTCATCCAACGGGGACGTCGACGACGCAGAGATTGATGATGGAGAAGGCGACGAATGGGGCAAGAAACACTCCTGCCGGACGTGCGGCAAGCGTTTCAGTCGCCCGAGCAGCTTGCGCATCCACGCGAATACACATAGCGGAGCACAGCGTGAGTGGTATTCTATTTTGTTGCATCATTTCTCGTTCAGCTCTGTATATATCCCTTCATTCTCAATGCCGTTTATTCCATTCCAATCCATTTCCCTCACCAACTCCCTGCTCTTTCTTCTCATCACAATCCCTCAACCCCATCTAATCTACGTTATTACAGCCTTCCGCTGCCCCTTCCCCTTGTGCGGCCGTGCATTCAGTGTCAACTCGAATATGCGCAGGCACTTTCGTGGGCACACCTCCGACGCCAAGTCGGACTCGAAAAAGCCAGCTTCCTCTGCCAAGTTGGACTCGGAGCCGGCTTCCGCTCCCGCCAAACTGAACTCAAAACAGAGCTCCGCCTCCACCAGTGTCCTTGATCGCAACCCCACCTCCACCCCAACTTCTCCCACGAATCCATCCACGACCGCTAACACCAACCCTGCGCCGCCTTCCCTAATATCGAACGCGTGCGCCGCGTCCACCTCATCGAACCCAAAGCCGTCGCCGTCGCCGCCACCACCACCGCCCCAGACGACATACGCATCGCAGCCCTCGTACGAATCGCACACGTCACCAATCGCAAGATACTCGCACCCATCCCAACCATCCCACCACCCTGATTCGTCCTCATTCTCGTACGCGTACACACCCGCGTCCCATCCCCACTCCCACGCCCTCGCCCATCCCCAGTTGCACTTCACCTACACAGACCCGTACGCGTCGCTCGCCTCGCCGGCAGCAGCGCCGGTGCCTCCACCCCCGTGGTGGGGCGATGGCGTCCCCGAGCGCGCGCGCGCTCCGACGTGGGATGCGTGTCCCAGCGGAGGCGGGGGCGAGGGCGAGGGCGGGTGGGATCTACAGCTACAGATGCAGCACCGCGGGTGGTCGGGAATGGGAATGGGCATGGGCATGTGATCGACTACGCGGACGCACACAGGATGGAGTACGCGAACGGGAACTGGCACGGGCACGGGAACGAGAACAGGATGCATTACGCGCACCCGTCCGCGTCCGCGTCCTCGTACTCCGAGAGCGATGTGCGGAGCGAACGATAGATAATTCAGCTCCGCTCATTACGCCGTTTTGCACCTTCCCCTTCCTCATCCTCCCACATCCGCATCCCTACCCTATATCTTATATCGCCTGCCGCACCTGCATCCATCCCGCAGCCGCTCCGCACTGTGCACATCTCTGCACTGTGTATCGTCCCGTCCCTTCTTCTTAATCTACGACCACGCCTAAAATGAATGATATTAGAGCCGAATTTATGATAACCTTGTGCCTGCCTTGTAATCCTACCTACATGCCTAATACCTACTTCTAGTCTGCGGTGAAGTGGGCGTGCGAGTGCGAGCAGGAAAAAGATAAAAGACACGAAAATGAAAAGCGAAGGTCCCGCCCCCGAGTCGAACGGGGTTCGTCCGCATACGTATGTCGAGTTAGAATTCACATGCATTAGGTGCGGATGTGCGCCGTGCACCGCGGGACTTCACTGTACACAGACCGCAAGTTCGATTTATTGTGTGGTTGATTTCGCGTTGCTCCATTAAGTACTCTAATGATTCAGAGCAGAATTAAAGCTTGGCTTGGACAAGTACTGTACGAATGGAATATACAGGGGCTCTACAAAAAAACAAAAAAGCAGCCAAAATAGAGCGGATCTAATCCCAGTCCCGAGTCGAACGGGGTCCGTCTGCCGTAGAATAGCATAGACAATTGAGCGTATGCGCCGTCTATTATGGCGATTCAGAACTGTTTTTGGGCTGCATCCAGCGCTGAGACTGGAGGAAATCTCATCCATCAAGAACCCGTTGGAGAGGATTTTCAAGACAACCATTTTAGGACAGCCCGCATATTATTCTGTATTTCCTTGAAACCAAAGCGGTACTACGTGAGCTCGAAAGGTCGTCTCGGAAGCACGCGAAAGCGCCGCCACAAATATCCTCCACCACGCCCAGAAATTCGCCACTACTCTAACACCTATTCCGGAAGCGGAACACATTTCAAGTTCTAATTGCGTCAGTCGGCATAGAATCTAGCTGGACGACGAAGGAGACGTACCACTATGTCAATTGGCTCTGAGCCCCCGGATTCATAGCGTATAAATGTTGCCACATTATCATTCGGCACCAGCATGAACGTGCCTGCAATGCGTGAAATCAGCATCCCCGTATAAATTTGAAACACATCGAACGTACCGATTTGGGTCAGCATGGTCAGCGGGATTGCTGATGAGTCTGGCGCGGGGTTGACCCACGTCGCAGTCAGCAGCTGGGTATCAGGTCGTAATTCCAGATTGCACTCTCTATGTTGCCGGACCTCCCCGAATCAAAATTCTCGTGCAGATAGTGGCCAGGGAATGGGGCTGAACCGGCTGGGCTTTCCGTCGTGGCGACGGGTTCAATGTAACTGAGGTACAGGTTAAAGATATGAGAGATTGCAGAATTGGGAAACGCACTTGAAAATGTTACTACTACCAAGGGTCTCGCCCGGAACACCCCCTCCCGGAGTACCACCTATCAGACAACATCATTTCTGGTCAATTTATGACAGATTAAAACAAATTAGATAGACGTAGGACCCCCAAAGAACGGATAGGTTGGGTTTGGATTGTTTGCAATGAGAAGATTCAGTTGCGTAGCGGGAGTGGAGCCAGGTGTATAGGTAAACGAGACAGCCAGTGCATTTGTCTGTGCAGACAATATGTAGAATTCGCCGTATCCGTTGTCGGTTCCGCTAACATATCCTTGGGATTCGCCGTTGGAATTTGTCAACATGAGGTTGCAAGTTTGTCTGCCAGCGGAACACAATCAGTTCTATACGATACCGGCCGAGAGTGGGCGAGCACATACGTGATGGGTACCGCAGAGCTTCGGGGAGGACAGCGCGGGCGGCGGCTATGATCAATCAGGTCAGTGCCATCCCAAACAGTACCGAGTGACCGCATACTCGTTGCACGGCGGCGTGGCAGTAGGGGAGGAAGGCCTATGGCAAGACGTTTGGCGTTGGTGAGTAACGCCCATTGGCGTCCACCTGCATGTCAGCTGTATTGAGATTGCGTGGTCTGAGTAGGCGAGGTGTTCCGACAGTAGAGCCAAGCGTCGCGAGGGCCAGGAGGAAAACAGAGGAGTACAGAAGATGCATCTTTCGATATGAACGAGCCTGTATTGGGGAGACATCATCACAGAGCTTATGAAGGAATCGGGGGTCCAGGGGTGCGCACCAGGAGAGAGAATGCCTGTTTGTCTGAGGGCCTGATCTAAGAGATTAAGGAGTCTAAAATAGATTGCCTGAGATCGGTCATATAGTTATCGCGTTCCAGTATTTTCTGGCTTTCGCAGTGTTTCCAGGACTTCAAGAAAATGAACTGAGTGACCCAGTGCCATTCAGAGAATGCGAACACGGCGCGAGCGCGCGTAAACAACTGAGAATCTGAGTTTCTATAATTAAACTTGCACCATTCAAGGGTGCTCCGCGGAGACTGAAACAGACAGTTGCTAATTAATTCAGTCAACAAGTAACAGGACGTGATTTATGATTCACCTCCTATGGTGAGTTCGTGTCTTCAATCGATCATACATCGGGTTGGTGACGTTGGCGAAGTGGAAAATATGGCGAGATTGTATGCGGGATTGGTTGAACTTTCTGTGTCAGTTGGGATATCCAAGTGAACAGGGATATCGGTGGCCAACTAGACTCACGCACCCTCGAATCAAATACATTGATTCAGGATAGTGTGCTGAGAACGATAGCTGTGTGTTCAGGTACCAAACCTGTCGTAGAATACATTGTAATACTGCCTTGAAAGGAGAGACTGAAACTTACGAGATAAGCGGCGTAAAGTAAGCGGAAAGAAGGAAGCGTCGAACCGGGGAGGATAATCAAATTTAGGACTGCCGATAGCGGTGGAACGGCGAGTATTGAATTGAACTTGACGCAGACTGAATCAAATCTGCTTTGAGTATGGTTTTAGTTCAACTGAAGCAATCTGTAATTCATTAGCAAGTGGACACGCAGAGGGCATCGAAGTACATCGTTCATGACGCCGTCAGCTGTGACGCTGGAGAGGCTAACTCGCCAGCAATGTATGGGATTAGGGATGGGCAACGAGAGCGGTGACCAGCGACGATGATATGACAAGCTTGAATATTTCGCGCCTTCGTAACTGCCAGGCTCACATCCGTTACCGTCAAAACAGAAAATGCGATCAGACTTCATGAATATCTCCAAGTTCAACATTCTCAAGACCAAAGAATTCAACTGACACGTCCCATTTCAATTCCATCAGTCCAAGGGATTCAATTCAAACCGGCAGGGCATTGCGAAGCAACTCGACTATCCGCTTTATGAGTTGTCCAAAAGATCGCATTGACAGTGCCATGGGATGAATCCAACCAGGACAAGAATTATCCGGACTGGACGACCCTCAGACGACAATAAAGGACCAAAATACGCACTTCCGGTGTTTTGTACTTCGGTGTGATCGACAACTTGTCGTCGCCTTCGTTGTTGCACAGGAACCACCTCCGGCAGAACCACAGAGGTATACTTCTCCCAAAAATTGCTGTCTGCTGAATTTATTTTGACTACCAAGAGTTTGCGCAGCTAAGACCGATACTTCCCTTTTGTTTCTACACGTCCAGTATCACGGCCTACGGAGGAATCACCGAAAGCCACCCGCCAGCCACCCGTTCACCGCATAGAAACCATATACCTTATTCGGCTCCGGAATAACCTTGATGCTGCCCCACAGATTTTTGGCGGGTCCGAGTGCTGGGTGCAAGGTTGCGCCAGTGGCGCGGAGCAGTGCTGCCTCGGCCTCGGCCTCTTCGCGGTTGTACGCCTACACCATCCGCTGTAAACAAAGGATTCAAGCCGAGTTCGTTAAGTGCGACGCACGGTAAACAGAGTGGGTATCTTTCGTTCGACGAGAAGTTTGAATGTAGTGGGCCACGTATTCATCGATTCCTGAGACGCGCCAGAGTTGAAAGCAACACAGAGGTCTGGCCTCTCGAATTTGCTTCCTCTGTTTTGAACGAAGCCGTGGTACGTGCTGCTGAGATGTTGAGCCACAAATTCGGGAGATGTGATTGGGCAAGTAAGAACGTACTCAGAAACGTGCTCGTGGATGCGTTTACGCCCAAGCTCAGTGCACTCACTGGGATGCGACATTAGCCGTGGACCCAAGATCAGACTAAGTTACTGACGGGCAAGTATCGAGGGCAATAGTTCTCGGAATGTGACCACCCGGCATCTCCGGTCCGCACAGAACGAGCTGTCTCCTGGTGAGTTGGGAGCGTTGACAAGAAGATGAGTTCACACCTTCAGCGTCTTGACTTCTGGGAGGCGATGGAGGATTTCCTCAAAGACCATGGCACCGGTGATCTCCTTCATGTTGGATCCGAGAATCTGTAACCACTCGGAATGTAACGCAAAGTGAGGAGGGAACAAACAGACTGACATGAACAGTGAGCGTATGTTTCCGCGTCCAGGCATCATCATCATTGAGCTTCTCGAGTCCATACAATATCGTCATCGCCATGGTCAGATTATCAGATGCGGCGCGGATCCAGGGTCCCATCGGGCGCGACGCGGGCACGCCAACAGACTGGCGCATCAGGTCACCGAACTCACCCTCCCAAGACATCCCGGTCAACGACGCCCACACAGGTTTGAGGCGCTCGGAGGCCCACATGAATTGCCCGGAAGGATCATGCGCGCTAGCCATAACTTCCTCAAACTTGATGTCCGCCCGCACCTCCCTGTTCATCTCACAATGCGAGAGACCGTCGTGAGCGTCCTCGCACGGGCCATGATGCAGCGCACGCGCAGCCTCCCAGTGCGCCGGAGAGCAGCAGAAGCTGAGATTGCACTGCGGGCAAGGAACTAGCTGCTTGGGCTTGTCGGATGTCCCGTTCTTCGCGGCCTCCATGCGGATAAGTTGGTCCGTGCGCGTACTGCGCAGGTGGAAGTCAATGCTGATACAACATACTGGAGAGGGCATACCAAACCATGCATCGTGGCTCCCATCCAACAAGATTACGTTCGGGTATGGTCGCCTGTCTAGGACAGGTCAGCACTCACATAAATTAAGGTGACTTGAATACCTCTGGAAAGAACGCTCACAGAAACCGAGCATATTCGAGCCGTGTGCCTCGGTCTGGTTGTGTAGGAAGTTCAAATCGGTGGTAGGCTCGTTTGGAAGAGAGAAAAAGAGCGTCGCTCCGGCAATAGGATTACTCTTCTCAATTCCGCTCAGAGCTTTGCACATAGGCTTGTGTTGCTTCCAGCCGTCCTGGGGAGACTGTGTCAAATTATTGAGATATGAAATACAGAGTCATTGTAGACCTTCTGGCACTCTGCGAGCAAAGTTATCAGCGTCACTCGTCTCTCAAAAGTGCCGCGACACGATTGACGCACCCGGACTGCAGTACGAAATGCGATGGCATCCACTACATCGAGAGAGACGAACATCTTCTTCCTTAAAGCATTTGTAACATGCCAGCCCCATCCGCGCAGGTAGAGGCGGAACTCGTTCTTGCTGCATGGCGGTTTCGAAAAGGGATTCAGACTCCGCCGCCATCACCGATCACGATCAAATTATTTCTACCCTTGATCGACAAACAAAGACGTTTCTCTCTCGGACCTATCGCAGCGGATTTCATGGGCATTCCGGCCGACCAGCTCTCTAGAATGTATTCGCTGCAGTCCACGTCCTGTCCAGCGGTTAGTCCTTGGATATGAATGTCGCACCGGGCTTTGTTCTGACTCGGATTCACAGTCTCTTCCCTCCGAAGCATCTGGAGCACCTCATGGGACATTATTCCCGCACAGTTTCTCAGTTTTTCAACCACAAGGACAGGAGCCACTTGTACGTCACAGAACTCCAAACATATTTCTCGTTTTCTGCTGTGTCCGATACAAGTCCGATAACCATCTTGCTTTCACGCTTTGTGGATTGTCTTTCCGACTCGATTGTATACTCGGTCCTGCAGAAGATCCATCCTACACTCTACTCGGCTCTGTTATTCAGTCCCCCTCCCCCTTGATCCATCCTGCTGCTCGCGGCAGCACGCAAGCCGCACGCACCAAGTTTATTGAGACCTCGGATTTTGGGGCATTCAAGGCCCATGAGAAACTAATACGATCGCCATTCATAAAAGATAGGCGCATCAATCTCCATGGCTAATTTTCTTGGCCAACTCGCACCGGTATGCTTATCATTTGTGAAACTTGCATTGCATCCTTGGCGCGCTACTCACCAGCCCTCATCTCATCACTTGAACTGTCAATCTTGACAGTTTCTGGAGTCGAAATGTGTTTTGCCACATCGACACGCAGGATGCTTATCATTATGCTAGGTCCCGTTCGCCGATATAAACCTCCCTCTGCACAAATCCGAGCACCATTGCTGTTAATTCTTCCTTCACCTTCCTTCACCTTTCTCTTTCGCAAATCTTTCGTTTATAATGCTGCGCGTCTTTGCACTCCTTCCTATTCTCTCCGTTGCAGCGCACACGGGTACGTTCAGCAGCCACGAGATCCCGGTCTGCCTAAAACCCTCTTCTGCCAAGGTGCCTATCGCCGGCGTAATGCGCACGTCGCGCGCCTAACCATCTTAGACTGTGATACCCCCTGTTCTGCACTCTCTTCCGCGACAAGTGTGCGTCTCCCACTAGTTCTGATCCTTCTTAATCTAACAATTGAAATATTGTCCTCAGGCCAGCGACGGATCCCTCACCTCTGTGTGCACCAGTACCATGGTCAACAACCTCGCCCAATGCTACGACTGCGAGGTCAAGGTCGCCGCCATCACGCAGGAGAAGGGACAGGCGAACCTCGATCGTGCGTTCCATCGTTATTGCACTCACTCCGAACTGACGTGCGTGTGCGCAGAGTTCATCGCGGGCTGCAAGGCGGGCGGGCTCCCCGTCGACAGCGTGACGATCTCGGCGGCCAACAGCAACATCGGCGAGGCCGACTCGTCAGGCGGGCCCTCGTCTTCGAGCGATTCATCGGTCCCGGCGGGCTCGGGCGACGCGCCTGCAACCTCGCCTGGGCCCGCGCCCCCAACGTCTCCAACAACATTCGCAACCTCCCCGGCAAACTCTAAAACATCGCCCGCACCGTCCAAGGCACCAGCGTCCGGTGCCCCACCCACGCCGTCGGGTGCGAGTACATCCAGCCCTCCCCCGCAAACAGGCGGCGCTGTTAAGACGTCGACCGGTCACGGCTTGCTAGGTGTCGCTACAGCGCTTGTGTTTTTGGTTTTTGGAATGTTTATTTGAGAACGAGGAGGTTTTTTCTCTTTTTATATATTTTCTTTTGAAGGAGGAAGCCTGCGGCGCGGAAAGGATCTACTTTGCTGGTTGAACTGGGGCTTGGACCTTGAAATACGAGGATCGGGATATTCAGTGTGGAATGCGAAGAATACCCAACATCACATCGAGCATCCTATAGAATCCGACCTCACCGACACTCAATGCCATATAAATAATGAGATGAGCATGTTCTTGTGCTGGGATTTATCAAACACGATGACGAGGTTCTGCAGCACCGACTCAAGGTATACGGAGACTCGAGCCCCGTGCCCTCCTTGAGCGTCGCAAATACTCTGCTGACCGCCTCTTGCACGCACTTGTGATTGAGCTGAGGGCGCGACGGATCATCAGAAATGAAAAAAATGAGGGAAGAAGAGAACTTACGCCCTCCGTAGTGGACAGAGAGTCCCGGCTCTTGTGCTCCGGTGAGATAGGCGGCATCGTCGTCGGGCAGGCAGCCGAGCGGACGAGGGGCTGCAAAAAGCGCGTGTCAGCACCACAATTTACAGAAATCAATTACCATGGGATCCGAGACGGTGTTGATGAGATATGATACGAAAGAAATTTATTAAAGTTCGATATTTGTGAGCTTGCAGACCTTAGACCTTGCAAGTACAGGGTACAGATTGAGAATTAGACGCAAAGAGTCTCGAGAATATATCCAATCATGGGAGACCCGTACTCTTGTTGTGAGAGTCCATTTCAACAGCGGAGGAGTGCCTCTGGGTTTGCAACGCGGCCCATTTGTGCAGATGAGGACGGGGAGGCTTCGGGAACGAGAATGGTGTCGGCTAGGGTATCTGCCCGCAAGTTGCACACGAGATCAAATTTAATTGCTTACTACTTCTTATCGGACGGTGCTCAGTAAGAAATTAACCTGCTTTTCTTAGACACCCAGACTTAGAGCGAACGGTATTGCATCGCCCATTTTCGAGGAACCCGAGAACAATCTCACGTCGCGGAAATGTTTTGCTCTGCCTCCTGGATAAAAAATCTACCAAGATAGCGCGACTCGGAGCACTCCGTCGGCATGGCGCGCACCAAAATTACCCTCATTCATGGATGCCAAAACGTTATATTCGTACCCACAGTCAAGATACTGTGCATGCCATAGCGGAGGTGGCTGGAATTCTTCGACGGTGGGCGATATTTTTGCGCATCGCCGCTCATGGTAATCATATGAAGTTTCCCAGCTAGTCCTGGTGAGCACGAGGAATTGCGCTCGTGTGTATTCCACTCCCTGAGATTTGCTGGAACGGGCGAGTACTCCGTGGTGTTGCCCTTCGGTATCTGCAGAATGCCGTATCCGGGAGTCAAGCCACATATCGAGCAATTTCGGTCTGTGCGGCACGTAGACAATTTCCGTGGATAGTACGACATCCCGCCGACCGCTCTCTGCTCAGTTACGCAATCCAATGCTTGCTGCTTTTGGCATCTCTGCCGATCCTCACGCTCGGTATCGCCAGCCGCAATATGAATGCACCTTGAGGGAAATGGGTCAATGGTGATCCCCAGGGGGCACTGCCGCAATACCCTTACGATTGAAGATGCCTCGCGGCTTTCCAGTGCAGTTTCCGTGTCCGGCCGAGGCGGATTTCGCAAATGGAAACAGTGTATGTCTGGCATCTCATATGTCATGTACATCAGCGCGTTCCTTGCATTGCGTCCCCGATGGCGACTAGCGACCGTATGTGCTCGAATCATATCTATCAGTGGAAACTGCGTATTAACTGCGCCATACAGCTGCTCAATACAAGCATCAGACGACCTGCGGACAGAGCCTATTCCGGATTTATACCATTTCCTCTTTTGTCGCCCAATGGAAGTGCTTCCAGCTAACTCCGTGTCTTTATGCCACTTGCAGCCGTCTCCAATTGGACCAGCGGCCCATTGGCTACACCGCTGTCTTTCATACTCCTGTATATCATTATCACCAATCCCCCTTCCCGTCTTGGTGAGAGCAACATGTGTGCCGGAAGCCAAAACGTCAGCGGCGTACGGCTCTGTTGGAACCGGCAATCCAGTTCGGCGTGAGTTCTACGCCACCGTACACTTATTAATTCTCACATCACTCCGGAAATAGAGTTGTTTCGGGGCGTCCAAAAACGTTTCTGAAATTATTAGTATCAGTAAGGGAATCAGTGCGCCTGAAACCAATGGTTTCAGGAGCAGTTTATTGTGTACCGAGACAATTAGTTTCGGGAACGTGCCCAAAACTATTGCTTTCAGGTTCCCGGGCCGGACCATTCCGGGCGGACCGATGACCGAAACTTGTAGTTTCGGGATCAAGCCGAAACTCATTGTTTCTGGGTGGACAAAACTGCTCCTGAAACTAATGGTCTCAGGCGCACTGATTCCCTTACTGATACTAATAATTTCAGAGATGTTTTTTGGACGCCCCGAAACAACTCTATTTCCGGAGTGCATGAACCCAGGAGATCCAAGCGTCCTGCACAATGTTCGGTGCCAGGCGTGGTAACAGTGATATCTGATTATCCTCGGGCATTGCCCTTTTTATATTAATTGACTTCCATGATCGCATCTCCCGCGCCAAGGGAAATTTCGCGAATCTTCCATTCCGATGTCACAGTTTGTTCCTGTCGGCTCCACCGCCTTGTGATCACGCACGCCTCCTGCTAGGGTCAGTAATCACACTTCACCAAAATCATCGTCGACCCTGGTGTATTATACGCTGAGATGCCGCTACAAAAGAGTGCGGTAGGACCCCTTTTATTGAGAAAGAAACACAGGCAGTTTCGTCTATTCTATAATTCAGTGCCACGATAGTACCAGGGATGACATCTAATCTGAAAACGAAAACTTCCGATATCAGAATTTAAAACGCAACAAGTGAAAGTTCAAGGTCACTTACATGGGGAATGTTCACTGATAAGACAGGAAATATGCAGACAAAGCCGGGAGGTCGCTCGAGCCCGCCTCAGTATAGCTCTGGCGCCGCGGACCACTGAATTTGAACGCCACGACGTTGCCATACCAGGGTTTTGCAGCGGCCCCCGAGATGATGCGGCGAATGCAACGGTTGATCGGCGACCCCTTTGTGAGAGCGGTTGGCGAGTAAAATACGTGAAGTGGAGAGCGCAGAAGCTCGCCGCTCGGGCCTTGCGTGAGGACGATGTTGTCGGATGGCGCGTCAAAGTACGGCTGAAGCACCGGGATCGGACAGAGGTTGCGCGTCGGGTAGTGTGGTGGGCGGCACTTTACAGTGATGATTCTGGGTTGGTCTGGGACAGTAATAACTTAGCGCGCGCGACTTGAGGTGTAGAATTGACGCACCCTCATCTGCGAGGAATAATATGGCAGAGATCGAAGTGTACCCGAGCTCCATGGGAGGCGGCACTGTGAGAGTGCCACAGCGTTCGCTGTGGCGTGGCCAGTCCTGTGGGCTGAACAATGAGATATTGACGCGTCAATGGACAGATGGACGCACGTTCAGCATATGCCCAGGTGAACAGTAGAACGCGGCTCGACACCGGCTACACCATTGTGAAGTGGGACGGCCACAAACGAGGCAAGGGTGGTCGACAGCAGTGGGATGCATGATCTACAAAAGATGGGTTGGCAGAAGGTAGTGGATACAAGGAGTGAGAAGCAGACCGAGAAAAATACAAGTGAGGGCGAGAAACGAAGGGGCGTTTTATATGCGGCCCGTGTGCAGATGTCGATGAAAGGGAATAATTGGGAAGATAGTTCTTGGCATGGTGATACAACAGCCTAGTTGGGAGACGAAACGATCGTAGGGTGGGTCCAGGCACCATATTAGGTGGGGAAAGACAAAATGGGGAGACTGTGGTAAAGGAGGTGGTTGAAGTGTCAAAGAATTTGTGTGTGGCGACCTCCGCCCAGCCGATTCGATTCCAGCCGCACTGCGGTACGTGTTACGCCAGAAAATTACCGCATTCATCGGTCTGACTTGGTTTGATTCGTTCTCGGGAGCTGGCGCGGAGGGATCCGACCAGGAACATTCGGCCTTGGTCAGAGGGTCGATTCACCCGTTTAGGGGAATACTAGGGACGGTCAGAGTAGACAATTCAGAGGTGATTTAACAATTTAACAATGTGATATTCATCTACGTATAAAATATACTTAGGTACGGATACCTCGATGAACCCAGATGGAAGTATCGTAAAATTCGTAAGTATCGTAAGTATTCAGGCAAGTGATTTAGAAAGCGTGGGAGAATCACCTAACTCCGGAAGCCCTTTTGAATTGTCGACAAAAACCTCCGGAGGCGCTTCACAATGCTTCATATGTGTTTCAGCTGAAGTGATTCTTCAACACAAACAGTGAATCACCTCTGGCGATCGCACATTTTAAAAAGGGACGGTCACGACAAAATTGTGCTTCTGGTCTGAAATTAATTCCAGAATCATTTCTGAAGCACTTGGAGAATCACCTCTGAATCACCTCTGAATCATCTACTCTGACCGTCCCTACTGGCAGACAGCAAAGAGACGGATGAATACGTAGATGACATCATATCGATATCAAACTGGCATCAAAAAGCACCGGTGCTCGTTAACCTTATTACGCGGAAAATGAAATATGCCATTCGCTCGTTAGAATAACAATCTGCCGTGCCATGATTGCGCGGTAGGTAGGTAGGTAGGTAGTATTACACGGCACGGTCCCGCTTAGGAACGCCGGTTTGAGGAAGTATCCCGGCTTAATACAGGCTTTATATTTACACCATCGTCCCTCGCCGGAAATGAATCATGCCATTCGCTCGTTAGAATAACAATCTGCCGTGCCATGATTGCGCGGAGAATGATCCGAGTCGACCATTCAATTCAGATGCCCACGAAAAGTCAGGATAACGACCGCCGTTGACTCTCCGCTTTACGTGCGGCCCTTCCAGGCGCCTTGTTGCACTACTTGTGCACGTTGCACGACCATTTGAAAATGTTTCCCAAAATGGAATGATTCACGCTGACGCCACCTCGGTCCGCTCAATGGGTCAAGGTAACGCTGGCATCGCTTGAAGGAAAGCGTGGGGTCTGCCAGTGGTCTGGCCCTTGGTTTGTTCCTTCTAAACTCCAAACCTCTTCTATCCCGTTCGCTGACCCCTCGCGTTGTTTCATCCTCCCATCACCCGCTATCGTCCCGCTTAAGCGCCATGGGAGCGCCGTGCGAGAGTCCTCGAATTGGCATGCGTGAGCGTGTGCACGACGCGAGAGTAGGGAGTAGGGTGAGCACGGCTAGACTCTGCATACACGGCGCGTTTCCCTTTTTTTCTTCCATCGCTTCTGTCTTTCGCACCCGAGGCGCTGGGCTGGCCTGAGGCGGGGATGCAGGATTCGCCCTCCGTAGCGTGTGTGCGTGCAATGGCTCCGCACGGCCAGCGCTCTGGGGACTCCTTGCCCACGCGCAGCATGTGCCCGCCTGAACGCCTGTACAGAGCGGACTCGTGATGCGCGGGCCACGGGGAGCACGTACACCGTGGGGTGGGTAGACCATCTTACGGGCGTGCGCTCCGCGGGCCCTGTCGCAAGTGGCGCGCTACTCGATTCGCACAAGGCGCTGGAATCGATCTAGCGGGATCCAGCTGGAGCACGATGTCGGAGCCGGCGGGCGCGCGGGCACATTGCGCCGCTGCCCAATCCCTTATCTATCGCTTTTGTTCTTTGTTTTGGATTACCCGCTCACGCGTCTTTCCTCCTCAGGATATTCACACACAAGAACGTCGACGAGATGACTCCCTCTTTCACGCGCGCGCATCGATTGATACGTACGTGCGAGTCCCTTCATCTTCCCTCTTCCTCGTAGCCCCCCCCCCTCTGGCACATTATCTGTTATCTTCTCGTTATTGCCAGCATCCCTCCCTCCCCCCGCTTCATGCTTCCGCTCCTTGACCCGTTCGCTGACTCCTCGCGTAGCAGCTTTACCTCCATCTTCGCCGAAGCTGATCCTCCGCAGCATGACGATCGTTACCAAGTCCGCCCAGGCCGCCGGCCGCCAGCGTACCGCTCATCTTGTGCGGGACTTGCCTGTGAATGTGTGGCGGAAGAGGGGTGGGGACGGGAAGGTAGGGTGCACTCGGCTAGAGTCTGCGTGCACGGTGCGTTTCCCTTGTTTTCTTCCGTTCTTTCTCCCTTCCGCACCCGAGGCGCTAGGCTAAGCTGCACCGGGGATGGGGGGATGCGCCCACTGGGCATCTCGACACCGTGGGATGCGTGCGTGTGTGCCTGCGGTGCTGCGTGGTAGGGTTATGGAGCGCTCGGGACGCGCGTGAGCGGGTGCACGACGGGGAGCGCCAGTAAGGACCGGACTCTTGGTGCGCGGGGAGCACGGGTGTGCGCCCGCTCCGGGTCTCTCTTGTGTGGGGACTAGTAGTGCGCTGCTCGATACGCACGCGGCGCCGGACATCGCTGTACGCGGGATCCCCATGCGCTGGAGCACGACGTGCGGTTCCCGTGTCATAGTGCCCACTTAACGAGGGCTACGGGGCTGTGTTGAGCGGGTGCACGACGGGAGAGGGAGAGAGATGGCGAGAGTCTGATGAGGCGCAGTGCTTTGGCGTCACACTCCTTCCTTCCGCACCTGAGGCGCTGGCGGAGGAGTGTAGTCGGCGTGCGTTGTGCGCTGGGTATCCGCCGGGCAGTACACTCCAGAAGCGGGGCGGGATACCGGGCGCGTTTCTTCTGCCTCCCGTGATGCTCGCACATAGCATACATGGGAAGCCGGCGAAGCAGGCAGGGTACGACGAGTGCACCGCAGTGTCGGTACTACGAGACAGAGCTTGGACCTCGTAGACACTGCGGTGCCTTTCCTCGTGGGGGACGAGGAGCGGTAGCTCCAGCGGGAACTCCTGGCTTTGGGCGAGCTTTGGCTGTTGTGCGGAGCGACCTCCACCGCGACCCACCAGCAAATTTGGAGACTACGCATTTACCTTGTCCTTTTTGTTGTCGTTCAGGATGGCTATAGTAATTTTGAGGGTACCTGCCGTTCATGGTCGGTTGTTGTGCCCTGAACTGGAACAATTTGGCCGTATGAAATGGATATTGAATTTTTGCGAATTCGCCTGACGACGCGACATGTCACAGTCAGCTCTTTGTCTACTTTGCGCCACCTACTGACATGGAGTCCCCTTGTATGTCTACCTTCTAAGTTCGATATACACATTTAATCCCACTCCGAGGGTCTCTGATTCCTCCCGAAATAGCGCATGAATTCGCCGGGCATCATGCACAAGACGCATTGTCAAGACGTAGCCACCTTGCGCACCATGTCGCTGGTGTCGAAGACAACACGCGCCTTGGCTATCGTATACCTCTTTTCCTCCATCGTATCCCATTCTAACCTTGCAGTATCACAGACATTCTCCAGATTTTGCCAGGTTGCTCGTGGTTTTGGTCCTCAATTCGCTCACTCTCTGGATTGGGCGGCGCCGCCAGGCGGATCTTTCATAACAACGGAGCACCGAACCTCACAACACTCATTTTTCGACTTGTCTTATACGGAGGAGTTTGATGAAATCCTCCCGTAATGTATCTGGAATGTAGGTCGGTCCTGGACTTTTATCTGGGCAGGGACGAATGTACTAACCTCTCTTGATAGCTTGAGTGCCCGCGCGCCTTGGCCAAGTTGATAGTAGCCCGTTCCCTCCCTCCCTCGTGAGCACAGCCTGCACTGTCGCATTTCTGGCTTGAAGCAAGGTTTCTTCAAATCGAGTCCGGTGAAGTAGAGGCGCGTGAAGGCACTGCACAGGCGTCGAATCGACGTCGTGGAAGGTATGTCTGCGCGGTATCTGTCTGCGCACGCCGGCTGACTTGATTTTCTTGATAGACTTGCGGAGATCTTTGTAGGTACTGTGTACTGACTCTGCGTTGCAGAACAGGAGAGTCGGCGGCTGCACAGCGGATGCGTTAAGTTGGGAAGGGGAAGGATTCGAGGAGGTGGAGGTGCAGCGCGAGAGATGCAGATGCAAAATGTGCGCTGCATGCTGCATAGACCTCGCTGCTTCATGCGGAGGCGATGTTGGGAACGAGATGGATGTGCGGGTACGACGAGGACGTGTGCATGAGCAGGCACAAGGGCAGGCGAGGTCATGGGCATGGGTGCTCTACTCGTTTCCTTAGCTTATCTTGTCTTTTCACTACATGTACACGAAAATGAAGTTTACTCACAGCAAAAAGTGGTATCTGAGTTTGTTTTATGGCGGAGCATCAAGAAATCAAATTACTGTAAAAAAGGTGTCAAGAAATGGTTGAGAAATGGTATCCAAGTTCTGCAGTGCGACATCAAGAAATCAAGTCCAATCAGCGTGTCAAGTCTGCCGATGAGTGGGTCCTCAAAGACAGATTCCTCTGACGAGGCTCGGGACTTGTTAGCGGCTTGGTTCTCATTCAGAGTGATCGACCCGGAGGCACCGTCGTCGGCTGTGAGGTCAATAACCTGCTCGCCACCGGATCCTCAGGCTGTTTCTGTCATTAGCACAACATCGACGATTCACTTTTCTACGAAGGCGAGTGAGTTACTCGCCAGCCAACGTGCCGCGTTTCGTCTAATAGCTAGTCTCACAGTAATTCAAATTCAAGCAAGCCCCGAATGAGGTCAGCAACAGCCCCCCTTTTCTCGCTCGATCGATCTTTCACTCGACTGACTTGGTTTACTTGGCCTAGATGTTGTACTGACTTCGAGCTTTTCAGTTCAACTAGTTCCATCCTCCAGAAGACCGCTACACTTGAAAGTGAGTTTCTTTACCTGCTTACTTGATCTTTCGCTTGATTGACTCGACTCACTTGGCTCAGACCCTCTTCCGAATCTCTGCTCATGCGTAGCTTCATGCTTCAACTTGATTTGATTCACGCTCATCCTTGGTTCCTATCTCCTACTCGTTTTCACGCCATGCTAACCTAGGCTACTTAGCACTGGCTCTGCGCCTTCACATTTTCAACTCTTGGATGTCGAAACTATGACACTATAACCTAGATGCGCCCTTATTCTATCCATCCATTCACCTTTTCTGACTTGAATCGTAGAGGCATTAGGGTGTTTCACGGTTGGCTTTTTTGGTCCAACTTGGGTTCCAACTTGGCCCTCAACTTGGTCCAAAATTGGCCAAGTTGGAGATCCAAGTTGGAGAGTTAACTGTGAACGACCAAACGGCTGATTTTGTCGCGAATTCGTGAGTTGGGCGTTACGTATCCTGATTGATATGAAACAGGCGCAGTTAGCCGAAGTTGGAGCTCCAAGTTGGGGCCCAAGTTGGCCAACTTGGATGTCAAGTCGAGCTCTTGTGTACGACTTGACATCCAACTTCGATTTCGGGCTCCAACTTGGGCCAAAATCCAACTGTGAAACACCCTATTGCTATCCTACTAATCTAACTTGGGCTTGCGGGCCATTGCTGGCGCATGGCAAAACTCGTCTGGCCTCCGGCCTTTTTCATATATAATTGAACGTGGACAACTTCAATTTCAATTACCGAGTTGTCCCCAAAAACAATATCCTCAATCCATCGGAGTGCTGCGCCTGCCTGAAAATTTCACGCCTTCGTTCAATCCAAAAGAAGTATACTCAATCCCTCGGAGTGCTGCGCCTGCTTGAATATTTCACGCCTTCGTTCAAACCAAAAGAAGTGTACTCAATCCTCGGAGTGCTGCGTCTGCTTGAAAATATCACGCCTTTGTTCAATCCAAAAGAAGTATACTCAATCCCTCGGAGTGCTGCGCCTGCTTGAATATTTCACGCCTTCGTTCAATCCAAAAGAAATGTACTCGATCCTCGGAGTGCTGCGCCTGCTTGAAAATATCACGCCTTTGTTCAATCCAAAAGAAGTATACTCAATCCTCGGAGTGCTGCGCCTGCTTGAAAATTTCACGCCTTCATTCAATCCAAAAGAAGTATTCTCAATCCTCGGAGTGCTGTGCCTGTTTGGATATTTCATGCTTCTGTTCAGAAATATCACGGATTCCGGCACCTGCTTGAAAATCTCATGCTTTCGTTCGCACTTGTGTATGCCACCTCTCAATCAACAATAAAAAACACCAATCTTTCAGTGTGCTAGCGCTGAGCCTGACTACATCTCGAGGCACTCATTCAGGATCCTGGATTCAGAACTAAATTGACCCAGTCCCAATCCCTTAGGATGCTGCACCTGCTTAGTGCCTGCTTAAAAATTTTGAGGCCATCACATGGGCTTTTTAACTGGATTTAAAATAATTCAAAATAATCACTCAGAATACGATTAGCATTTCGCGAAACGCACTCAGGTTCGTGTCAGATTTGTTTATTCTGATGAATTATGAGACTTCTGATCCCTAATAATACCTACGGCCGTACCTCACTCTACAAAATCTCTGAACCCAACTCGAAATGATAGTACAGAATCCACTGTAATAACCTATCATAAACTTCAACTAATCAACTACCAAGCTATGGCCATTATTGTACCATTTACGTTGTTCAGGCGAAAAGGATTACTGCGGAGTTGAATTCACGCATCTCACGGCCTGCAATACCTGACACACGGGTAAATTCCCCTCTCTGTTGCTCCCAACCTGAATGCTCCGGCTGGCCGCTTTTGAACGCGCCTAGTTTCAGGGAAATCGAATGAGAACTCAGCGAGAAATGAGGATGGCAATCTGCCCTATTAAATTTGCTCTTTATTTACAAAATGATTGGTACTAGTCAGGATAAAACTTCCAAAAGCGGACACATCGTATTTCTGTACGAGGTTCATCACTAAAAACAGCGGTCAAACAAGTTCAGGGATTTGATTAATTTTGATGAGGGCCCAAATTTTTCTTTGCCCAGGTAGGAGTTCAGACAGACCACATAAGTCAGGGTGGCCGGTTGTACAGTATTTCAAAGGCATGCAGAGAACTGTGTTGCTGTTGAGCCTCAGAACGATCAATGTCTGGTCAATAATGCAAGCCCACATCCCAATTACAGGCCCAAATGTGAGCGGGCCGAGGATCCGCGATAGACAAAGCAAGAAACGGTAATGCAAGCAAATGACAAGTTGCACCACAGTAAGCAAGTACCAGAAAAGGAAATAAGATCACGTTTATTTACTTTTAAGGAAAGCATTCCACCACGATGCACCATACGTCACTTTAAAAAATCGAGGTCGGTTGGCGCTGACGGACCGGCGTAAAAACGAGTTTAAAAGTAAATTTTTAAGACTCGTAACTGCCCCGTTCAATAGTACAAAACCTGTAGCTGTGGCTTGGGCATAGCCATCCGTTTTGTACCACAACAGAGCGGTGAATTAATAGGCCTAAAAAGCTTAAATAAATCGGACAAGGGTCGTCACGTTCACCTAAAATTTCGCCAAAAATGGTCGAAAATTTCAAAATTTCTCTCCTGCTAGTTCTGTGTGAGGAATCTGAATTTTAATACGTACGTGCAATCTACGTTGAATTCGACCGGGACTCATCTATATTGCTGCCCACGATGCCGATTGATGACCATCTTCTCGAACTTGGCAACTGTGGCAGAAATTTCCGCCAACTTTCGGCTCAAAAAGCTCAACTTCGGACAAGGCTCTCGGATTTTTGGGTTAAAAAAGCTTACCTTGGGACAAGGAAAACGCAAATTTTGGGACAACCCTTGGCAGGAGCTTCGAATTCACCGGGCCTCTTCTCCCTCAAGGTTCACTCTCCGTGATAGCTCATCTGGACTCGAAAATATGATCGATGCTGAATATCCATCTCGCTCTACCTTTCCGATTCAATTCGCTGTTCTATCGCGCCTTCGAGTGATATATAGCGGATCGGACCTAGTACGTTGGTGGGCTTCCTCCTCAATTTCAGCCCACAGGCTTTCTCCGGCCGCGATCACCACATGATCATCTTTCGAGCCGTGTTTTATAAAGCACTTGAAAGACAGTATGTCGCACCACATTGCATCCTTCACTCGCACTCCCATCCTGCACCACTACCAGCATGGCGGCATCCCCTCCTCCCCTCCTCCCCCCGGTGCTCCCGGAGAAGGATTCGTTTCCAATCCAATGACTGTAGCCCCGATCGCTACGGATCTCGTCCGCCTGCTTACCCGCTTCCGAATACGACGGGACAAGGGTCAACACTGATACCATCATCCTACGGACGCCTTTCTAACCGCCCCCTCATTATATAACGCCCAGACTTTCTATAGCTCCGGTGAGAACGACCGTCTTACCGCCCAGCAGAAAGTCTGAGTAGCGAGAGAGACTATGATTGTCGCCGCCTTCGTCGTCTGCTGCACCTTTGCAGTCCAAGGTGTCTTCGCTATCCCCCTCGCCTCCTCGCGCTCTTATAATTCATTCAAACACCTTGTGGTCATCGGAGACTCTTTCTCCGACAATGGTGCGTAAAGAGATCATTGTAAACAGTGCATTGTCAGGCTGGCTGAGCAAGTTTGCTCACCGAAGGCAACGGCGTCTACCGCATCACAAACCACACCTGGCCCGCCGACCCGGCGTACTATGGCGGACGCTTCTCGAACGGCCCCGTCTGGGTGGAAGACGTCGCTTCGAAGTTGCACCTCAGCTTGACCGACTACGCAGTCGGCAGCGGTACGTTCTCTCCTTCCATTCACGTTTCGGACATTACTGACATGGAAAAATCACCACGACACACAGCCACGAGCAACAACACGCTTGTGCAAGGTTACACCGGACCGAACAGCATTCCCGTGCCGTCGGCCCTCGACCAGCTCAACTCCTACCTCGCTTCTTCAGGCGCCACCTCCGCCACCGCTCAGCAGACTCTCTACGTCATCCTGATCGGAGCCAACGATGCCTTCTTCCTGCCTACGGTCAACGCAAGTCAGAGCGTTGCGGCCATCGCCAGCGCGGTGGACAAGTTGCACGCAAAGCTTGGTACGTCTAAAACTCTTTTGCCATCAAATGAAAAATGTGCTGACGGTGCTGTTCGCTTCAGGAGCGACGAACTTTCTCCTGGCAACCTACCCAGACCTCTCCCGGCTTCCCCTATCGGCATACATTCCTTCGTCCACCGCCGCTTCCCTCAAAACCTACACAACCTCCCTGCGCGCCGACCTCTTTGTCCTCAAGTCCCATCGCCCTCACCTCCACATCGCCCTCGCCGACCTTTATGCGCTTTTCCAAGACTTCTTTGCTCACCCCAAGAGCTATGGATACGACCCTTCGACCGATGGCAAGAGCTGCCTGACGGGAGCGTATTCCGAGGCCCCGCGAACCTTGTGCAGCGACCCGGACAACTACATCTTTTGGGATGAGTACCACGTACGTTTCTCTTCTTCTGGGGGCAGACAACTGGCTGATCCCGATGTTCTCCTGCCCGTTCTCAGCCGACGCGAAAGTCGCACAAGTACATGGCAGACCTGGCGGAGGGAGTGATCCGCAAGGCTTTCTGTTCCTAGTGGCTCTGCACGGAGCAAGAGCTGCATTGTTGATGTTTGCGGGGCTAGATGTGTCCTACTTATTAGTCCCACACGAGAAATTTGGCCGGCACCCATTCGATCCGGGTCGGGTCTTAGTTTGTTCAGAAGGGGTTCATTTTTATTCAGATCGACTTGCATGACACGCAATGGGTCGCTGCCGGCCAGGGGTTGGGGATGCCTCATTGGATGACGCTAGGGTTCGCCAACGAGTTCATTATTATTCTTACCACAATAAATCGTAAGTAGTAAGCACACATAATATGAGGAAAAGACCGGAAGATGCGCTGAGAGACCCATAAACGCCTCTACTCCCAGCAGCGCTATTCGCATTTGCACCCTGTGATTTTGTTAAAAAATCAAAGTACCGTTCGCGATCCAGAGACGGGGGCACGTACTGGGGCCGCAGCAGCCTGAGCACTCTACCCATGGCCGCGAAATAACGAGTTGGTAATCTGAGGTGAGGGAGAAGGTGTACAAGCACACTCACGGCTAAAATCTTCTGGGCGTCCGCATCTGTGTTACACTGGATCGTTACCCCAGCGGCGTCGAGCTTGGGGAGCGCGGAGCACCGGGTGCCCGCACTGCACACTTGCGGGGCGAGCTTATTGTTCGCGCCGCAGGTCAGGGTGACGGTACCAGCGGTGTTGCACACGGTTTCGGGTTGTATGCAGGCGTCACCGGCTGCGTGGTCAACTCTGCCAAAGACGTCGCTGGGGAGAAAGCCATTCAGCATGAATCGGAAGGAGGGGAGGCATGGTGGGGTTCTACGCACTTTAACGCCTGGGCAGCAGCGACGTTTTTGGAAACATCAGGTGCGGCGTCGCGGCGAGCGCTGTGCCGTGTCCGGGGTGAGAAGATGAGGGGTGAATTTGTGCGACCACACTTACGGCTGCATCCCTGTCGAGGACGCAACAGCGGACAGTGCGAACGCGAGTTGGAGGAGTGCGCAGGAGTGCATCTTAGTCGTGTAGCGTTTCCAATGGACACCAGGTCAGGCAAAATTGAAAAAGAAAGCTGAATGGAAGAAAAGAAAAAGACGGCGAGGCGGAAGAAAGAGAAGTGGCGAAGTCGACTGATGGGTGTGCATTATATACTTGCGACCTTCATCATTGAGCTGTGGATTCACGTAAACTTTCGATGGGCTCCCGCGTTTGGCGGATTTCCTTCTGGGTGATAGTCAACAAGGGGAGCCAAGAGGTAATCCTTGGTTGATCCGGTGCCCTCTAACTTGAAATGCTTGGGCGCAAAACTGTCAGTCACATTTGAACGTACTGGATGGCTTCAAGATATCTCGAAATGTCAGTGTTCCGCATGTTTGTAGGGGTGCACACTGTCTGTGCCATTAATGGCCCAGACGCGCTTGTTGTTATTTTATGCGTCGTGATCTTCGATACTCACGGGAGGGGGAGAAGGAGGTATACATTGAACTTACTCATGCGTGAGTTTTTCGGTGGGAACGACGGGCAACGGTGAAGCTGCCACCGAGGCGATGATAGAGGAGATGGCGGCATTCACTGATGGCAACCTCAGCAGGTGCGAGAACTTGAGTGTCCTTTATTCGATTGGTAGACGGAGTAATAGGGTGTTTCAGACATCCCGATTTGAGGCCCAACTTGGGTCCCAACTTCGGACCCAACTTCGCTCGAAGTTGGAACTTGAAATAGTTCGGGAACGAAGTTGGATGTCAAGTCGGGCATCGGACCACGACTTGACATCCAACTTCGACCCCAACTTCAAGTTCCAACTTCACCGAACCAATTTGGGGCGGCCGTTCTGCATCCCGGGACAAAAACATATCAAATTGAGTCTTGAGTTGCGGACGAAGTTGGGACCCAAGTTGGGATGAAAAAGGAGATGTCTGAAACACCCTAATGATCAAGTCAGGTTTACAAGACGCGAGACCAACATGAATGTTGTCTTTGGAGAAGAGTGTGGGCGGATGGAAGGTCGTGGACTCGACGTGGCCTCATCGTCGTGGAGTACGGCGGTGATGCGCTGGACCAAAATATAACTGATGTAATCATTACGACGGATCCACAGACCCGAAGCACAGCCACTCATCGACGCGTCAACTCAAACCAAAAACTCAGTCCGGGGGAAATCGAATCGTCAAGGACAAGAAAAAATTGGAAAGAACCCCTACCGGAGTGGAGGAAGAAAATTGCCTCGGCAGCATGCAGATATCAACTTTGATCGTGTGCTGCAAATCAACACGGTACACGAGTACACCACATTGTTATTGCAGATTCCATTGGCATTCTGCGTTGCAATCTTGAACATTGTAGAGCAAGGATTCCTCCCTTAAAAACCCGACGCTACTCAGCTACCGCCAAACATTCGGAGTTGTATTTGGATCTTTCTAATTCTAAATTCCGCCCCACCGACTAGAAAGTTGAATGGATGCTCAAAAAAAAAAAAAAAAAGACTCAAACGAGGGAGAAATTCTGTCAACCTGTTGAACTATACGAACGCTGACGGCGCTTCGACAATGCTGTGCAACTACTAACTGCTGGTTTACAGTTATCCACGTTCATCCTCGGACTCAGGAGTACGGTCGTTGCGTGCGGTCGTTGTGTGCGGTCGTTGTGTCACACCTTGTGTGGATAACTTTTTCGATGCTCTGATCTTGCCGAATCTCCCCAGCTGAAGGTTGACGTCTCGGCACTGTCTCGGCCATCGATGATCGACGTGATGCTTCCCACGGTTTGGTCCGGCATGTAAGTGATTTACGTCTCCGCAAGATTCCTAACGGAGGAAATGTCCAATCAACACTGCAATGATCCACAGGCTCAACAGCTATCGCCGGAGATTCCTCGGGATATATAACCACGCACAGTTACTGTACTCACTGCACTGTCATTATCATTGCAGTACATTATCACCGAGCCACAAGCCTATAGCTGTGTGAATATTCATTGCAGTGTCTTATCACCCGTAAGCCCTTTGCACAGTTGACAAATCCCCGGATTCTTGTCGCGCGCAATTGCCTGCCGATCCTGCCCAAGAGTAGTCCACGATCGTGGCACGGTATTTGACCCTCGGAATTGTAAAAGCCGCTGAAGTCCGTTCCGACGGCTAGATTACGATACTGCTGTCACGGTCGTTGATTATAGACCGGCACCGACTGGGCCAGGCTCGGGCATAGGTTTGACGCCCGGAATGCAGATGACATTTGATGCGGCATTACAATTCAACGACAGGCAAATATTGGCTCAGTTAAACTGGAAAATTTCCGTGTGCGGTTTAATTTAACATCGATTCCCCGCCGAGCGGGCGCTTGCACGTAAGACAGGACTGCGGGAGCCGCAAAAAATGATGAATTTTACAAATCACACCAAAAAAAAAACGGCCTTAACTCCGCACGATGACGCAAGGCGGAAATATTTAGCGCACCAAGAGCACTACACCATAGGATGAAGCACTCTGGTCCCTCGCCTTGGGCTCTGGCGAGATACCACTCCCGCTTAACTCCATCCACCCGCAAATCAATTTGCGGTGCATGTGTGGCGGTGAGAAAATCGAGCCAAATGGGAATTACTGCGGCAACATTGTTTCCGCTGTGGCTCCGCCTGTCATCCGGGCCCGTACACCCCGAAGCGATCCTTTCGCCTCGCTTGGGAGAAAATCCCGGTGGGTTGAGAGAACCAAATATGCGTTCACCTGTTTTATAGCAGCTTAGACAGCTTAGGCAGTCCACTTACCACTCCCACTTCATCTGCTTCAAATTACCGGACTAGACTATGGCTTCCGGTTCAAGTTCAAAATCAAGGCCCAATCCGCCCGTTGTGCTTCCGAGTATCCATGAGATGTTCCCCGAGCACCTCGTGCCGCGCGCCAGTATGGTTTCATCAACTCGGCACCGCGCTGTTCATTCCATTCCGGTCGCTGCCCCGAGCAGCAGCAGCGTGCAGCGGAGCCACTTCATGCCACCGCCGTCACCCCCGGTGTCACATCCTTCCTTCTCGTTCGACGTCCTCAGGAGCAACCCACGTGGCTCTTCGTTGGAGCATATCGCCTCGAGTCGCCCCCCAGCGCCCCGCAAGCCTACCGTGTGGACACAGCCACCCGACAATGTCAACTATGAGTTCATCAACTCTGGGGTTAATAGCCTGAGCCTAGTGCACTCGGCGCCTGCATCCCCTGAAGGGGATATGGAGATGGAGGATGATGAGGCTGGCGAAGACGGAGAGGGAGGAGCAGATGAGGGGAGGAAGCACGTGTGCCCGACATGTGCAAAGAGATTCAACCGGCCGAGTAGCCTCAAGATTCACGTTAATACGCATACTGGCGCGACGCGTGAGTAATATTCTGTGCTTTTTACTGCAGCTTCCTCGGGCTTTCCGTCACGCCTCATTCGCATTTTGTGCTGTTCATTCTATTCCCTTCTCATCATCCTTGACTCCACTTCTCGCATTCTATATTTATCCTACTGCCAAACATGCCATCTATCTTCGCGTCCTCCCTCCCTCTATCCTTGTCGATTTTTCAACCCTTTCTAACCCATTTTTTCAGCCTTCCGCTGCCCTCACCCTTCATGCGGCCGCGCTTTCAACGTGAACTCAAACATGCGGCGCCACTATCGTAGCCACACAAGCCCCACCTCCCCTGCGGACTCTACATTCCCCTCCAATGGCTCTTTCCATTCTATTTCAAACTCGAACAATAATTTCTATAACGCGAATAACGGCACATCACGGTCCTCACCCACCGGGCAGCCACGCCTCACCTCTGTCCACTCGCCCGCATCATTCTCTCCAACATCCCCGACATCCCCGATGTCGTCTTCATCAAATTCGCCCCCGAGCGCGAGCTGGAGCATTTTCTCCGCCTCCTCCTCCTCGTTTACATCGCCCGTTACGTCCACGGTCTCGCCAGCCACCGGCTTTCCCCGGAACGAAGTCAATGCGAAATATTCGGAGCGCGACGGTCGGAGTGAGTAGGCGCGCAGACGGTAGCGCTGCGCGTTTGCTTGACTCTTGATCTTGGTTGTCCATATTGAATCTGCGGCGCGGCGCATGCACCACAATGCCTTCTTCCTGCCACTGTATCCATCCCGTCCGTGTCAACCTATCCGCCCAGCTACTTTATTATGTCACACATATATAAAAGCTTGTTTGTCAAATAATATGCACAACACCAGGCGCCCATTTCACATTGCCCATCTATATTGGTATATAGTAAGTAGTTCAGGATAGTAGTTCAGAACCCGGCCGTTTTACGGTGGAGTGTGGGCATTATTGGTTCCGTGATCGGCATTCAGACCCAGACTCAAATCCTGGCTTGAAAATGTACTGCGTCCGCTGAAACATCCAAGTGCTACACTGCTACTCTGGATTGACGGCACAAAATCGCAACGAGAAGCTTTCGACTTGAACCCACCGCGAGTCGACTGTGAGTCTGTGATCCAGGTACCTACAAGGATTGATTAGATGCAGAAATGCGGCGTGCAATGCGGGACTACACAGAAATCAAGTTCGATTTATTGTGCGCTCACTCCTTCATTCCGTGCTAACTCCGACAATGATCCCCGTGAACTTCACATCTACTGAATACCATATTTCCTAATTCAAACCGGCCTGTCTGTCTATGAAGAGATGGAGAGTGTAGGATCTTCATCATTAGCCAAAGTTGGAGCCGACCCAGAGTCCGATGAGTGGCCAACACTTCTCTCCTGAATCTCCAGCAGTGTATGGCATGAAAGATTATTTTCCGTGGCTGACAGCTGATCCAGGCGCTTCTCGACGGCGGCAGCATCCTTCATCTGCGATGACCTGACAAAAAGTGGGTTAGCGGCCGTCCACATTTCCTTCGCTTTTATCGAGTCGCCACGCTGGATCATGATGTCTCCGATTCCAACCATGCACTGTGCTCTAAGGCGATGTATGTCCATCCTTGTCCCTGCGTCCAGTGCCGCATGGAAGAGGTTGAGAGCTGTCTCTGAATCCTCTCCGTCCAAGATGGTGTGTAGGTCTGCAAGACGCCGAAGGGCATTTACTGTGCCCACGGGATCCTTCTTCTTTTGTACGAATGCGAGGTACACGACTGCCCACCGGAAGGTCTCCATTATCCCGTATATTCTCTGTTTCGGGTCGCCCAAGACTGCCAAGCATAAACCTGACAGATCCGGGTAGTTGGCCCTTCGGCTCTTCGATAAACATTCTATGAATGCGCAGCGGGCCTCCTCGGTGTCTCGGCGGAAGAGCTTGAGTTCAGCAAGAACATAGGAGCATAGCAAAAATCTCTGAGAGCCATTGTTCTTATAAATAGCTTCTGCAACATTTAGATTTGCAAAGATGTCGGCCCGTCCATTGCCAGTGAGACAATCCAGGTACGCACAAAAGCCAAGGGAATTGGCGTGGAAGAAAGGTGAGGATGTCGGAGATGTTCTCTTGACTATCTGTCCATGGAATTGGCGAGCTTCGATATACTCGCTTTTTCTGAAGTGAACTTCTGCTCGGGTATCGAGAACTTGTAAGTGTTTGGTCGAGTCCCCCATCCCGACCGCTCTTAGTGCCTCCTCTGCCTGAGCAGAGACAGTGAGGGCCTGGCAGAGATCCCCCAGAAAGCAGGATGCCCAGGCCTCCCATTCCAGCCACTCGTGTTGTCTAGAATAAGAGGTGAACTCGCTAATTTGGCGCGCTTTATGCACAAGCTCGATTGCCCTATACGGGTTCTCGAATGCGTAGGCAATTTGGAATTCAAAGCGGAGACACGATAATTGAAGCTCAATGTCGTCTGCTTGCTGGGCCACCTCCAAGGCGAGTTTCGTAAATTCTGTGGCCTTAAGGAAGCTCGTGCGGCTGCCGGGGTTATAATAATATACTGCTGCGGCACGGTAAAATGTAAAAGCTGGATTCATAGCAATTAGCGAAGTGTGAGTTACAGCTGAAACCACCATACCTTGGTCAGGAGACTGAGCACCTGCGCTGAAGTACTGAACACCATCCTGGATCATTCCCTCAGGGTCTTCAGGTCGAAGATGAGGATGTTCAAGGATGGCACTTGCACATCTCCATCGCAATCCTGCATCACCCGTTGCTTCGATTACCTCAGGAAGGCGTTGCATGAGTGAGCTATGACCGTTCAACATCGCAGCGGAAAAGCGATCCAGACTGATAATGGTATCTCCGATTCCTATCCAGTCGGCTTTTTCTCCTCTCGATAGCCCATCGAGAATGAGTTCATTGATGTTCCCAAGATAGGAAACCAGTTCGGGGACAAGATTTCCCGAACGAAGTTGTGGCTTCGACTCCCAGAGCTCAAGGAGTCCTTCGAAATATATGCGGAGAGGCATGGAGAGGGTGAAGGGTGGTGGATGCACACGCCGGATAAATTCACGAATCGGGCTCAAGGCCTTCAAACGTCCTTTGATATCTATATAAGCCAGCGACGTGCGTACCAACACTGATTGGCCTTGACGGACATCGCGAAGGGGGACCTTGCCAGCGATGATATCTTCCGCCCTGATTCCGTCTGGGAGTAGGGATAGCAGGGCAAGGAGATCCTTCGCATGCGGTGACGTTACGATACGTGGACTCCCAAGCGAGAGCAAGATGGATTTCTCCAGATTGGATCGTTTGTCGTTTCCGTCCGAAAGCAGTGCAGTGTTCTCAGTCTGCCAGCGATGCAATGTCCCAGAATACCCCTCGAACGCAGCTATGCTGGCCATCAAACTGACTGCTAGCGGCAGGCTGCCCGACAGCTCTAGCAATGCGTCAAAGGCAACTTCCTCCCCGGTGTCAGGTCTCTCGGCTATCTCGCAGAATATTTGCCGTGATGCGGAAGTAGCAAGCGGCTCGAGGGGAGCGAGGAATGGTCGACTCCATTTCACTTTCTTTGGTCTTTCAGCTCCTCGCATGGTAATCTAGGAGCACTGTGAGCCAAATACAATGAAAATTTAGAATCACGCACCACCAAAGCAAGGGTTGGAATATCTGCCAACGAGGATATAAGTTCTTCAGCCTTGTCGCGAGAGTCTAACGGTTCCCAAGATGTCTCAAAATTGTCAAGAACAACAATGCATGGCCCACACTGTCCAAGGTGCTGGACAATTGTCATCGAGAGCCGCCTCGAGGGTTCCAGCCCCAAATGTACACCGATCTTGTTCACCAGGTCGTCGCCAGTGTTGGAAGACTCGCACGAGATGAAGTGCCTGAGGTAGTATTTATCCATTATGGTAGAATGATGCAATGCGGCCATCGCCAAAGTTGTTTTTCCTATCCCGCCTGGACCCAGTATCGCCACTCTTGCGGCATCAGCAAGGAGAGTATCGACGAGATCTCTGAGTTCAGACTCCCTTCCGTAAAATATCTGCGGTGATGCTGGTAACAGAGACAGGGAGGAAGTACTGTGTGCACCTTGAGCGAGTGAGAGTTGAATAACTTTACCATTCTCGTTACCTAGTGTTCCAACTGCTTCGTATCTGAGTACGAATGAGAATGATGTGCCGCAATCATGAAGACTACCCACTGAATGTCCAGTATCAATCGATTGACTACAGGATGAGATGAGTTCCAGGAGCTCCTGGTGCCGTCTCTCGGTATCAATATTCAGCTCGAGAAGAGCACCCACGATTCCGACCCCATATTTTAGCTGTAGAAATAAACCTTAGCCTCGTTTTTCCCGCTGTTATTAAAGCCTACCATGAACATTTCTGATGCCCTTCTCAGCTCTCCCTCACAAGCATCCAATTGCGCGGTGATTTCACTTTGCTTGAACAGCCGCTTGATGGTCCCCAATTCTCGCTGCGATACTAGGCACGTATGAAACTTCTGAAGCGTCCTACGAAGTAAATGAACACATAGACATTCAAAGTGACCACTAGACCTACATGGCATACTGGGCGATTTGGTTGAGCATTTCCGGGGATCGAATGTCTTCGGAGTGGATGCACAAGCTCGTGAGGGTACATAGCATACGATGGATCTCTTCTACCATCCGAAGGCACCGCTCCTTTTGAAACTTTGTGTGCTGCGATCCCATTGAGTTATGAGATGAAAAACATTGCCGGACGGTCGTACCTGCACGATGGGGATGACGCTCAACGAGAGTGTGGACACACTGTCAAGAAAGGGTATCTGGGTTGCGGTTGCCACATCTTGTAGTGCGTTAGCAACAACCGCTGTGTAGGCAAGGATCTCATCGAGCGAATCGGATGAGAAATGGGGAGGCATCATTGAGGTTGGAGGGGAGGGGGGGCGGATGGGGGATGTATGCATTGGGAGCTGGCATTTCTCCGCCTTATGACTTGGACCAAAGATGCGTTTCAATGCCGACATTGATGGCCTTCCTTAATTGCCATTAGATGAGTACCACGGAGGGAAAAACCTGTCTAAAATTTAAATACGATGATACGGCCCATCCGTCGTATCACCCTCGCACCTTCTGTGGTGTCTTGGAAAAATGACATGTCGGAAAGATAACAAGTACTTGTGCAGCCAAGTCCAGTGGGTCCTCCATGGTCAATATTATGGTGGTGGCCGTGAACGCAGGATTGAGTGTTGAGCCAATCAGTTTCGACATGGCCGGATATCTTTGGCGAAACATGAATAGAGCTCTGATAATCAGAATGGAAGTGAGCGTGGAGACTTTGATTTTATATATATAGCCTTGACATCGGAGGTACAGTTGGCTGCGGAAGATGAAACGGAAGCAAAGGCAAGGATAATATGCTTGATACCCCATCCCCAATTAGAAAATTCTTCATGGGCCTATACTTGAATATCGGCCCATCGGGTAAATCAGTACGGTAAATCTCGGGAGGTGATATGGAATGTTTCAGTTCAATCGGAACTAACTTCGGGCAGCCTGAAATTCAGCTAATCCCGGTGTGAATAGAACTGACCCTGTTTGACATGTAGTCAGCATCCAAAGGCCCGGGATGAATGCCACGACCGACATCACCTCTCAACAGCTATTTGACGTACCTTCGATCTCCCCCGAATCTCCTCTGCTTCGAAGATGTACCAGAGTCGTACTGCTGATTCTCTCGCTCCATCACCTGATCGTGCCTTCCGTGTCAATGCACAGCCAGTGTCCCGTTCCAACAAATTCATGCAGAATTATGTTAGTGCGGGCCTCGAGAACCAGGAGGAATAATATGACTATCTCTCACGAATTACATTAATGAATGCCACTGGCAGTGGACTCGCACGAATACAAATCAATCTTCTGAGGCTGCGGCGGGTTCGACTCGTGAACAACTCGTCAATACTGGTGGCTCCACTGCGCATAAACACTGAGCAATTTGAGCCCTCCGCTCCCGGCTTTTGCTAAACCTTGGGCCGGGTAGTCGACGCATGATCTAGGGATATTATCAACCTAACACTCGTGTGTCGTTCCGCACAGATGTCCCGGAGAACAAGCCGTAGATCAAACCCAAATTCCAGCGGAACTGAAAGCGGAAACCTGTGAATGCCAGAATGCCAGTGGCGGGCAACCTGGGGCCATGGGCCAGCTGTGAACGACGGGTTTGCGCCGACCTGTTACGAAGACTGTTCATGGTTTGACCAGAGCTCGAGGTCAGTTGCCGAGTAATTCTGACCCAGCGATTGAGGAGGAGAAGAGGCCCAATGGCTGTGCCGGGCCGAATGATCTGCAGGGCCAAACAACGATAATGGTTTCTTTTCCTTATTACTGAACCTGGTTGGAACCTGGGGCCCTGGCCCACAAATGTCATGCGCTCGAGTAATAGTTCTCATTAGATCCCATGAACCTGAGCTCCGGGCCCATTTCTGGATCTCCGCCCACTCCCACCGGCATCTACTGCCGCTGGTGTCTGCCTTGATACCAAGGCAAGCCGACTGCCGCAATTGTACGGCCTCTGTGCAATCTCAGTCCAGTGAGAGCGGATGAATATTTCGAGTGTTCTGATAAATTCCTTTGCAAAGGCAATACACAGTTGAATAGTTGAAACTTCAGGAGAATATCTCGGCTTCTCTCGACCAAATTTTTATCATAGAATACCATAACAGATACGAAAAAACAAGCCTAAAAAAATCGGTAGCACGACCAAATATGAGTGAAAAAATTCGCTTCAGTGTATCTTTGCTCAAAACCTTTGTATTGTGGACAAGCCTCTCATGCCGAAATGTGCAGCTTCGGAGTTCAAACTCCGCGCTGGGGAATCATAAATAATCCGCAACGAGCAGGAACTCAAAAAATTGGTATGGGTAGTTTGGAACGGAAGAAAATACTCGTGGAATTCTGCAACTATTCTTGAATGACACGCACAGTGTAGCTCAATAGGCATGTCCTGCCCCCGAGTCGAACGGGGTTCTCCTGCATCCATTGGATGTATATGCTTTATGGAATGCCAGTGCACCGGCACCAGCAAGACTTGCTCTCTCTATAACGTTCCTTGATTTAGTTCGCGATTTCAATATGGCTGGCGTCACGCAGATTCAAGAGGAGTTCGAATATACGTTTTATTCATCATCGACGTATTGTTCATTAACTGTCGACGTATTGTTATTGGACGTGGTATGATACACTATGTAGATGGGCAGAGCAGAGATTACACGAATGGATACAATGATTACGAGAAAACCATTACCTGGCAAGCCACGTCCAGGGCTAGGCGTTCTAGTGTATACGCCTGGGAAGGCCAAGATCAAGAAGAGCCAAGAAAAGATGCGGCGCAGCGCTACCGCCGGCGCTCGCTGCGCACGTCGCTTCTGAATATTTCGCGGCGTGGGCATCACCCCAGAACGCGGGCCACCGCGCGCGAAACCAGCACCGAACGGGGAGGATGCGGACATGGAGTAACGGGCGACGCGAAAGAGGAGGGGGGCCGGAGGACATACTCCAGCTCGCGCTGGGTGGGGAGGTGGGCGAGTACGATGTCGGGGAGGTGGGGAGGAGTACGAGCCGGGTAGGGATGGTTGTTGGGATTGACATTATTTGAGGCACTATACGAGGTGGAATTAGGGTTGTAGGGATTATTGGACGAAGTGGGAGAGTTGGCCAATGAAGGGCTGCCGTGGTTACGATAGTGACGGCGCATGTTGGAGTTCACGTTGAATGCGCGGCCGCAGGAGGGGTGTGGGCAGCGGAATGCTGAATTAAGAATAGTTTAGCATCAGAAAAATGGGACAACGAACAGAAGTCGACTCACGCGTTGCACCCGTATGCGTATTTACATGAATCCTGAGACTGCTTGGGCGGTTAAATCGCTTCGCACACGTTGGACACACATGTTTCTTCTCTTCCTCCGCGCCGCCCTCACCATCGCCCTCCTCCATATCCTCCATCTCGGTGTCCCCGTCCGAGGACGCCGAAGCTGACTGCGCCCGCCTGGTAAGATCAGAGTCGATGGACTGGGAGTTCATATATTCGGGTGGCTGTGTCTGCACAGCTGGTCTGCGACGCGCGGGGCCTTGGGGCCGGCTCGAAGCGATGTGCTCCAAAGAGGAGCCGCGGGGGTCGCTCTTGAGGACGTCGAACGAGAACGATGGGTACGGAACGAGCGGTGGGGGTGGTGGTACGAAGTGGCTCCGCGGGAATGCGCCAGTGCTCGAGGGAGTGGCGGGGGCGGCGCGAGGGCGGGCCGACGCAGCCGACGCGGCGGCGCGCGGCATGATGTGCTCGGGAAACATTTCGTGGATGCTAGGCAGCACGACGGGCGCAGCCTGTGAATAGGGGGTTGAAGTTGAAGCCATAGTCCAGTAATGAGATCAAGTGGGTGTGGTGGCAAGCCTGAGCGCCCGCAGTGGAGTGGTTATAAGAGGAGATCAACGCGGATTCTCTGAAGCCACCGGGATTTTCTCGAAGACGAAGATGAAGACGAAGCGAAGCACGAAACAGGGATCGATCCCTATGCGTATTTATGCAGTGGTGGTAGGCGCCGTGACAGGGGATGGAAGGAAGGGAAGAAAGGCAGCGAAGGCACGGAAGCAATTTTGCCCGCGGAGTCAATCCCTCCCAACTTTGGCTCAGTTTTCCCATGTCGTATCGCCACACCATGCCCTATGCGCCGCATCGGCCACCCACATCGGTGAGATCTGCGTCCGGCGTCCGCCAGGGCCAAATTGATTTGCGGTTTAATGGGGATAGACGGGGATCGTAGTCGCCGGGTTCCAGGCACTGAACTGAGTGCCTGCTGTCTTGCCGCACTGTTATTTTAGTCGTCCACGTTCCTGCCGAGTGAGGCTTTAACTTCGCCGTTTTCTGGAGATTGCCGCTGGTCCCTTCATCATGATCCTTTTTCATCCAAGTTCGCCGAACGCGATCTCGGATGATCGACGTGAATGCTAATTCAGGTCATACTGTTAATTTCCGTTGTGTCGAGGACAGATTACAGTACCTTGAATACAGTTATGACGGGCTACGGGTAGATTGTGAACACAGTTTAACAGTAATGAAGGCTGTAGATTGCAATATACCGGCACTTCAAAGGTGTGACGGGCGGAAGGCACCGAAGACATGATGTTAGACGTTATTCAACATGTTGTAATAATATTCCATGTGCGCGGCTCTACGCAATTCCGATTGTCAAGTCCTACGCCACCTGCAATCGTCAAGGCGATTCAGGCCGACTGAATAATTAAGGGCGCGGGGAGGAAGGGAAATCTTTAAAATTCAAGGGTGATGACTTGGGCTTCTACTGAATACACGCAGGCCGCGGGTGATACTGCCAGATCACTGTCTTATCAGTGGCCAATGATAAAGCGAGAACACACTGCACTGACAGAAGTGATAGTCAGAATAATGTTAACGACACAGAAATACACGTCGGACAACGGAGCTCCGTTTGTTCAAGGGTCATTGCAGTGTTTACCACACATTTTCCTCAGCGCCCTAGATCCCAAGTTGCCCGAACGGCCCGAACCGTGAGAGCTAATACGCCGATCAGTACGGCCGGCTGCTCGGCGGGCATCATTGAGCTTCAGCTGTAATGTGAAACCCAGCAATTGAGAGAGCGAGAGAGTTGTGAGGCTTATGATTCCGAGGATTAACCAGGATGTGTTTTATCGGCTATTGATTTTGAGGATCAAACAAACAAGGCTCGAGACCGGAAATAAATGCGAGATTCGTTTGCGCTGTCGCTGTCGCTGTGGGATGGTCACCCCCATGCAAATGCACACATCGCGGCGGTCCAGGTTTTCAACCAGCTCGCAAGGGAAAATACGATAAATGGGCGGAAGCGAGGTTGATTTTCTTTTTCCTTCATGGAGTTCAGCACTTGGGTAGTACGTACGTACTCCGCCATGAGCCCTGGATCTGCGTGTAGATACTTGCACCGGAAGAATCACAGATTTCTCCTAAACAAATGAACATAACGCCAAGAAAAACCATCCTGAATAACGCCAAGTCCTGGTCCCGAATCGAGCCGGGTCTTTCTGCATATGCACCACACCATATTGGAAACTTGACGCGGACCAACAGGACTTATACTTCCCTGTTTCAGGCCTGGATAATTGACCAAATATCGTTGTGCGAATTCAACTCGACTTTATGTTGTGTTCAATTTAACTAGTACCAATGCCCCACTGCTATCCGAGGGTATGCTCAATCGTATCATGTTTTCATTATTAATTGCCCGCTGAGCAAAAACGTATACGCCGGCAAAATAATTATAATAGACAAAAAAAAAACAGAGATGTCCCGTTTTCTAAGTCCTGCCTCCGAGTCAAACGAGGTCTTCCTGCACAGTATGTATTCGCTCCCACCAGGAATATAGACCAGACGTGCGCGGTAAACCACGAGGACTTATACCTCCCTACCTGTGCCTGCTTGAGGTTAGGAACTTTAGTGCTGCGAATGTGTTCGTCGATGCTGCCCATTGAGTCTCCGACAAGTCCCTCACTCGATAACGCCTAGGTAACTAAGATAGAACGACGAGGTACATCTTCCAACCAGCCAACTCATTTTCTGTATTTCAAAGATGCTGGCACGTAGCGACGGCGAAAGATTGGTTCTCTGCTTTGACTTCTCCGACTGGTCTCAGCCCCATCGAACTCAATGCTGGGAGTTACTAGGCGAAATGGATAGGCAAACAAGTCCTGTTGGTGCGCGACGCACATCTCCATCTCATGCAGGATAAAGAAAGCAGCTGTTGACGGAGCAAGACACCGTTCGACTCGGGGGCAGGACATACCGAGTTTAGGAGGAACCCTGTTTTGTGCGGGCTAGCCTCGATTAGATATCAATGGTTAATGGTTTCGAGAAAAAAAGACATTTTTTCCCGGCGTGAAAAGAAGAACGATGACGAAAAGTCGACATCCATGAACGAGAAACACTCCGCCACGACATTCAAGGCCAGAATTGGTGTGACGGGGGACTGTATCCGCTGTGATTCATGGGGAGGGGGGAGTGCTTCTGCGGCGCGCGGTATGAACTGGCACGAATCCATGACGGTCAACGATCCGCGAGAAGCATGACAAGACCAACAATTTTAGGCTGGTGACTTGCCAACGACTTGATATTCAAAGGCATGAGATTCAGAGCCCAGCGCTGCCGCGAGTAGCACGGAAACTCACGGACATTCCAAAGGTAGCCAAATGCTGGCTCCGGACGCCCGAGCCTAAACGGGCACTCATTCGTTCGTGAGCTCATCTTGCCGATACTACCGACGATGGCGGTGATAACTCGAAGTTCCTACCCCACGCGTTGGGGGGTCAAGTGGTTCGAGGGGCGATGCCGTTGATATGGGCCGCGGATCGCACAACGCAGGTCCATGGGTGCGGGGAACTAGTGGATTTTCGTACCGTCCTGGCACACCATCGCTCAATGCCGACTAACCCTCGGGGAATTCGAAATTCGCCAGGAATGCTCGAGGATCTGGAGACCGAACATTCTTAAACCTAAACGAGCGTGGGTCCTCGATTGTAAAAGGTGTAAGTAAGATCAAAAGGTATAATAATCGGACACGAAACGGCTGCACGAGTAGTAGCCGTGTCTGGCGTGGGGAATCAAACTATAACTAACAGTTAAGTTTTGACAGCACGCCACATCGATGGAGTGAAAATGACGCACCGAGCTCTGCGGATTCCGTTTTCGGACGCCGACTCGTACGGACTGTTCAGAAAGACGAAAGAAAGAAAAAGGCGCTGCATTGAGTAGGGGTAAAGGTGTCCTGATTACGTCGCTGTCTGCGTGCAGGCGCCCTGAGTCATTTAGACAATAGCTATTCGATTGGGTCGTCGAATGCTGGATAAGCTTGATACGGACGACACAAACGCTGCCTTCACGGAGGGGTATCGAGAGATACAAGATCCCTGCCCATTAAGATTAACAATAGATTTTGTCGTCGGTAATTTACTTACTGACCAGTCGTGGACTAGGAACGGCAAACGACCAATGAGATCTCCGCACGGACTGTGTGCGACGGTAACATGTAATAGACACTTGTGGGCTCAGGTAATTCCTACGATGGTGTTATCCACCTGCGCTTGTAACGTCAAACGGCAGGCAGAATGAAATTACCGGACGCTTTTAGGTCGGCTCGCGATCACTGTCTCCACCTTTCGTATTATTAGCATCGTCGTGCTAGTCCTCGGAGGGATCCAGTCTGCACCATTGATCATCTGGCTCACATGTAAATCGTGGATTGGCAGGGCTATAGGCGGCCTGATCGGCGTACTCACTGAGGGGCAGGGGTACACGCGAGAAGAGACCCGCAGTTCGTCTAGAAGCTTAGACGGCAAGCGATACAAAGACTCCATGGTGCTCCAGCGCGTAGATGGGGGGCGTAGCGCGAAAGCCTCGGCAATTCACGAATGCTTGCTGGGCACTCATGCGGAGCGTAAGTAGTAGCCGTGATCTACCGCAGGGTTAATATTAGTGTTAGCTTTTTGCTTTCGAATACCGCACCTGAGATGCGTCGTTTTTGAAAGCCGGATCTAGCGGAGCTCATAACGGAATCATGAATCCCAGTGCAAGATAATGTGTAGTGTAGATCCCGGGCGCGAGTCAACAACTCGTTCAGTCGGGATCATGAAGAAAGAAAGAAAGATCGACAGCAACTGGAGCCTCGCGGCATTATAATTAGCGAGTGTCGTCGGACACATGGACGGTGAGCATTCCCCGAGGTATAGGCGCATTATTTGAGCATTCATTGTAAAGTAACAGAAGCCGGGGTAGATCCGGATGCTCGCAAGGTTAGGAGCGACCGGAGTAGGTTAACCACCCGGCACTAACCAGCACTAGGTCGCCGCTAGAACACATATAGCAGCATGGGCCTTGCCGATCACTGACCTTGGAAATCTTGTCTAGAGGAAGCGAACAACTCCTCGGACTGCTGGCCGGTGAAACTTGAATAGGAAGCGATCGGCACTCATGTGGTATAATAAGGAATCGCATTAGCAGATCAGCGGCGTGTCGAAAACGTGTTGGCAGGGGGATTCATAAATGCACGGCGTCCGATAGTACCGCCAGATGGGATTGCATGTAAACAAATAGCTGGATACATCGGTGGGGTGGATATATCACTGCCGGGCGGACCTTTGAGTCAATCCGAACCTAGACCTTGAAAGGAAGGAAACACACCGCACGCAACTCATATTTATTTCCCACGTCCAGTCTAATTTCATCCTCCATATTCCTGGAATTCTCATGAGCAGATCACATGGAATGCGGAGTCACGCTTACTGCAACAACGACTCGAGATCTAACCTCAAACGCTGCTCCCTGCCAAATGAAAGACTTTGGATGGGAAATGAATAGCTCGTATCGCGTCGAAGCTCTCCAATAGTCGTCTTTCGAGCGGGCCGACCCACAACCGATAGCGCCAGTCGTCGCCGTCGACATAGATCCCATTCGTGGTGATCCAGTGCCCGTGCACGGCATCCACATTCCGGTTCTTCTGGATTTGATTCACCATGTCGATATACTCGTTGCGCACCTTATCAGGGATGATGTGATGGGGACACTGAGGAGCTGGCGGATGGCGAGCCGCTGAGTGAGCCCACCCGGCGGAGCAGGTGGCACAATTGGAACCATCTCCACGACGACCAGGAGAATGAAGCGTTGATAGTTAAGGAGACTGGTGGTGAGCCCCATCGCGCGGATGCTGTACAGCAAGAGGTGAATGGAGAAGTACTGGTGCTGCGACAGGGTGCGGCCCAGGCGGACCGTGACGTGGTTGTCGCTTGCCAGTTTACATCTCGTTTTGTGCTCCGGCCTACGGAGAAGTCAGTGTATGTCAAGACATTACAAGTTAGCGCACCAATCTGCGCGTTGGCATGTGAGGCTGCAATATTTCACCGCTTTGCACTGTAAGGCGGTGAATATCGGACATCCTTGATCTGGAGCGACTTGCCTTGGTGCATGTCTTAACCTGTTTCCGTGGCTTTTTGGCCCGGCAGGCGAAACATATTTCGAGAGCGCCATCCGCGCTTGTTCCCCGTCGAGGCGGAGGGGTAGATGTCGCAGCAATATGCACAGACGGAGTGGGAAGTTGCTCTGCGGACCTTGATTCTGCCCCGAATGCAGGTGGATAATCTGCGGCAGTGATGTCTTCGCTGTTCAGAAGCCGCCGTTCCATTCGGCATATCGTTTCTACGGCATCAAATTCACGATTCACGTCGGCATTGCCGGGTTCGGTCGTAAGTGCGCTCGCCAAGTCCAGCAGACATTCAGGAAAAAGCCGGAGGCCTTTACGACCCATGGCGCGGCGGTATCGGGCCTTGAAGGACCTTGGATCCCTTAACAATGCCGCATGCGCTGCCTCAGCTGCTTCTGTAACCTACACAACGATGAGAATGACGGTATTCTTGGTAAGAAAAGAACTCAATTATTGAGCTTCAGATACGCGGCAGCCAAATTTGTGAAATAAATGGGATCCGAATCGTGGAGAGCTATTGCCTCGCGATAGCGTTCTGCGGCTCGTGTGTAGTCACCGACACGGAAGGAGCTGTCGGCCTAGAATACCGACGCATACGTCAAGGAAACACACTGAGATGAATTCTCCGATCTCACTTCTGACTTGGCCGCCAGCGCCTCGGGGGAGGAGCCATCATGATAGTAAGAAAAGAGAGGGGTTGGCCTCGGAAAATAATAAACATAAACTATTCCACGTGGAGTTCTGATGCATATGGCGCGATCTAAGGATGTTCAGAAAATCATCGCAGGTGCAACAAAGTTCAAGTCCTTCTGGCATGCCGTAATTACAGCTGTCAACCGGGGAAATACAAGTTCATGACTGGGTTCCGAGTCAACCTGAACTTTGACACACTGCCATTTGAAACTTTGACCTTGACGGCTTTGAACAAGCTTTGAAGCACCGGATGAAGCAAAATTTTGGGAAGGGCAATCTTCTATTGCGGTCGTCGACAATTAAGTGAGCTACTATACCGCCAGAACGATGCAACTGGCCCATTATAATCAGCATGCCGCGTGTGCTCATATGAGCTGCAAGGTCTCAAGTAGAGGTTTTCGCGGAAGACGAGACTTGATATGCACACCGTGAAAATGTTGCACATACGATGTATATTTGACGATATGTAGTTTTTCGCTTCCACCTTATTCGGCCAAAATTTGAGTTCCCAGAAAGATCACGCCAGTTCCCGACAAAAACAGCACATAATCTTACAGTCCTTGTCCGTTGGGTTACGGGGGGGATACTGCACCGCTCTATGACATGGTATTATTCATGGGAGCAGGATGGGGACTATAATGTGCAGCGACGCCTGACTGTTTGCCTTCTCCGTTTTCGACTGTAGTTGAATGGGCGTGAAATAAAATAGTTTTTTTGCTAGGTTAAGACCTCAAAGCCGTACTAATACTGACGGTTTAGTGCTGTAAACTCCAGGCAAACCGCACCTCGATCCTAGATGACCATTCCAAAAGCCAGGAACACAACGGCGGAAGCAACACCGAGGACACCAGCTGATGTCTGCATGGCACCGCCCGTCTTGGCTGCTGGACTGGATGTGCCCGGCGCAGCGGGTCCTGCCCCAGAAGCCGCTGGGGAGGAGCCGCCCGTAGCACCCGCGCTGCCACCGCTGCCGTCGATAGTAATGGCGTTCACGGGATGGCCGCCCGCCTTGCAGCCCGCGGTGAACCCTGCATTCATGATCAGGTGAGCACAAAAGTCTTCGAAACGGAGAGGGTGCTGGACTGAAGACGTACCGTCCACAGCCTGCTGTGCAGCCACCTGCGTCAGGCCGTCGGTCTTGACTTGGCAGGAGTAGCATGCGGCGTAGTTGTTGGCGATGGTGTTGGTGCAGATCGCGGCGAGCCCGCCACTGCTGCCGCCCTAGAAGTATGCGTTCACTGGTTAGAGGTGATTCTTCTATAAGTGAGGCTGGGATGCCCGTACCGATAGTGAGTCGGACAGTGCCTGACAAGGTGTTACACAGTCTGCCGCGGTCGTTTGGCGCGCCACACGGACTTCGCGGGAGTTCACTACAGACGTCGAATATGTTACCACGGCGGAGAGGCTACAGGAAATAGGAAATAGACGTACCCGTCTGCGCTGCAACGGAGAGAATGGAAAGGATTGCAAGGAAGCGGAACATTATAAACGACTGATTTGGAAAAGAATTGTGAAAGAGATGGAAAAAGAGAAAAATAATGGGCCTGGAAGACTCGCTGCGAGTAATTTATAAAAGTCGAGCGCTTCACCACGAGGTAACGGGAGTCATCCTCCAGCGCTGAAGTGACAACAGGCAGATGAAGGACATCTCAGCACCAGACAATGTCCAGGATGGCAGTTGAGCGTGGCGCTCAAAGGCGTCACAATCCATTTCGCAAGGCAACAGGCGGGAAGCTCTAGCATGTTTGACAGGTGGTAGGCATATCGGTGAGTGTTGGACAAGAGCATTGATGCGCTCACCCACTGTCACGTCGAGACTGAACTGGTTGCCGAATACCCCGACAACGCCAAGAACATCGACAAGCTCGAACCCGCGGAAGATAGACCAGGTCTACCGGTCAGTTACATAGCGTGACGGACGAAGGGACTGGTGCAGGGATATATGAGCGTGCCACTGTCGTGGAGCGAGAGATGGTGTCGGGATGGATGGACCACGTAGAAGATTCCCAAATAAACAAACCACTTTGGGTTTCGGGAGGATGCGTACATGACGCTCAAAGTCAGCAGACCGATGATCCAGACAACGTGAAAGAGTGGAGCGGAAGATTTCAGTCAGATGGTTATCAGACGCCACAAAAAAAAGGTGGCGATTCTGCTCTGGATTCCAACTGCCACCGTTCAAACGTTGAGGTGGGTGCAAAGGCTGAGGAGGCTAACTTAGCAGTGAGAGTAACAGCATCTTCTGGCGACGTCGCAGCAGATGGTAGTGGCGTGACCATAGGATCTGTGTGATGTACCGAGTTCGTGGTTCGGGAGAAAGTCAACTTCCGTATGCGCCTCTTTGCCTCTTGAATATGCATGCACCAGCACCAGTCAAGAAGCGGAGCGTCCACTATCCCATTAGGACCGAACTCCGTGTTTTGAATTCGAGAAAATGGATTGGTTGGTCGAGGTGGATCGAGGATTGGTCGAGAAGAGCAAATGATCACGTCGTGCACATCACGCAACTGCCGAGTGATGGCCGAAATCTAGCCGAAGGACGGGACGAATGTTATTGCCCTTGACCATGCGCGGGTTCTGATTGTTCTAGTACGAGAGCTGGCATTCTACGTTCGGTTTTCAGACAGGCAGAAAGATTGCAGCGTCATTCCCCGCAATTTCACGAGTTCAAAAGTAAGGAATATTAAGTCCCACCTTCAAGTTTTAATAGCTGTATAACGCTGGCTTACTCATAAAATGGACTCATCTCGGCGTTTTCAAATGTCCGAGATGTCCGAGAGCAGAACTGTCCGGCGGTGAAAATTTAAACATATCTATTCCCAGATTCCAGAAATTGATACCACCAACTGCCAAATTTATGTAACCTTTATATGCTCTCCCGAAGATTCATTTCACGCACCCTATACTTTCAAGATTTGAACTGTGCTAAATGGGCTGCTCAAAGGACTTCCTTGCGATATTTGTCGAGACGACAACCTTCCCATCAACAGCAAAAATGAAAATGATTTCGTGCGGGTCTTATTGGGGTGCTGCTTGGCTTCTGTTATCTATTCCCTCTGCGAAATACATCCTCATCAAACTCCAAAGGATCGACTTCTTGTCGTAGTCTAATCGACCTTCAGAGGTCGCCATTTGGAGCCATTCCATCACACATCCGAGTGGGATTCATTGTTCCATTCCAGATCGCAACCGAGTGCGTCATTTTACCCAGTTGAAATCCCCGCCCTATTGCCAATAGCGTAGCTGCGTCATCTTTTCGGTGATCGTCCGGGGTACTCAGGCGGGGCATTGTCCCTCGTTGTTCTGCACCGCTGATGACCCAGTCCGCTGTAGGGAGATCGGATGTGTCGCCTTTACGACCCGAGCACCCATCCCGCGTTCCAGTTGAGGCCCGACTGCGAACGGGGCACGGAAGTGTCGCTGGATATATCGGAGGACTTGTGTTCAACGTACCCTGGGCGGCCGTGATGTTCTCTAGTCGCCGTCGTCTTAACACGAGCACGATACACAGGGCTAGGCCCATAAATATCACCACGCCCCCAATTACCCCGCCGGCGATAGCTCCCGCCGGCGGCTGCTTTGCGGGTGACGTGGAAGTTGAAGTCTGTGCGGGAGCTGTAGGAGCTGCGTAAAAATCGAGACTGCGTTCGGAGACGATTACTCACGGGAAACTGAGGGAGTAAATGTCGGAGACGCCGCTGCGACTTGGAGTACTTGAGCAAATGGTGTCCGGTGTTTGCAGGCACGGAGTGGTGCCGATGAAACACTCCCAAGGTTAGGGCCGATGAAACCACAGGCGATGGCTCCGGCAGTCCCAAAAGGCTCAACCCATCCCGAAGCAGAGGCGATGATCGTCCGCGTAGCTAGATAAATCAGCATGCACTTCCGTCACGACAATGGAACAGGACACTCACCTGGAGAAGCGATAGTTTGAGTCGTAAAACTCCCGTCGACGACGGTATTAACCACCGCTTTATTGAGTACCTCATAGAGGTATGTCGTCGCTGAGCCGTCGCGGGCCGTTCCCAGAGGCTGTAACGGGAGAGTAGTCTGTCCTTCCAGCAAGCGGCCCTGGCCGAACTGCCACAGTGTAACCGCTGTCACGGGGGTTTGAGCCAAAGTATTGTCTACGACGGCTAAGCATGTCTATAAGAGGATATGAAAGGCGGCCACGTACGGGCGAAGAATGCGAAAAGCGAGACCAGCGCTGCAATGGTTTTGAAGGATGGCACCACCTGCTAGAATGATCGCAGCATGTCAGTGAAACGGCCATGCTTTCCTTCCGGCCAGCCCACCATGTTAACCGCCTTGCCTGCAAGTGGGCGGGGAGGGATGTACGTCGAAACGGCTGTAGCCTTGTAGGTTTTTGAATGGCATCAGAATAGAAGCCAACAACGCCATCACATCTCGTTCATCTGATTTCCTACTGTGATCAGATGCCAAGACTGAAGGCGTGCGGTAAAGGAGGCCCCCGGACACTACCTTGGAAAGTACCTCCGGGATAGAGCAAATCAAGGCCCCAAAATCGCGATTTTTTGCACCAGGATATGGAGTAAAACAGCCCGTGAACGAGTCCCGCCGCTCCGCATAGAGTAAATCGTGCCGCAGGCGGAAATTTTTTGAGATGTACTGTTGGCAGGGGCTAGGAAAATTTAGTTGAACCTTGCTCGAATGGGCAATTACTCACCGACGAAGTCTCCGCTATGTAATGCGAGTTCTTTGGCCGCAAATACGAGGGCGGAGAAATTTTGAACTTTTTGGCGTAAATATCGCTCCGGAATAGAGTAAAACAGTCCTCCAAAGGCCAAATTCGTAAGGTGAAATTTCGATTTTTGGCGGAGGTAGTTAGTAGGCAGTTACCGGGGGCGGTATTAGGAGCTATCAAGGAGCTATTAGGAGTTATTCAATAGCTATTTGTTGGGATTTTGTATAGTGCGGACTGTGCAGTACACCTGCTGTGGCCATACAGACCAAGATGAATTTGACAATATTAATGCGGCAGGCCAACACGAAGCCCATCCGAAATCTTGTTGAAAAAGATGAAGGTTCAACCAATGGCGAGTCTACACAGGTCGAATGTATACAAGCCGAGGTTTCGGAACGGCGGCACCGCTGCAGCCAAGCCATTTATGACATCAAGAAAGAACTAGCTGGGACCGTGAAGAGCAGAACGTAAAATGATTGTGATCGTTGGGATCGGAGTTCAAACTTTTGTTGGGGGCGAACAAAACCTTTTTTCTCACCAAAATGATGCAAGTGGCCGGTGAAATACCGTGGAATTCAAGTTAAACCAGAAGATAAAAGGCTACTTCAAATCCGGTTCCTTCCTGAGCGGGACCGTGCCGTGTTATTCCACCGAAGTACTTACCTACCTACCAATAGTTAAATTAAGGTAAATGCGATCCAGCGAGCTGTGGAACTGGTGCGTGGAGTTGAACTGATTTTCCCTACAGCACTTACGACTCTCACACCAAAATAAAAGACCCAATGAAGTTAGGATACGGAATCAGAAAAGTCACGTCCCCCGCCAAAACCGCAGCGAGACTGTACTTGATTGTGGATAGAGGAGGTGGGAAAAAAATCTTCCCGACAATGAGAATGAGACACATGGACCAGGACACAAGTACAGACCGCACTTAATGCTTTGGTATTACTTCGCATTCGGCCATAGATGGTTGTGGCCCACTCGGGAACAAAAGTCCGTCCGATACGTCGTCATGGCAAAGTCGGGAGCAAAGGGATGGGAACTTAGTCAAGAAGGCCAACAGTTGATGAAGTCGCGGGAACTAGAAAAATGATGAAGGACTCGAATTAGATTGCGAACGAGTGCGCAAAAGGCAATGAATTGGCGTTCATAATTGTATAGAGGATGTGAAGACAAGGTCGTACGAATGCGGTGTTCAACTGCCTCAGTGGGCTGGGGCTGTGGAATATTCCACCAAATCTTTCCACTGCGACACCCGCGTACTATGGGGTTGTGATCACGTCTTCTGCGTTTCCCATGATCCACAATTAGACGAGCACCTCTCAGGCTCTCACCGTTACCATCCCAGATTCTCACTTGCCACCTCCATCCCTACTCTAGCGTTATAACCTAGGAGCCGGTCGAACTCACTGAGAATTTATGTCATCGGGCTCTGGTGCGCCGGGTCGCCAAAATTGGAAATCTCCTCTCATCGTCCCGAGCAGATGCATTCTCTTTCAATGCTATTGCAGATATGACGAGCTGCACCCCGGCTACGATCTCCTGGTCAGTTGTCCCCGGGACCATCGCATCTTTCGCGGGCCTCACTTTAGCCGTGACAAATGCCGAAATCGCCCAAGTTCCTCCTCCGTCGTCTACATCAACAGGTACATTTCCGACCCATTCTGCCAAAGCGCGGCGTCATAGCCATCTGCACGCCCGCCGTACCGAAACACAAGTGATTGGCCAGAACATCGACGCATCTACCGGCACTTTCACATGGGCTCGTGTGAACGTCGCTGACGGATGGTACGCCATTACAGCGACATTCTCCGACGGGTTTGATGCGCAGAAATCCGACCCGTTCTTCGTCGTGAACAGGACCGATACCTCTTGTCTGGGCACGACATTTACTGCTTCGCAAACAAGCCATTCGTCGGGGTCTACCATCGGGCAAACAAGCCATTCGGCGTCGCACACAACCGAGTCCGCGGGTTACATTAGCCTGAGCAGTCCTAGTGCAGCAAACACATCCTTGGTACTCGACACCACGCGCCATGACGCCAAGCTTCCGCCGGGGGCAGTTGCAGGCATTGTCGTAGGCGCCATCCTAGTTCTCGTGGCCGGGATTCTGGTTTTCTTCCTCAGGATCCGATCCCGGCATCGTGACGCCCGCTCAAGGGATTCCCCGACATCGTTTTCCCCTTATCCACTCCCGAGTGCAGGAACGCTCCCGGACAGTGCCGCCTCGGTCACAGCCCTCGCCTTGGACCGCTCAATTTCAGCGGCAGTTGTGCAGTCGCAGGAGGAGATGTTCGAGAAAATGGCTCGTATGGGGGATTCCATGCGTGCACTAGAACGTGAACAGGATGAGGAAACCAGCGACACGCAAAACGTGACGGAACAGTTGAGAGCGATGGCACAGCGAGTTGCTCTCATGGAGGCGCGCGTGGAAACATTGCAGTCGGGTGACCGACCACCACCAGAATATACTGTAACTCAGCCGCCTTAAACGACCGCTGTCCGTACAGATGTTCTCTCTCCCCTGCGCGGCGCGATCACAGCCAGCCATCACGCGACAGGCGGTGCCCGCGGGTGCACTCTGATTGAATTTAACAATTTAACAATGTGATATTCATCTACGTATAAAATATACTTAGGTACGGATACCTCGAAGAACCCAGATTGAAAGAAATAAGTATCGTAAAATTCGTAAGTATCGTAAGTATCGTAAAAGGCCTTGTGAGTCACTTGAGTCCCCTTTGCGCCCTAATCAGCGGGAGGAACAAGTGACGGCCAGGATGTTGGTCAGGTTGCAGCCGCGCGGGCAGCCATGGTTCGTTGGATGCTCCCGAATATCCTCCCCGCTAAGCGAATTGCACTCGTATGGCAATCTGCTGAAATGTGACTCTACAGTTTACGTCTCTTGACGACGTTAGGGATTAATGCGACGGAGACGTGTTCGCGAATGCTTGGTAATTGACCCACGTAATACGGCGAAATTTTGGCCATATCACTGCATCATCCGTGAAGAGGGACGTAGCTGCCTGTAAGACCCATTGCTGGGCTTCCTCAGGGATCCCTGCCTCCGTTAATTTGAGTGCCATACGGGCGAGCAGTTCGCTCGCTGCGTCACGGCGCCAATCCGCGAAGTGAGTACATTCCACGAAGATATGGTGCATGCTTTCGACTGCGCAGCCTCCCAATCTACACATGCCTGAATCGAGTTTTGACCTGGGGTCGCATCACCACTAACATGATGCATGGTCCATGATCGTTGACCTGTGTACAAATGTTAATCCTCTTGATCAACTTTGTGGCGTGCGGCGAAGAAATGAATACAGACACCTGAAGCTTAACACTTTTGCTGCAATTCCACAATGGCCGAGGTGGCTCTCTTGTCATCTGCCCCAAATTCAAGGTCTAGGCACGCAGAGGAACAGATGTCATGGTCTGACTCACGTTCGTGCCGACCCTGCAGGTTAACGGATGGGTGGAGTATGTCATGTCATCCGCAATCACTATTATATCGGTTCGAATCTGAATCCGCTCGAATAGAGGTCAATTCGTAGAGTGTGGGAATGCCGTGGTGACACAGGACGCAGGGACCGGACCGCAGTGTGAATAATACTGTACATTCGGAAGGTTAATCTGACCTGCGCTCTATTACCGCTGAAGAATAGACAAACCGATATCCCAGTTTAAGGCGGACTCCGTCGGGTTTATTTCAGTTCCTCCCCCGTATCACCACCTCCGGATGAGCCACGGCGGAAGAGATGAGTTCCGAACGAGCCCTGCAGCATACCGGCCGGCGACAGAAGCCAGCTAAATTTGAAATAGACGCGGTTACGAGCAGGCCCACATAACTGCCGATTGTATTTGCTTGACATTGGCTCCGACAGCTTCAATACACGCTGCAAGCGATGGCAAGCGACTTGCTAAATATGGAACGCTGATCATGAAAATCCGGCAGCGATCGAGCAGCGGACGCCACAATATGAGAGAGTGCCATATTGAGATCGGCCATTTATGCTGACGGGAGGTAAAGCGGGGGTGGAGCCGGTGGCGCCGCCGGCAAAATCTAGGAGAAACGTTTGAACGGAATGGGAGTGAAAGGCGAAAGCATTCTAGATTCGCTGCTATCGAAGCCGATAGGTATATCGCGGGAAATGCATGCCAATAGAGGACGTAGCGAGCGGGAAAACCTATCAAGGCAGAGGATAAATGATTTTCATACTTCTTGTCGCAAGACAGCGTCTTCTCAGTGCTTTTACGCACTTCCTGAAGTAGCACATTCGTACATGACACTGTGGACGTACCACCGACTTGAAACTTTGGATTCTCGGCCGCATGGGTGGCGTGGGACATGCGACTCTAACCCCTGAAGGGGTGCAAAGGTATGAGAATGGCAGTCAGGGACATGAGTAGCAGGGATTAGCGCCCACGAGAAGGGCCGATCTTAAATCCAGAGAGGCTCGTGGGGGCGAGAGATACGTTAGATGCATAATCTTGCACAGTTTCGAAAATTGAGCTAAAATAACAGTGATTGGCGGGTTGTGGCGAGAATAGAAGAGGCGGCAATCATTATGGTGCCAACGAGAACTGATGATGCAGGAACCAAGTTGCAGGAAACTGAAATAGTATCCCTGAAACTAGCTGAAACCAAGCTGAAACTCCGAGTCCAGTCGTCCCAGAGCGGTGGCCGGAAAACGCTGTACTTGTTTCGAAGAGGAGGTGGCACGCTAAAGCCCAAACTGTGCCAACTAAAGCGGAGAAAGAAACGGAGCAGCGGTTCAGCAGCGCCCCGTTGAGCGCATACCTTGGCGCATACACGGCTATCCCGGCAGTCATCGGAATTTGACGGGCTGGATATTCAATGGATCCCGACGGGTTCAGATGCCATCAATTGATACAGCCGGATTGATGCATCAATTCGAGCGTTTTCCTGCAGATTTTCCATCGTTTGTCCAAAGAAATTGATGAGAACTTGGTTTTCCAAGATTTTCACATCGGTTTGCATTGGATATCCGGATCGTCGGAATCCATTGGAAAATCTTCAAATTCCGATGACTCCCGGGTTAGCCGTGTACAGTAAAAGCAGGAAGAGGGTCATTGTCACACTGTGACAGACGGATCATTTTGGCAGCTTCGGATCAATTCGGACTCGACCTTGGCTTCACACTCGGTTCGTTGTTTACATTGTTTACATTTCTGTACCACGCCTCTGTCTAATACAAGACTGAGGTAGATCTGGATCTACCACGGCGGGCCGTATGGTGTAACTTTGAGTTTTCGTGGTTTTTCTTCGTCGTCAGTGAGCCCTTATCCGTGTCAATCTCATCCATGTCAATCTCTCCTGTTCGCAAATCTTCGCATCAACCCGTCGCGTCCGCCATTCTTCATCGTCCTCGATAAGCGTCTTCATCGTTTCCTCCCGCGAGTGTTCGTGAGGGTCGCCATCTCTCGTTGCCAGTTTCCCCATATTCGGCCGGCTAGACGGATGCACGCGAGGTGCCAGTCTGCTGCTAAATGATGCGCGAGCCGCTTGTCGGCGATTTTGTCGTCGGGATCCTTGATGGTGGGGATCCATTTATCGAACTTGGGGATGTGGCCTAGAAAATAGACGGAATACTGGAGCGGCCAAACGGATGCGTCGTCGTTAAACAGCGACTTAACTGCTGCGAGGAGGTCGACACGGTCGGCCTCCTCAATTCCTTTTTCTTCCAGCTTGTTATTCGTTCGCGCGGCGAGTTCGTTCGCGGTTGTGATGCGCCACGCAGCGTAGCGCGGGCAGTCGACGAAGATGTGGTGTTGGTCTTCGATCGCGCTGCATCCGAGACGGCAGAGTGGGCTCTCGAGTTTCCCCCTGGAGTAGAGTACGTCAGCGGTGGGAAGCTGGCCGGAGCGGGCATAAAGCTGGACGACGGCCGAGTAGGCCGAGTACGCGTGCGTGTAGGAGTACTCGGGCGGGGGCTTGATATCGTAGAGCTGAAGCGCCATTCGTTGGTGGTTGCTGTCGGCGGCCGCGGTTGCCGCTTGTCGGATTTGGGATTTGGCGACGTAGTTGCGGATGTTAGATTCGATCCATCCGTCGTCGCAGGTAAAGAAGGTGTATTCGTCCATAAAGAAGGTGGGGATGGGCGCGATGGGGATGTTGTCAATATGTCTCTGCGCAGAGGAAGCATAATGGTCAGCTTCGAAATTCATACGCGCGGGGATAGACACTTCGGTGGAATGGCCCGGGGTGTATGCGATCGTGAGGGGGTTTGCGTCGACTAGAGCGAGGATCCACCGGTAGTATGATCTGCCGTTCATTCCGCGGAGTCGAGTCTGGTGGTCCACGGTGGTTTTGCTGTCGTCGATGAGCCGTACGGAGTTGAGGTGATCGGTGTATAGCTTGCAGAAGGCGTCGAGGGGGTTGGAGAGCGTGAGACCCATGATTAGACCCATGAGTTCGCCGTGCAGGATGGATATGTTCCGTCCTTCGATCTTGAGGACGAGTGTGTCGGGTCCAGTAACGGCGGCTGTGACGGATTTGTTGTCGAATGCAGATGCGGCCGCGGGGATCATGGAGCCGTCGGATGCCCAGGTGGAGGCGCCGGCAGTGGGCGATGGAGATAGGGAGGTGGTGGCGGCAAGCTGTCGGATGCATGTCTCGGCGGTGGTACGTCGGTATTCGCGGGGTAGTAGCACCTGTGGCTGCCCGAGGGAAAACCAATCAGCATTGACACAGCGCAGGACGTTGCTTAGCTTCGTCCAGTTCTGTTTAGCAGCGGGCGACCATGTCGTGTTAAATGGCTGCTGTTTTACAATGATGGTCAGCTTCCCGTTGGGTAGTGTCTGCCATTCTCCCATGTCCTTCAGCTGACGGATGCCTTTGGCCCGTAAGGATAGAATTGATTTGCCATCGGGTCGTGCAGCGAGGGGGTGTTTGTTGCCGAAGAGCTGGAGGATATGGGAGAGTGATACATTGCCGGATAGGACACCGTCGATCTGAGTTCGTTTTAGGCAGAGCTTTGGCGTGAGTTTCGACATTGCCTGCTGTGCGACAATCCATCCGAAGGGTATGCGGCCAGGGTATTGGGTGAATGAGCGGGATAGGCCTTCGGAGTCGATAGGGTTGGTGCATTTGTTGATGGTGCAGGTCCAGTCGGCGAGGGTGATTCTGGCGATGGTTTGGTAGCTCGGGATGGGGTGGTTTAGGTCGCGGTGTAGGCCGTCGATGGCGATGCTGTCGTTGACGCGGGCTATGGAGGGGAAGTCGAGACCATGGAGGTCTGTGGGAAGTGTCAGTACGTCCGAATTGGGCATAAACGGCATCCCGAGTTCTGCATGTATTTTGGTCTTGATCCGCGTATCGAGGTCCTCGGCGTCGGCGCGGGAGATAGGTTGTAAGGAGAGGAGGGCGCGAGCCTTCGAGATGATGTTTTGCATGACAATTTTCCGGAGGAGGGTGATGGGTGCACGTCGGATGAATTTCGGAAAGGTGAAGTCATCTATGAAGGCTTTCAGTTGGTCTCGGCGTGATTTGGGGTCGTCAACTTTGGCTCTAAGGAATTCAAATTCATTAGCCACTAGTTTGACTCAGTGAATGGAAACAGTGAGGGGGTTTACGCCCGCAGCATCTGTTATCGAGTCGAACTCGGCAAAGTCCGGCGGTGTTGCAGGTGGTTCGAGGACGAATGCGGCGGACTTGAGCCAGTTGGTGGTCCACCCATATGCGAATTGGAATCGTTCCATGGCGAGGACGTTGCGGCGCAGTGAAGGGAGGGTTCGTGAGAATATGTGGGAGTCATCCGTGGCTTCGACCATGCCTATCCTAGCTTGTAGTTTGTCATCGGGAAGGTGAGGGTCTGCTTTTTGCGCTTTCATAGAGGTGACGATGAGCGCATCGGGGTCAGATGCGAGGATGTCATTGAGATAGTGATGACCGAGACTCGTCGTGAGAGTTGACTTGACGGGTGAGAGCGAGCCGCCTTGTTTGGTGACGCCGGAGATGGTGATGGGTTCGGTGGTTCCATGGGCAGTGCGGATGTAGCATAGGGTGTCGGTCTGCGCGGCGCGGTCTAGGTCGCATATGGAGGTGGGGAGGCCGTAGGCGGAGATCGCGTCATAGAATCCTTGTGGGCGTAAGTTGTCAAATCCTTTCATTTGGTCTCGCTGAAGGCCGTAGATGGTGGTTTTGGATCGTCGGGCCCAGCACTTCACACTGCTGAGATAACTCATGAGGTCGCGGGTTTGGACGCCGCGCTGGGTTGCGACCTGAGTGTCGGGAAGGATGCGTTGTTCAGCAAGGTAGGGGATGAGGTTGTAGTTCAGCCAGGAGAGCGGGGAGTTGGCGAGGAAGTTGGATAGGAGGAGGCCGCGCCAGTTAGAGAGGTCGGTGCGTAGACCGCGTTTGTGAAACATTGTGTGCGACATGTCTTTGAGGTCACCGGGGAAGCGGGCATTGATGACAATGTAGTTGTGAAGCTTGAGGACGATCTCGAGGGCGCGATCTGACAGACTCTTAATCAGCCACTTCTCCCACTCATCCCTACCTGGTGCGGGACGCGGTGTTCCTTTCCGGAGGAGAGGGCGGAAGTCGGATAACGTTGCGCGGCGCGGCCAGGTGAAGGGGTTGCTCTCGACACGTTGCTTGATTTCGACGACGGATTTGGTGGTAAGCCATGGTTTGGGGATGTTAGGCGGTTCGTCGTGGTGGTATAAGCTTGACCAGTATTCTCGGGCTGTTTCTTTTACGGCGTCCAGGTCACTGATGAGTTCGTCAGAGTGCAGGGCGTTCACGGTAATGGGCAGCTCTATGTACTCCCCTGGCGTGATGAGACGTTTGGTGGAGCCGCCTTTGAGCGCCGTTGTGATTCTGTAACGGTCAGCGGCTTCCTTTCGTCGTTTTATTTCGCTGACACGCTCGGCGAATAGAGAGCGGTGTAGTTTCCGTTTTTCCAGCGTTGCGAACTGGAGAAAGGTTTGACCGGCAGGGTGGTCGTCGAAAAACTGGGCGGAGAGGCGGTTGTACATGAGGCGGGCGCCGTGAGAGAGGTCGGGTGCATTGCTGTCGCGTATTGTGCGGATCGCGCCGCCGAGGAACCGTATATGGGCGATGATTTTCTCAATGGTCGGTGTTATCACTTTAGCAGCGCGTTGTTTAGTGAAACGGGTGACGCGACCGTAGGCTTCCTCGGAGGTAGGGATGAGGACTTTTGTGAAGGCGTTGTACACATTGAGGAAGGATTCGTCGTCATTGATCTCGATGTCGTAGAGGGCCGCCGCTTCGAGGTTTTCGTCCATTAGAGTGCGGAAGTTGTCGTGACGGTGTTTTTCCGAGCGCATGGGGAACTTGATGCGCGGTTTGTTAAGGGTGGGATTGAACGCGGGGAAGGTGGTGCGGCCTGTGCCAGAGGGGTTGGTGTAGACAACCTTCGCGACAACGGCGCGGTGGTTGGTGTAGGGGATGAAGTCCTGAGAATGGTCAGCCACGCAGACTTCACCGTCGACGTACGATCGTTTGGATGAGACGACACGGTCGATGATGTTGCCCGTGGTGGCATCAGGGCCAGCGCGGCTTGTCCAATCATGCTGAAGGTTGCGGTCGGGGTTGTTGTACCAGAGGTCGTGGCCGTCGACAAGCTCGAGGAACTTAAGATATTGGGCTCGTGCTTCGGTGCCGCCGGAGGATCGCTCTGATGATGATACGGTCACGTTGAGGTCGCCGGCGAGGGTCCAGGACGTTGTTGTAGTTTGAAGGAGTTTTGTGAGCTCCGGCCAGAAGTCGCATGTGGTAGGCGTTCCGGGGTCCCACGGCGCATACGCGCCAATTACTCGATGGGTGAAGCTTGAGCCGTCGTTGGATTGGAGGACGACATCGACGGCGATGACTCGGCCACAGAGCGCGGCGGCGGCGATCTGGACTCGTTGCGCAATTTGTAGGTTTTTGCGGATGCCGAGGGCTACGCCCCATTTGTAGAGGTGGTGATTATCGGCTTGTACGCCGGGTTCTTCAAATATGTTGTAGTCGCCGTTAGGGAGGTTGGGGCCTGTCTTCGTGTTTGTTTTGCTTTCGGAAAGGGTGAATGCGTGGGGGTTGCGTGAGTTGATGGCCACATTGATGTGGTGAAGCTTTGCGGAATTTATGAGACCATTTGCGTTGAGCGCATACATTGAGAAGGGGGAGGCGGCGGCGGCAGTTTGTATTAGGGACGCAAGAAGGAGCAGTATACCAAGAAAAATTAGCGCGTTATTCGGGGCGTGATGTACATTGCGCGGTAAGCTATCTGAAAGGCAATGGTGGCGGCTCGTATCAACACCGCATAGTCTCCTCATCTCTCTCCTCGCTCGAAAACCGCGGGTCCCGTCAGGGCCTTTGGTATAACGATGTTGCATCTCCGGAGTATTTTTAATTGTTGTTTGACTTTTCGAGTCGATACGAGCCGCCATTAGTTTGCTAGGGGAGCGGGGGGGCTGCAAACGTACCGGCATCTCCTCGTCTTGGTCCACGATAATCGGAGGGTGCTGCGTCACAGCTTCCTTCAGGCTGTCGTTGGAGAGGGAGCGGCGCGGGCGTTTGCTGGGATTTGTGTCGGCATCGTCGGGCTGGGGACGGGGGCCGAGAGAGGCGAGGCCGGGCGGGGAGCGTGGTGCGGCTGATGTCGATGTAGTGGGCGCGGGCGGTGCGGAGATTGGCGGGCCAGCAGGGGCAATGCGCGGTACGTTGCCGAGGAGGGCGTCGAGCTTCGCCTGTGCGACGACGCGTTCCTTTCTCAGGCGGATGATGTCGTTCATTGCTTCCTCGCGCTCTGTTTCGTCGAGGGGTGTTTGTGCGCCTGGCGGGCCATGGTCATGTTCGTGTCGATGCGTGCGATGGTGGCCTCAATTTGATTCTGCTGTTGCATGATCAAAAACCCACGCCCGAGTTCTTCCTGGCGACGAGTGAGGGTCTGCGCGAGGTTGGAGATCGAGGTGACGTCGTTGGCAATGGCGGTAAGTCGTTGTTTTGTCTCGGCGTCGCGTGCGCGGGATTCGCGTTCGTTGGCCTCGATGCGGCGGGTGAGGGCGTCGACGGAGCTGGTGACTTTGGCCGCGCCTTCGGTGAACGCGAGGGTGGGGTCGGTCTTCCAGGTTCCCTTCTTGTTCAGCCTGTACAGCAGCTGGGGTGCGCGAAGATCGTAGTCGTTCCCTATTTCCTCGCGGAAGCGGTCAGTAGCGGTGAGGACGGCAGCGGTTGCGGCCCAATCATGCATCGACACAATGAGGTGGTCACGTTCGCCGGGGGCTTGGCGGGTGTCGGCGAGGAGGGTTTCACCATTGCGCTCGAACGCAGCGAACCAGCTGGTGATGTTTTGCACGGCCGTTTCGTCGATATTTGCGATACCGCCTACGACGAGCTCAAAGGCGTAGTTGATTTCGATTTGGCGTACCCGGTTCGCCCAGTATTGTTTGCCGTCAACGGAGATGGTGCGCGCAGAGATGGCCTTGTCGACGTCTGCGGGAAAGGCGAGGGTGACGATGACACCAGTTCCATGTTTAAATGCGTTCACTGTCTGGAGGCCCGCCTCGTCAAAGACTTCACGGATGCGGGAAGTGACCTTTTCGTTTTTCTTTTTTACTTCCGATCCTTCCTGCGTCTTTTCGTCGAAGACGTCCGCCACGCGTACCCACATCCATTTATCTTTCCCATCGGCCTGCGGGACCCATGATACTTCCCAGCTGGTATTAGCGAGGGCGTCGATCCAGAGTTGGAGGAGGTCGGCGCGGGGTTCTGCGTTGGGGTCTGGATGTGAGGCCGGAGCCCAGGCGGATGTAGCAGGAGGTGGATACGTCGCGGGTGCTGAAGGGCAACACCTTCACGGGGATGTCTCGAACGGCACTATTTGTGGTGCGGATCTCGGCGATCTTTAGTTCGACGGCGGAGACCGGGTCGATCTTCTGGCGCCTCGCTCTAGGACACCGCGTACGATGGTTGATTGCCGACGGCACCGCTTGGTGAGGGAGGGAACAAATTTAAAAGGGGAGGATAGTGGGGTGGTGGGGAGTCGAGCGGTTCTACCACGGAAT
>JARJLF010001281.1:0-87238 GCA_029378395.1 Mycena leptocephala | reverse complement strand
CTCACACTGAGTTGACCACATACTCACTTGCCTCTAGCAGGGCATTTCACTCTCACATCTCCCCTAGCAAGGTCCCAACTCATCGGACCCCAAGTCATATTGTCGGGCTTCCCCATTAAACCGCCGTCTGCAACCCAGCGTCATGACCGGACGTACCATATGTTTGACTGACCAGCACCAGCCGGCATCGCTGTCACTTGCTTTATAACCGTCAAACGTTGTATTAAGCCTTCCGCCTTCGTTGGGAACATCGGGGAAACACGAGGAAGGATCGTAGCATAGGCATCGGATTTTACGGGAAGCAACACGTCGTTCGCTCGAGCTTGTGACCTAGGACAGGTAACTATCGCCCCCACATCCATTTACAGCTAACAGCAGGTACCCCCAACACGAACCCACGGAACGCACGCCTCGTGCGATCCCGTGCAACACTCTCACTCGGACCACGCACGCGTCCCAATCCTACATCCCCACTATCCTCCAACGCTAATTAACCCCTAGAGGCCGAACGGGCTGTCTATTTGATAAAAACAAATTCTCATAGCGGCACCGCGGTCCTTATCACACCGCCCCATCCCACTCAATTTAAGAATTTCAATCGTCTAGAATTCTCTTGTAAACAACCGCACATAAGATAATACGCGTACCATGGCAGCTCGAAGAAAACTGAACAGTGCGAACAAAAATACAGGGCCATCCGCAAATTACCACCTGAAAATGATGGATCCTCATCAAACGAGCGTACAAGTAATGACTCTCGCAATTACTGTGGCCGAGACATCCCTGCCTCCTGTTCAAACACCGATGGTGAATGTTCCATTGCCTCATCCTTGAGCTCGAAAGCACAGATTCCCCTCAATTTTGTGCGCATACGCCATCGTGTTGCTCGTATGATGGAGTGTTGAAACCGTGACCCACAGCAACTCGGCACAATCGCGTTGCCTCTAGCCCTCTCAGAATTTTAATGTGCGAATGCAATGCAACACATCGGGACCCAGGGCTGAAAGGCCGGTTGTATGCTACGTTCGGAGTGCAGTAGCACTTGAACTGTCACAACCATTGAACCCCGCAATTATAATACCACTCTGATGTGGACTGCGGTTTCTTGACTGTCAGACGAATGTTACGTCCATGGATACAGTACTGCAGAAAATGTGTCGTCCTCTAGGGGGAAATTTGTGTAGCAAGTGTCGAGGAGTTTTTATTCCATAGAAGTACAATGGGTTAAGTTTATATTGGATAGATCTTTAGATGGGTGGGCCAAATCTATTATTTACAGGCTTTCAGCACAGAGCACTGAGAAGCCTTGGTGCGCTGGGGGGTACAGAGTTCGCTCCTTTTCAGCCTTCCAGGGTCTGTTAACGCGAGTGCGTATCCTATACAGGCTCCTTTCGAGTTGCGTATCGTTATCTGGGCATTGCTCTATGCAGTGGGTGGATTTTCTGTGCTGCGGTTTTATTTCTCCGTTGTGATCTTCTTCTCCGTTATTTGTGCGGGACCTCGGGGTCTGTTTTGAATCTCGTGGCCTAAGCTCTGCTATTCCCTTCCTTTGGGACCCTTTTCTTTATGTCTCCGCTTGAACCTCGATGCGAGATACTTGCTGACGAGGTGACCGTGCCGGTTGGTAGTTGGCTATGAGGACTGGATTTCTCCGAGTTATCCCAAGTCAAGGACCGATTGCCTTCCGATACTACTCGGTCGGAACAGTTACACGCTAACAGGAATTCTGTTGCTGGCTGTTTGAATACCACTCCACCTTCGGTACGTGGCATTTTATCGTTTTTAGGAACTCCTATACGACCTGGTCCTTTTTCTGGTCGGAGTTCCCTACCGGAGACTGATTGGCCACTCCTTGCGCTCTGGGTCTTGCGTTAACCTGTACTTTGTGGTACTTTGGTTTGTGTTCGTCTCGTGTCCGAAGACGGAGGAAGAGTTTCTTTCTCGGCTTGCAAAAGCCTTAGGAATTTAGGTGGGGAAATACAAGATATCATTCTCGAATAATACGCTAGGTTTTTATACTCTTTGCTCAGCCACCGGCCTATCGTCCCGATGTGCATGCTTCATTCTGAACACTGCCTTCAGTCCACAAGGCAGCTTCTACCCCCTTTCAGCCAGAAAGACTCCGTTCTCCTTCCTACCCTTGCTGGAGAAGGGCCCGTTGACGGACGTACTCCTATAGCACTGTAATTAGCCTGGTTCAGCTCCTCCTGTGTTGTAGAACCCATTTCTCCTTTGTCCTGTTACTTTTCCTCGAGTTGGATATCTCCTATCCAGCGTGGAGACCATTTTACAGCGCAGTTCTCGAGTTGGTCGAATTCTTTCACTGCGGAATTCGTCCCCTTATTGCGTTGGTGTCCTTCCTGATTTGTTTCACCCATTCCTCCTTGTCGGAATTCATCTCCTCGTCATATCGGTTCCCTTCTTGACTTGGTCAGCCTATTCCTCCTGGACGGAGTTCATCTCCTCGTCATATTGATACCATTCTTGACTTGGTTGGCCTGCTCCTCCTTGACGGAATTCATCTCCTCGTCATATTGATAACATTCTTGACTTGGTTGGCCTACTCCTTCTTGGCGGAATTCATCTCCTCGTCATATTGACACCATTCTTGACTTGGTTGGCCTACTCCTCCTTGGCGGAATTCATCTCGTCATATTGATAACATTCTTGACTTGGTTGGCCTACTCCTTCTTGGCGGAATTCATCTCCTCATCATATCAGTATCATTCTTGACTTGGTTGTCCTATTTCTCCTTGACGGCCGTGCTCCGAGCTCCATATCCATACCCTACTCTTCTTATAACCTGCTTTTATCACGTTCGGCGCCTGGCTCGGCTTCACCAGTGAGGCAAAGCGGAGGGAGGCGAGGCAGAGGGGAGCGCGAGGCGGAGGGGAAGCGCGAGGCAGAGGGGAAGCGCGAGGCAGAGGGGAAGCGCGAAGCGGAGGGGAAGCAGCGGGTGCGCAGGAAATGCGAGCGCGCAGCGGAAATGCGGCGAGCGGGCACGCGATCGGGCGGAAAGGTGGTGAGCGGGCAGCAGGAATCGGCGAGCTGTTTCGGAAATGCGAGTGGATGCGCAAACGGGCGGAAAGGCGGCGAGTGGGAATCGGTGAGCAGTGTCGTGTGGAAATTTTTATTCCCAAGTAGAGTACAGGAAGTGACGTTGTTCGTGTAAACTCCACTAATAAATTGTGCGAGTTGGTGAGCAAAGAAAATTAGAAGTTCAATAGAATTGGTGGAAATATCACTTGAATTAACTGTGCTAACAACCGCGAGCGCAATGGTGGCTGGGCTTGTCTAGCGGAGTTTCTGGCGGTAAATCGGTTCTGTGCTAACAACCGCGAGCGCTTCGGTGGCTGGGCTTGTCTAGCGGAATTTCTGGCAGTAAATCGGTTCTGTTCTGCTGTCTGTTGCGGTACTGCTGTAGGCTTGCTGAAATCAGTTTGGCTGATCTGAAATAGACTCCTTATGATGAGAACTGTCTCAATCAGAAGTACTATATAAAGTGTGAGTCTAATTATTCCTACTAATATATACAGGCTTCGTAAGTAAGTTGGTAGGTAGGTAGGTATGACAGGTCTATTTATCTCTTCTTTTATACTGTTCCCGTGTGAATATCCTTCCCTTTTCCCTCCTGGTCTTGCTGATGAATTTGATTACAAATGCTGAATAATGGCTCAGTAATGTTTATTAAGCTTGACTCAGCATGAGTAAGATCATGAATAATCGCTTTGACTGTTGGCTGACTAAACTTCTTTTCCCTGAGCGCAAATAGGGGCGTGAGAACTCGGATCAACTCGGCCCATTATCCTCCATTTGATTTTTCTCTCAATTTTCTCCCCAGTAATTTTTCTTCAATTCTCATCATTCCTGGCTAACATTTATTAGACACGACAACGTTCATCCTCGATTGCAGTCTCAATGGCAGTTTGAGCAGCCACTTTGTCGCTGACTTTGATCTTCGGCCAGCATCCTCTCATAAATTGCTTTCTGGGATGGCACTAGAGTTAGATCATCAGTGAATGATCAATGCGTCGAAATAAACCCCTGCCTTTCGTTGCGGAATGCTTATAAACACTGACTGCCTCCTTGCCGACTTTGGATGATGTTCTAGGCATGCTCTGCCATCCATCCACATGGTCCTTAAATGAAATACTGAGACCAATAAAGTGTGTTCGTTTTTTCTGGTATTTTCGCTGGGCCTCTTCGATGTCCTCGGCCAGATCACTCGCTGTTGGGCAAACCGAAAAAAAGTTGGAGTATCGACGTCATTTGATATAATTCATGTGGCATACCAATGTGCATTGTTTTTTTATGGTTCCAGTCGCCGTGATGATTGATTATTGTGTCCTGCCGATAGCCGAGATTCATTTGTCGCACGTGGGGGCCGAGTTGGTTGGCCTCTGGCCAGTAATGCTCGGCCGTCTCTCCATGGAAATGACCAACACATTCCATGTATGCTGTTCCAAACAGGTACGTGCAGGAATCTTGATGGCCCTGTACGTGTAGTGCCGGTACACCCCATCGCATTTTCTTGATGTGTTCTAGCTGGTCGGGAAAGTGCTTTGCGACTCTAGGCTCCAAATTAACAGCATACTCGCATGCAATATCGTAAGTAGTGGCTTCATCGACATCGTCGACCTCGATCTGAAGCTTGAAAGAAAATTCCTCTTTAGGTTCGTGATTTCTCATAGACATCGGCAAAGCATAGTCCGCATTTGCAAATCTAGTTTTCACTGAGTGCCTGATACCACCAGAAGGTAAGAAAGTGTTACCTCTCAGCATGTGGAAGATCAACGGAGGCCAGAATGAATACATGGCTACACTGGCAATTGATGGTGCCGGTGATAGCCATGTTTTTGAACTTCTTCTTGTCCTGCTTGTTGACAACTTTAAGATAGTTGCATGTCGATTTCTAGTGACGGAATGGTTGATTATAATGTGGAACACACAAGCGCAAGACGGCAAACCTCGGTTGACGTTGGGACAGATTTTAGATAGGTCTGATATTTCGATTCCAATGGGAAGTAACCCCTTCCCGCACAGAGAGAAACATCGTCTGGATCGGTATTCTTACTGAACTGGTTACACTGGTAATTGCCGTCTAGAGTCCGTTGACTCTGATTAATGTGTCTATGTCTCGAGATGAGCGATCGTAATTGCAATTTGGCTCGAGTGTAACACATACCGCAAATTTCAAGGAGTTTTTGGACAGTTAGGATCCAGATTGAACCCCGGTTCAGGGCATGCCAGGCACCAAACAAGCAACGGAGATTGAGAACGATCACGTGACCTCACCAATTTCGAGCCTCAACCTCATATTACGCATTTTTTTGACATTGAATCTGGACTAGGTACGCGTCATACAGCTGTATGGTGGGAGCCATCAACCCCGCATGACTCAAAACCATATGTAATGGGAAAATGCGGGTAGCCAGACAGGTCTCTCTCTGTCGCGTAGTATTTGAAACAGAAAGAGAAGCGCGGATAGATTCAAGATGGATCGGATCTGACAACTGACACGCTGTGGCGACCCTGCACTCCAAATCATATATTCGAATGTTTGCCTGTCTCCCTCCCCTGGTATCTTCGCCACCTTTTCATTCTCACCAGACCTCTTCCCTCATCATCGATTTGTTTTCCAGTATACCATGCCCAAAACCCAGTTCAATAGAGCGCAAAACGACTTCATCGAGTCTTTTCTGACTGAATTCGTCACGGAAATGGACAAAGGAGTCTCTGGCGCGAAATTGACACATCCAAGGCTTCTATCATTCTTGACTCTCAGCCCTTTGCTACTCTTGATCTGAACATCCGAGGAAGGACTGGTATGAGGTGTGTATGCCCCGGGATATTGCACGTCGTCTGTTCTCAACCGTTATCAAGATGGTAGTTAGAAAATTCACAAATTATCGAAATCAGGTGTACACTGAGTGGACAAAAGAAATGTCACATCAGTTTTTGGCCTATATCTCAACATTGAGACAACATTTTTGGGTCAAACACAGTGTAGGATCATGGAGAAGGAGCCTACTGACCGTTCTGTACAAGTGATGAGATCAAAATATATTGATGTGCCATCACTTGAGGCCAAATACGGAAAAACCCGGAAAACCGATTTTTTCAACTCGAGCTAGGATTTTTTTGAACACAAGCTGAAGCCGTCAGATTGTAGTTCATGATGTTCTCTACCATCCCACATTTTGAAATGTGCAAAAATATACAGGGGATAGTGAGATATGTGGCCAACAAAATGGCGACAAATGGCCAAAAATGACCAAAAACAGGCCAAAACAGCCAAAAATGGATAAAAGTGGCCATTTTGCGAGCCACATATCTCACTATCCCCTGTATATTTTTGACCCCATCTCTGGTGGGGAACCGTCTCGGAAATCTACACGAACCAAACCGAAATTAACCCAGAGTGCGTGTGCAAAGTTGGGCAAGAGACGAGGGCAAGTCTCACCCTCATTAATTCTCGGACACTAATTTGACCTGTACTCGTAGATGGCGTGGTTATGTAGCAGTGGATTCTGATGGCAACGAGGTTATCGACCATGAGGAGTGATCAACACTGATTTGCTGAACATACACAGCGCAGATTATGAATACGTGTATGCTGCTTAAGATTATGATTATGCCGCAATGATCATCTTTTCCGCAGAGCGACCCAAGCCGTCATGGTCTTGATGGCTTTTAATCGTGTGTTGGAATTACACACATCTAATCTGTTCTGTTAATCCACGCTGTGATTAACCACCCATGGGGACGATCTCAATACAGATTTTTCCACTTACCTAATCAGTTCAGAGGTGGAGCTCTGTTTTGTTGATCCACGCTCTGATTAATCCATCTCGTCGGGCTTAGACCGCCTCAACTCTGATTCCCTGCACTTGCTGGTCAGTTCAGAGGTGGGACTTTTCTGTTCAGCACGTTGAACAGATCAAGTTGAACAAAACATAACATGCTCAGCACATTGAAGATCAAGTTGAACCAAACATAACATGTTCAACCAGCCAAGCTTGATTTTTCAAAGACCGTGAGCCGATGGAGGGCTGCCCTGACTACCTAGTGGACCGATTAACAGAGAAATGATTAAGTACGATTTTGTGTTGAGACAGTGATTGATTAATCAAACTTCATATGGTTACTGGTTGGGTTGTGATTGTTCAAGAAAAGTGTACAGATACAGATTGATTAAGACCACCAGCCGTTTCGGACTTATGGGGAATTTTGACGCTCGACCTCCTCTCCGGACTCCTGTGGGAACAGAGTTAAGAAAGTGGGAAGAATGGGATAGAGGACTCACGAAAGCGAAAAGAGTGGCTGGGTCACCCGACTCTTGCTGTTCAAGGAATGAGGATAAGTCATCGACGTCTGTAGCAGTAGGAGCACCATGTGAAACGATGGACTCCTCCTCCGGCCCACTGTCTGAGTCACTCTCTGAACAGCTGTCGGAGCTGCTCTCAGTCTCGTTGGCGGCGGCTTCTTCGCGGGTGAGTTCCTCATCGTCGACGTTGATGGCCTCGTCATCGATGATGTCCTCTAGATCGAGGCGCTCGAGGAAGTCGTCACTGTCCAAGTCAGCGGGTGGCAGTGTCTTGTTGCGATGAGCGCAAGCCTCTTGGCGAAGGCGGTTGCAGAGGTAGAAACCTCTGACGCCACCACTGAGGTTCTCGTTGTCGTTGACTTTGAGGTCTGAGATAAATTCGTCCTTCTAAGGAACAATGAGCAAAGTTAAAGAAATAGTCGCCGGCCAACGTACCTCAACAGGAACCCATCCCGGTTCCAAGTTCGCATCGTTGTCCTTTGGTACCAGATAGTACCCCGGAGGCTCGAGCAACTCCTGTGCATCGAACGCTGCGTAAAAATCGTAGGCAGAGGCGAACTTGGGAATGGGCAAGTCGAGGGCGTTGAGATCGAAGTACTGCCAGTGGAATGCGCGGATGATGATGGAGTCGGCCATAATGCCTTGAGCCATAGCTACCCAGAGTGTGTGTTCCATGCTGGACTCGTTCTTGAAGCGTCCGATGAAGGAAGCCCGGTCGAGCTCCTTGCGCGCACGGAGTATGTTGAGAAGGAGCTCGAGGAAGTGGAAATGATGCTCTGTTAAAAGGAGAGCATGGGTGAGTTCGTGCGCCTTGAGGACCTCAGCAGAACGGAGGAGGTTCTCTTGGTGTAAGCACCATACTACGAAATAGAAATTAGAAGAGAAGTCAAAGAGTCAGCGGGTGACGCACCAACAGACGACATGTTGGTATAAGTTGTCAGTTCCCCGAAGATCTCGTTGTTGATTTTGTTGCTCTGAGAAAAAAGTGCAACTGGAGACGCCATGGGACTGCGAACAGGAGTCACAGGCCAGCGGGAATCCAGGCGAGTTGCAAATTGCACCGCTGCAAGAGCAAGTGACACAGCGGGGACCCATCTAACGTTGTAAAAAGCATCAGCGGCGACTCTAGATAAAGAAAAACGAACCTTGGGGGGCGCAGAGTTGATTACTTCACGAATCATATTGAAGTCGATCAGGAAGTAGTAGCAGGCAGGGCGGAAAGCTTCTTGATGACATCCTTGCTGGGTGGGGGAAGAGAGATTTTGTCTTCACCCTCCTCGAGCTTGAGGCGACCATCCTTGGGGTCGTGCCGGCGGTTATGGGTTTCCCAGAAACCAAGTCCTGCGTTCAATGGAGATCAGTTGGTAGCTAAGATAAAGAAGAAAAAGGGGACTTATTGGTGTACAAACGGGCCAAAACCCGGTGCGTCGAAGGATGCCCTGACTGGTGAGCAGACTCTTGCGTACCAGAGGGTCCATATCTTGACTGTCTGTGAGTGAGCGGGGGTCGACGATGCGCTTGGTAGAGGGGCGGGGTTTCCTCCCAGTGACCTTTTGTTTGGGGCTAGCCTGGGAATGTGCAGGTCCTTTGCCCTTGCTGGGTTGATGGGTACGAGTAGGACCTGTGACTAGTAAGGGAGGTGGAATTAATTAAAGAAATGGGGACATACGTGGTTCGTCCTCGAGAATGGAAATCTACCGAAGAGTGGGTTAGAAAAAGGGTGTCGTCGGGCGACCACATAAACTCACTGGAGACACTTCTCTCCCGCTGCCTTTGGTCTTCTTAGGAGGAGGCTGATCAGCAGGCGACTCAGCAGGCGCACGACTGCATTTGCGAGTGGCCCGGCGACTGGTCAAACCCTAAGAAGTAAGAAGTTAATAGGGATTGTGATTAAAGAAGACTCAGGACGCACCTCCGGGGGATCAGCTGGCACATCGGGGTCAGTGATTCCGGGCCAAGGAGGAGACTCGGTGAAAGGCAGAAGCACCTTCTTGTGGGGCTTTCCTTCGGGCTTCTACCATATGAAGGTGTACTGAGGGAGTTAAAAAGAAATAAGATAAATAAGTGAATGCACGGCCAGGGAACCAGAGTGTCCCACGAGTTGAGCAGAGAACTTCCGGAGGTACTACTGTGCGGCCTCCATCTCTGCCGGGGTACTAGGCTTCTCATCGGCGGAAGGGTGTTCAGTCTTAGCGGGAATGGTGAAAACCGACTCGTTGTCCAAGAAAGTCGCGCTCTGCAGAAATGAAGGGGGCTTTCAATAGATAATGGGTTGGAAAAGGTTAACTTACCGCCCGGACCACGTCGGAAAGGGACGATGGAGGACAGTAAATCGAATGGATATCGGGGTGGGAACGGCCGGAGTCCAGCATATGGGCAACAGCCTCCAATCCGATGTGAAAACCGATAATGTTGTGCGGGCAGCCTGTGAGACGGTGCCGACAGTACTCAACGCTCTGAGACTGAGCCGAAAGTATTATAAGTCAGTGGCCCGCTCACGAACAGCAGGCATTCGTGAGTCAGGAGAGAATGAGACACACCAGATTCGTGAGCTCGGGCATCAGCCGCTCACACATCTCGACAACAGAGAGCGTGTCCCAGAGACGGGGAAAGGCCAGCTCAATAAGCTGGTCCCAGTTCTGGACGCTGCCAAGGTGGCACCAATGATCGATAGGCTTGAGAGATTTGGGGACCTCGGACAGTTTGAGGCATTGAACGGAGTGACCGCGGTCAGCGGGATGTCTGCGAGATGGCCCGGGCGACGACTAGAAGCCCACTCACAGTTAGAGGCGAACTTACCGTTCAAATGTGTTGCTCATTGGAAAGGAGCTTACCATTGTAATGGGAAGTTCAAGGCTAAATGACTCAAGGCGATAGAAAAAGAATGAGATTTAGAAGAAAAGCTAAGGAACGATACTACGAAAACTGTTCACGGGCGTAAGACACCCGGGAAGCAGGAAGGGGGAAAGATGACTCCTCACCTGGAAATGCCCCTGGTTATATAGGAGTCAGCGGCGGAGTTGGAAATGAAACCTCGGCCGCTGACCGGAAACTATTAAGTGGGCGGTCGGCGATTCTATGGAGAATCTCCTGCTGAAACGGTGTTTTCCGTTTCCGGAAAACACCAATCGTGGATTGCTTCCTTTTGCGGAAACACTGATTGTTGCCAGATATGTGAAAAAGCTGTGATTGTTTCCTTAACGGGCTGCATCAGCTCTCACAGTCTGACGCAATTGGTGACGTCTGTGAACTGCGGCCGGTGTTGCCAAGGTTTCAAGGCCGAAAAATACTCGAAAATATTGGGAGTGTTCCGAAATTTATTTGAAGACAACGAGCGGGATGGTCGGGCCTCGCTGGCCGCCCGCTGCATGGACCGTGAGAATGAGCACTGATGCAATGATGCCCGCCCTTATGCAAAACTCTCAGTGAGTGGGCGATGAAATAAATCACCTGTATTCGTTTTCAGTCAGCGTGCAGTCAACTGGGGACAGTTGAAATCTTAGAGAGGGGGAGATGATGGGGTGTGCTCCTGGGCATGCGTAAAAACCACTGCTTTTATTCATTATTGAACTATCTTACGGGACTACGTGAGGCTTGGGAACAGAGCGTACACTCACCTCGGAGTGGTAGGCTATGCTGTTGACAGTCGAAAGTCAGCGGGTCACTACGGATAACAGCTTAACAATGACTCTAACCAAGTCAGAGTTCTGCTAATTGAACCACAACCGTTGAGCTCCGGGAAGTAGCTAAACACTACTTCTTTGAGTACTAGAAGCGAACAAGAGGAATTATTGAAGTCTTAGAGTTGGCCGCTGATGTGGAGAGCCATACAGAACTATGGAACACAGCCGATACTGATAAGTACGAGTCAGCGGGTGACTCTTGCATCCTAACGAATGCATTAGTTCAACCGCGGGAGATGACTACTAACTAAAGATGTGATGTGACAGAACATGTCAGAGTCCACGGGTGATCCTCTTAAAGGGTATATTAGCCTGTGGGGATCGCCAGGTGATGTCTGACACATTGATTGATATACTGATTGCGTCGGGATTCCTTCCGCGGCGACTACTTGAAACGAACACTACCTTTTGGAGTGGCCCGCTGACTGCGGTGTCACTCCGGGCGACTTGAAATAAGATGAAGTAACTCTCTGAAAGGGACTTAACAGTCGCCCACTGAACTAGCCAGAGTTTCTGGTTAATCACGAGATGATTCAAAAGCGCTGCAGTTACCTAGACAATGAGCACGCCATAGCACACCATGATGGTGTGGCCGGGAGAACCATGTGGTGCATCTCCTGGAGAGGGACTTTATACCCACGGAAGTGAATACCTCATTTTCTATTGGTTCATCACCTCCCGGGGACCACGTTGGTCCCTGTTCCGAAAGTTTCCTTTTATCTCCTTTCATGCTCCCTAGTTTGTATAAAAAGCCTAGTAAAATACTTGTAACAGTAGTAGACTATCCCCCGGGAAACAATATAGTGGACTCAGAGAATTGAACAGACAGAAATCAGTCAGATATCAGAAAGATTCGATATAGTTGGAGAAGCCTACGTGAGCTTGCAGCCGTCAGTTATAAGTGCACTGTCATCGCGAGACGCATTGCCCGCTGACCACCCGCCATTCAACCCTACCTTCCATTGAGAGCGTAGGTTCTAGAGTGGAAGACGCCCTACTGAATTGGTTCACCCGTCGACGTACCCCGCGTTGGTTGAGGTCGGCCGCTGATGCTGAACACTGGCTGGTTTCTCGAAGTCAATTACTCCGGGCCACACACTTGCCTTGTCGAAATAAGAATTGTCGTCCCCCGGTGACTCTGCTATATGAATTAACATTCATCCACACTATTGAAAAGTGAACACATCTTGAAGGGTTTCTAAATCCTACATCCCCGAACACACACACACACGAGTATTGAGATTTGGAGTTCGTGATTGATATTAGATTTTGGATTTGTTGGGTTATAGTGATTCATTCGCTCTCGCTCACTTATTTGGATCATTAGATTTCATGGCTGCACCCCAGTGCCCCGTTTCACCGTGTCGAGTCTCGGAGAAACTGCCCGGGCCACTGCAGGTTTCTCCGCCTCGCATCAAGCTCGCATTGAGTCTTGCACTCACCGTCCCGCCTGAGACGGTGCCACCCTCAATATCCGCCAAAAAAAAAAATTACTTCAATTTTTACAAGCTATCTACTACAGGTAAGGACACTTTATATAATATATTTATTGATTCACCCCTGCGCATTGACAGCGGCACCGGCAGTGTGATAAGGACCGCAGTGCTGCTATGAGAATTTGTTTCATCAAATAGACAGCACGTTCGGCCTCTAAGGGTTAATTAGCGTTGGAGGATAGTGGGGATATAGGATTGGGGCGCATGTATGGTGTGAGTGAGAGTGTTGCACGGGATTGCACAAGGTGTACGTTCTGTGGGTTGGTGTTGGGGGTACCTGCTGTTACCTGTAAATGGATGTGGGGGCAATAGTTACCTGCCCTAGGTTACAAGCTCAATGAACGACGTGTTGCTTCCTGTAAAATCCGATGCCTATGCTGTGATCCTTCCCTCGTGTTTTCCCGATGTTCCCAACAAAGGTGGAAGGCTTAATACAATGTTTGACGGTTATAAAGCAAGTGACAGCGACACCGGCTTGTGCTGGTCAGTCGAACATATGGTACGTCCGGTCGTGACGCTGGGTTGCAGACGGCAATTTAAACCAATATGGCTTCGCCCAGGCTGACTTCTACAAAGTGTGGAGCTTGCGAAGTTGGTGATCCTATAATGGGCACCAAAGAAAGTAGCAGTAATGCATTATGGAGGGCCATGGCCAGAGACCACAATGCATTAATGTGGGAGGTTGGCCGTGTGGCGGATTATACCCACAATGCAATGTGTCCGTAATCAAGCCATAGTGAGGGAAAGTAAAAGAAAAGGCAGCTTCGGGGATTGAACCAAAAGCCTCAGGATTACCTAATCATATAAGAAAGGCAACACTCTAACCAACTACACTAAGAAGAAGATACCAGAAGTTAAATTGATGGGACTATACCTAGCCAACACTGTTACATAATAAGCCTGTTTTTCACCCATTATGGCCCGCACAGGGCCACATGGTTAAAGTTAGGGTTAGTGGTTAGTGTTAGGGGTTAGTGTTAGGTTAGTGCCTCTTTGTCTGGACCCAGGGGATATATATTTCTGTTGGTTAGGGTTTTGGTTAGGTTGGTTAGGTTTTTGGTTAGGGCTGGTTAGGGTTGTAAAATACAGGAAAATATGTAATAAGCATAGCAAACAATTTTCGAAGACCTAGGGCAGCTTGCCTGCCCTAGGTGTGGGTATAAGCAGTCCCAGGTAGGGTAAGGCTAGCCTTACCCTAGCTGGGTAACAAAATATTATATATATGGTCACTTTAGTGTAGTGGTTAGAACTTTAGATTTAGATTGGTAATTAATACCAAAAGGTCTATGGTTCAATCCCCCTTTTGGCCCATTATTCTTTTAATATGTTTTGGCAACCTGCCACATTGCATTATTGCAGGCTCCTGGTCGGATGGCCGAGCAGCGTGTTTAATGCATTGTGGTTGCAGGCCACGGCCTGCAACATTGCATTATAGGTACAGTCTCTACATTAATGGGGAAGCCTGATGATATGACTTGGGGTCCAATGAGTTGGGACCTTGCTAAGGGAGGTGTGAGAGTGAAATGCCCTGCTAGAGGCAAGTGAGGATGTTGTCGACTCGCTGTGAGCAAAGCTCAGTTGCACAGGTGGGGGCACAGGTGGTGGGGGAGAACTAGGCTCCAAGAATTAACTCGGAATCGACTGACTACAACGCCCGTTTCCACTGTCCTTTTATACCTTTTCACCTCTTGATTGTCCCCTTGATGCCCACTCGTTCAGTTCCATCCCTTTCGCGTTTGAGGGTGCTTTCGCAGGGACGTACATAGCGTGCATTCAGTATTTGGGGCCGCAGACGAGGCTTGCGTTCGAATTTTGGGGTTCATTTGGGGTTTTGGGTGAGTGTAAACGGATCAGACGATTCTTGCGTTCAAGTGTTGTTGACTTCTCGGGTGTGGGAAGAGGATACCGAGCCCAGGATGCCTGCTATTGGTTGGACTGTACTGTTCTCGTGGGACGTAGCATGTGGCATGGTATTCGCAAGTGAGGTGCGAGTCGTGGAATAAGGGATTTCGGCAATGTAAACATTGTGGCTGGCCGGGTGAGTGGTACAGACGGTATGGAGGGTTGGATGAGGACCGTAGGCTGCGTATGTTTGATGAGATTCCGGATTTGGTAACTTTGATTCCCAATTTGGGTGAATGAGCGCCTCGTACGTTCCCGTCCTGAGCTCAGTTGAGGGGGCCATCAGGCAGTGTGCAGGGCGTAGCACAAGCACCAGCCTCACAGCGGCCAGGCTCTGACTTTATCGCAGCTTTCCCCTGGTCAATGATAACAATGCTTACTCTTAAGCTGAATGTCGGGATATCCACCTGATACATTGCGCGTCCCTTAGCACCGGCCGCTTCGTTATCTGGCACGAGGATTTTCTTACTTTTTGTCCTGAGGCTCTGCTCATTCTCAATCACCTGGAGTCCTTGCAATTTACCTTCCCAGGCTCTTGCGACCTCTCCTTTCCGGAGAACCTCGTTGCACCTGCCAGTCAAAGCCTCCATGTGATGGGCCGCATGAGACTACGTCCCAACCCTTTGTACCTCCATTCACAACCTTGAAAACATTGAATTTGGAGGTTCCGAATCTTTCAGTATGTCTATTGTAAAATACCGTAAGGCTGCTGCAGGCCCCCGAGTGGTTTGGCTTCGTCGTGGACAACAACATCGAAGCTCACAATGCATTATTCGAGCTACTGCGAGACCGCCAGCTACGGACCTTGATCATAACAACCCGGTCAGGAAAGACATAGAAAAGCTCCGGGTTTTCACGCGGTCCGCTGCAGTTTGGGCTGTGCAACACGCTTGCACACACAATCGCGAATTCCATCTGCACGGCCAGGTCAAGACCCTTGAAGCTTTGAGCACAGCTCTCAAAAACGAGCATGCAGTGTATGCGGAAAGCATGCTTACCACCGATGCAGACTGCCAAGACTTTGACGACCCTTTCTACATATTTTCTTGTCTCCGTTTAGTGGCTCTTAGTGTGTTCAGATGCGCTCCATAACATGTCCGTTCTAGATCTTAGCATACGTGCCCAGCTGTTGTAAATCTTACATATGTACTGTATCGTAATTGATTTTTCGCAAATGAGTTGTGACTTGACAGGCCATTCTTATGTCAGATTGTGACATGCTGTGACAAGAGGGTTTGCTCCTGACCACCACCCCAATGAGCATCTATCGCTCATTGACTGTGGAGATCCTCAACACCATGTACCCGAGAGTCGGGACTGAATCCAAGGCTGGGCTGGGGTTGTGCTCTTTGGTCGCATCTACCTCAAGACCTCCGACCTTGGTGATGAGCCTCCCCGAGTGTATATCACACGGCGTGAACCTTATACGCCTCATACACCTTTTTTTTGCCTTGTCGGTGTTGCCCACCCTCACCACACTCGTGACCCGCGACCAGATTCACTCTGGGCGTAAATCACTTGGCGAGTCTCGGACAGCCTTTTCGGACTCCAAAACCCTGCTCACAGAGCCTCAGGAATCTTTTCCAACCTGGCCCTCATCGGTTTTACATACCCTGGGTCCACTTTCGACCCACGTGCTGACCCTCCTCGAGTGGTCTATCTCTCGGCGCGTGTCTCTCAAGTGTCCTGCTTGAGCAATATGCTCATGACGATGCCCGCGGGTTTCTTGGGGCTCAACTAAGCCGCTAGCTTTGTTTAAAAAGCATTTGCGCATCGACCTCACCTAATGCACATTTCTTGGGCAGCTGTGCCTTTACCTAATCCCTGACTTTAAATTCTTAAAGTCTCTTTGTCTTGCGAACACCCATGTCGAGTCTGGAAAAGTGGTCAGTTGTGCATTTCCCTTCAGTTAGTTCCATCCCATCGTTTCCGCAGGCCATATCAAGTCCCTGTCCTGATGGACACTTCTTCAAAGATGACCTCCTTGTCGTCTACCCACCATTCGACCTCAAACCCTCGTGAGCATATACATTCCAAGCTACCCATTTTGACTCTGAAGGATGCTACGTTCCAGTGCCCATCAAGTTTGAGGGGGGCTTTATGAACATGGAGAGCATTCTCAATGTTGACACCCTCAAAGAGGTACATATCCACAAGGTGCACCTCAATGATCCATGCCGGAGTGAGGCTAACCATATCTTGCAACAGGAGTCTCAGTCTTGGACTTTGACCGCCAAAGGCTTTTGAATCACTCTTTGCTTCGGGACTGTCAGGATTTTCAATGTGTTCCTTTTCGCCATCTGCTTCTCTCGGTGGTTTTATCTGTGCACGCCAGCGCCTGCCATTATGGATTACTATTCCAAAGCATGTCACGCATTGGTTCCGGAGCCCGACCATCACTACCTCAGTACCCTCTCACGCATCTTCGTTGAGAGGAGAGCGAAGGTCTTGCACGCAAGATGTCAAATCGATTCCCTTCCTGTCGAGGTCATGTCGCTCATCTTCCTCCTTTGCAACGAGGAACTATCTCAGCCCTCCCTGCTGTTGTTACTGTTGCAGGTGTGTTCCAGGTGGAGAATCATTGCCACAGAAACTCCTCGACTTTGGCGGACACCCTTGTTTGTTCTTGGTCTTCTGTTTCTTAGGAATCGTGACAGCCACCAGGCTTACATGGCTGCACGGTTGAAGAGGGTGGGAGTGGTCCCCGTTTCCCTTTCATTGACAGTGCCAGATATAGAATATCTCCCCCACCAAGTCGCAGATGTTACGCAGTATAATCCGCGCTTCTTCGCTCGTGTGCACCATCTCCGTGTCTCTTCTCCACCCTCGCAGCTGTCCAACCTTCTCGGAGGTGCGGTTGGACATGCCATGCCTGAATTGCACTCCGTTTCTCTGAAGATGGCACATTGGAACCCCAGACAATGGCCGTCGGACGCTCGGCTCTTTCGATTGGCTCCCGTTCATTGCGACCTCACTATCGATGCCCAGGGTTCCATAATGGGGCAGCGGCTGGGCCCTGGCTTCATGAAGGCTTTCCCGTGGTCTCAGCTCACAACACTCACCCTGAAACTGCCCTGGGGGATATCCTTTTGGTACTCCGTTTTACATGAATGCAAGTCCCTCTGCATCGGGTGCCTCATCACGCGGATCCTCTTCCATTTTATCCTCGGGAACCACTTGTTCTCAATTGGCTGGAGTCTTTGTGATTCACCTTCAAAGGTTCTTGCGATCTCTCCTTCTTGGGGAGGCTCGTTGTGCCCGCGATCCAAAGCCTCCATGTGACAGGCTGCATTAGAAAACCTCTTGATGTCACAAAGCCGTTTGTGCCTGTATTTACGACTTTGAAAGCTTTACATCTCGACGTTCCGGATCTTCCACCGCGTCTAATAAAAAACACTGTCATGTCGCTATTGGCTCTTGAGCGGTTCAGCTTGCTCCTAGACGACAAAGTCGTCGCATACACCGAAGTGTTCGAGCTACTGCCAGCTCAGCAACTGTGGACCCTGGCCATTACAATTGCGGTTGAAGACAAAGAGCTTGACGTTTTCATCCAGAACGTCGCGGGCTGGGCCATGGAACAGGCTCGCGCACATGACCGTGAATTCTGTCTGCACAGCACGACCAAGGTCCACCACACTTTGGAGGAGGCTCTCCCAGATGAGGCTAAAGTCCAACTCCGAACCAGGTTTGCACCTGATGCTGATGGCGTTGACTTTGACGACCCATTCAATATATTTCCTTGTACCCAGCAAGACTTTGTCAGTGTACGGAGACATGCTGCTGTTAACATACGTACCTAGCTCTCATATCACTTTTACATGACTACTCTGTACTGTAATTCTCGACAATAAGATTCTGTTCTGATATTCGTATTCTGGAGGTGTCATAGAATTTGAAGAGTGATAATGAAAGATTGTAACATGATGTGACATCTTGTGACACCACTCTTGTTGTTAACCGCCACACCTTCAACGAGTGTCAATCATTCGTTGACAGTGAAGGTCCTCAAAGCCACGGATCCAATGGCAAGGAATGTTTTGACTGTTCATACTGGAATCTGGGTAGCATTGCCCTGAGACCTTTGACCCAGTCACCGACCCTTCCCGAGTGTATATTGCTCGGCATGGGTCTCCAATGCTTCCCAAGCATCAAACTTCGATTCCGATGTTCTTACAGCTCTGAACCTCATGGGTTCTCGCCCATTGAAAAATCAGTGGGGTGCTCTTTCTACCCTAGCCACTCGCGAGGTGACCCTCCCCTTGTGTTTATCACTCGGTGTGTGTCTTGAAGGGCTTCAGAATCTTCAAACCTCTCTCATTGGGGTTCTCCAATGCTTGGCTGGCCCCTCGCTCGTCGCTGTCGCCCACCTTCGCCATATCTGTGACCTCCCCAGGCGTCTATTCCTTTGTGTGCGTTTCGAAGCCCTTAGAAGCCTCAATTCACTGGGACTGAACTACTGCATTTCTAGACTACATCGGGGCTTGTCGGTGTTCTCCACCTTCGCCACCTTTGACCCGGGAACTTATCCTCCCCGAGCATATATCGCTTGGCATGGGTTTCAGAGCTGTCAATTCCTCAAACAGACTGTGAATGCACCTGCATGAGATCGGGTGTGTCCAGAGACTTGCCAGATCGATTGAGGGTACGTTTTCTCATACCCGGATTTTGCGCATTCTAACCATCTTCGTATCCAGTGCCCACAGTTCTTATCGTACCTGTCCAAGACTCTCTGGTGCAGTGTCCCGCATGTCTGCCAAGCTTTTGGTGAGTCGCCGCGAGCTCCCGCTCCCTACCAACCGAGCTGATGCTTGAATTTTAGCTTCGCTGACCTTAGATATTTTCATCTTCTAATTTCAAGCACATGCATGGATCAATAAGGTATTTGTTATAGCTACACTATGGATTATAGCTAACGCGCTATCATAGTAGATATTTTGAGGCAGCGATGACTGCAACATAAAGTAAGTGCAGCACTACAGAGATTTGGAACACGCTACTCTGGGGATGCTAGGTAATGCTATTTGTGCATTAACTAGCAGTAACCCGTGCTTTGCTACGGTGGGAATAGTAAAATCTAACATTTCTGTCCCACTTGAATTCAAGGTTTGCAACTGCGGCTCCTCGTCAATCTCTGGTTGACTCATCATGGCCTAGTATTATGATGCCCATTTAATTCATCAGCGAGCGCAGAACATGCCAGGAATTATTCAAAGGTTGGGTACATTACGGTATTGACCGTTGTCTTGTCATACCTGGTTTGCTTCTGGACTGCCTGGTGATTTTGCCATGCTGTGCTGTTAATAGGGCAATTGGTTGGGGTAGTTGACCTGAATTCAATTTTTAAAATATAAAAAAACATTATAGTGTTTCTGAACCGTGACTCATTGCCGCTATTGGACATTTAGGAACAGTATTTGGTCTCTTTTGTGGCTGACTTGTGTGGTCAGGTAAGACTTCTGGTTGGTGCTTTAGACCTAATACCGACATGGTACTTAGAAATTGTGGCAGTTTTGCAGTCTGTCAGAACCTAGCTATTTTTGGAAGCTTTTATTTCATTCATGCAGCCTTAATCTCACAGATGAGGGCCCGAGGTTATTTCCAATTGATTGGGCTGCCAAAGTATTCGAGATGTGTTCAGAAACGACATCTGAACGGTTCAAAAACAGCAATCCAACAGTTGAGTGGAGATTTGAGCATCTCGACGGTTTTCAGTGGAGCGTTGGAGCAAGTGACATTATTGAGCAGCTCTTGGAGCTTGGGTAACCTCGGATCAAGTTTGACTCAAGTCAAAGGTGTTCGATTGTAATATAGATCTACATTGTCGGTATGTGTTAGATCGTTCTCGCACTCGAAGCTGAGTTGTGGCCAAGAAATTGTAATGAAATTACACATTAATGTCGCTTGCAATAACTGCTCGGCTGCAGGGTTGAGCAAGGCAGAAGGAGAGATGTTGAATCACCACCTCTTTGCATCCGCTTTCCCAATCCTCTCTAAGTGCCACAGCACGATCTCCTCGATCTCTGCTAAAGACCCTCCATTCTTCACATACTGATACTCTCTGTGTCGGTGGCCACATGAACAGGGCTCGTTGAAATACATGCGCTCGTAGCCCTTGTGGGCAAGCCACAAATGGATAATTTTTTCTGAAAAAAATGAGGAGATGGCGCGGAGGAGTGAAGACACTTGCCTGCCAGAAGGCGATGCTTGACTTGATACGACATCATCCACATATGAACCTGGCCTTCTTCACATCCATCATAATCCAGCTGCCTGCAAGGCAGACAATGGGTCACCCCCCATTTCACCATCAACATACTCAGGAGTCAGTTGGGAACTGCGCGGTGAAGTACACCTCCCCACAAGGGATCCAGCTTCAAGAACCCCTCAATTTGCTCTGTGGGGTGGAGTCGGCAGCTATGGTGACTGTAAAACAGCAACAAAAAGCCACGGAAGCGGCTCACATTGTCGCGCGCTCACGCACTTCTGCTCATATTCGCTTGTATGAGTGAGGATGACCCGCTGGCATTGACTTTGATGGTCGAGAGTCATGGGCCATAGTTGTTGAGGACGAGTGACGTTCGCAATGGTGTCGGGCACCAACGGGAATGAGAGTGGTATTGTTGGTTGCAGTGACTGTGCCAGTAGCTGGACAACTGGGACTGTCTTTGTCACTGTGCCGTATCGGGTCAGGCAGTGGCTGTGCCGTATCTACGACGAAGACGGATGCACAACGAGCTCAACTTGCTCAACACTGTCCACAACGATCCCAACGGCCTTGATATCTCCCACAGAAACCACTGAATATCTGTGCACACAGCCTGCGATTCGAGATCGGTGCATTCAGGTCTTTGCAGGACAAGTTGCAGTACTTTGAGTACCACCCCGAGAATGAGCTAGCCGTTACCCCATTTTGTGTTGATACCATCCAGGTTCGTTCTCATTCCCCGTTTGCGCTATACCTTGTTTACTTATTCTGTATTTGCAGAAAATGTATGGTACGGACTACAACAAAGTGCGCTCTTCTCAATCCGCTTAGAAGATTCTCAATCCGCTTAGAAGAATTATCTTGACTTTCTTTTTGTAACATAGATCCCCTCACACGGCTGCTGGACTCCGACGTACACCACCCCTGCATCGCGTCGCTTCTCAAGCAATGGGCCTCTTCTCCCTCCACGCAAGCATACAACCAGTTCCAGCGCACCCAATAGCCCACTGGGCACGGACACAGCAGATGCTCAGCAATGCAGCCGTCTACACAGCACACACATATGCTCGCCCCTCTGTAGCCTGACTCTGCACCCAACGGCATCGACCTTGTCTCCCCGCACGACTCCATCTCGCAGGTCTCCAGTCCCTCCCATTCACACTCACACTCCAACTGGCACTCGCACCACCGCTCTCGCATTCGTCCAACCGCCACTCGTTGTCTATGCATAGGCATCATATGGGAGGGGGGTGGGGATGGGGGGGACGACAACATATATTGTGAGCCCAACGCTGGTGGCAGTACGTGCAGGTGCCCCAGCCAATGCAGTATGGACAGCAGCAGCAGCTGCAGCTGGCGGCATATGTGGTGTACCCGCAGTATCAGAAGGTGCAGATCATGGTGCGTGCTTTCTCAGCTTTTCATTATGTTCTCCCACCTTCCCTTCCTTTCCCCTCTTCCCACCCTCCCCATTCCCTCTTCACATTGCCCTCTGCGATTTCCCTTCACTCCCTCTCCTTGCTCGTATTCCTGCTTCCCTCTGCGTCCGTTCCCCTTCCTTTTACTTGCCCGTTTCCTCCCTCTCTCCCCTTCCCACTTCCTTCCCACTGGAGGCAATCACCAACACATCTGATTTGACATGTGTCAAAGGCATACAGTACCACTTGCAGATTCAATCCAAATGGGGTGGAACCAAATGGGGACCCAGGCAAAGGGTTTCTTTGTTGCCCTTTTGTTTTCCTGGGTGGGGGCCAAACAAAAGGGTGACAAAGAAACCCTTTGGGTGTGTCCCCATTTGGTTCCAAACCATTTGGATTGCATCTGCAAGTGCGTACCGTATGCCTTTGACCCATGTCAAATCAGATGCGTTGGTCTTTGCCCCCAGTGTCCTCTTCATGTCCCCTGCTTTCCGTATCCTTTCCGCTCTGCTTTCGTCCCTGCTTTCCATTCCTCCACTGTCCCATTGGTCCAGCATAGGTTGAAAATGCTTTGCACACTCATATATTGAATTTTCTTAAAGAACTGAAATGCAAATTTTATTAACCTCACCCCTTGCTCCTTGTCCCACTCCTTTCTCCTACACCTCTCGCCCCTGGACTTATACCCCTCCTTGTCCAATCGACCTCTATCCAACCCCTACTTGTTGGATCATTTCCTTAGATAGCTGTACAGTATTGCACTTGAACTTGAGGGCAGTGAGTCACGTAACACAGCAGCCTTGACCACTGCTATTGAGCAGAGTTGTGAATGGGCTGAATCTTGAGGGAAAACCCTAGGGTGTAGTATCGTGCTCTTGCAGCTTTTATAGATATAATCACTCAAAGGTGCGCAAAAATTCTAAGATGGAGTGAAAGACAGCACAAAAAATATAAATTCTGTGGCAATTAAAGAGGTGTTCAACAGAGCATGTTGGCTAGAGAACAGCCTCAGCGAAGGTGATAGGAAACAGTGTTGAAAAAGGGATGGTTCACTGTTGATGTGCCCGAATAATTGTGCTTTTGCTAGACTGGGTCACAGGACCCAGTGCTAACCACTTGCAATGATCATCCATGAGTCACTCCTTTCTCCTATGCCCCACGCCCCTGGACTTCTATCCCTACTTGCTCGATCTAAGCCCTACTTGTTGGATCTCCCTTGCAACACCCCTCACCCCTTAGTCCGCAGTCACCCCTATTCCCCTATAACCCATTAATTCATAGTTTATAGACCCTAAGCAGTTACTTACGTTCTTTACACTATTCTAGTCTACTCTCCAGTGCTTAATTGACTGGGTTCTGCCTATTCCTTGTAATGTTAGAGCAGAGAGCCAGAAGCAATGAAGAGGCAACCTAGGTCCTGTGGAGTATTTCCTTGGATAGCTGTGCAGTATTGCACTTGAACTTGAGGGCTGAATTTGAATGTATTCTGTGCATTTTTAATTGGTCAAGTTGCCAATTTTGACTACTAACCCATTCCACAAGTTGCAACAGTTAAGACAGCTCACAAGTGAGAGCTACTTAACTTTCTTTTTCTTGCAACATGTCCTTGTTAGGGGCAATGTTAGGGCAACTGTTGTCATTGGATGTGACTAGGGCTAATGTGCAACATGACCTTCCTCCATGATGATATACTAAGGGGAGGGGGCAGTAAGGGTAACCGGCGCTGCGCCGCCTAGTCACCCCACTGCCCCCTCCCCTTAGTATATCATCATGGAGGAAGGTCATGTTGCACATTAGCCCTAGTCACATCCAATGACAACAGTTGCCCTAACATTGCCCCTAACCCTAGCCCTACCCTACCTCTAGCCCTAGGAATGGCTCTAGGGTTTAGAATGCTTCAGCAGCTTTCTAACAGTACCGGAATCAAGGGAACGGCCCAGTGGTTGCTAAGATATCACTGCCAGTAGGGTTCACCAGGGGTAAAGGTAGAGGTACAAATGGGCCAACCTCTAACTCTACCCCCTTTGACCTTACCTCTCCACCTTAGTAGGTAAATGAAGAGGTATTTCTCTTTTAAAGGTCCTGTAGACCTCTGAGACCTAAATTTATACATTAAAACATCATCTCTACCTTATTACTCCACCACAGAATGGGTACAGACCCAGAAATCTTGATTTTGAACTGGGAGGTAAAACTTTGCCCTAACTTCTACCTCTACCTCCTTGTACCTTACATCTGACCTTTGAAGGTTTACCTCTACCCCTTGTGGAAGGGTTAGTTATCGGCCATTTACGCAATTTATTTTGGACACCCACTGCAGTAAATAATGTTGGCCAACCGTTCAAAATAGGGTTGCACAATTTATTCAGGACACCCATGGCACTAAATAATGTTGACCAACTGTTCAAAATCCCGTCAAATGGCCCAAATCGGGAACCGGCGCCGGTTCCTGGGATGAGATACATAGGCGCACAAAGGATTTGAAAAGGGTCCTTTCTCAGGGAATCAGGCGCACAAAGCTTTTTGAAAAGGGCCTTTTCTGAGGGTATCAGGCGCACAATTGTGCGCCTGATACCTCCAGAAATTGGCACTTGTCAAATCTATATCTCTGAAAAAAGCTTATAGATGCGGCATTGTGCGCACAATGCCAGGATAAGATAGATAGGCGCACAATTGTGCGCCTGATTCCTTCAGAAATTGGCACTTGTCAAATCTATATCTCAAGAAAAAGCTTATAGATGCGGCATTGTGCGCACAATGCCAGGGGAAGATAGATAGTATGGTAATAATAACGACCAGTCTATTTAGCGAGAGAACAGGGAAAATAAGGTGAAAATCAAGAGCACTTGGAATTCAACCGAAATTCAACTCGTCGCACCTCAAGCCGATGGATTCGGGCGGTAATTTGAGCACGGCCATAGGCGCACACTCGAAGGCGATTGCAGCCGGGTCAAACGAGCATCGAGGTGTGTTTGGCATGTGGGGAGCGTATCGGGTACGGCGGCACAGTACGAGATAAGTCAGCATAAAAATCAGAGAGAAGTTGGAGGAAAAAGAGCCCCATAAACCTATATACTCATTTCAGCTAGAGAATGGGATGGAGAGGGGCGATGCCGGGGCGTCGAAGCGAGTGGAGGCAGAGTAGGAGAATGGAAATATGGTTGAGCTTACGACTGGGTGGCGTGGCATGTTCGGATGGCTAAAGCACCGCAATCTGCATGGAAAACACATCACAAGGCTAGACGGAAGAAGACAAAACGAAGAATCGGGTTTATCGGTCGACAAATTAACTTGCAAATAATTCGCTCAAGGATTCATTCACTGTTTGCTCAAGGACGCGGTGATGTATTCAACTGAACGTACAGGAATCTAGAAAGCAACATCAAGATAGGGCAGACAAGGCGTAATAAAGTAAGACAAACCGAATGAGGTACAAGTACTACGAAGTTCTGGGTGAAAAGCGCAGTACGATGAAGCTGAGAGCCGTCGGTGACGCCGATGTGAAGCGTGCAGAGAACGCGGCGGTCAACGCGGCCTGCGGGGCTTGAGAGTCGGAAATGGAAAGCAGACGCGGGGAAGGTGGTGCGGATGCTGGTGGTGCTGTCGCGCTTCCCTTACCCCGCTGCAGATGGGTCGAGGGGGATAGAGGGAGAGGGCTCGGAAGCCGAAGCCGAAGCCGAAGCGGAGGCTGCGACGTGGATGCAGCTCGTATTGGGGTGCGCGCGGGAAGGGGATGGGTGGTCGGCGGAGGTTGGGCGTGCGGGCGGACAGTGGGTAGGGCAGGCGGGGTGTACGACGCGGGATTGTTCAGTCGCGAGCCCATACCGGCGGCGGGGAACCGCGTTGGCGACCGACGGCGAACGCGAGGCTGTATGGATCAAAGGCCGTGCGAAGGGGACGGTGCGCGGGCGTAGCATGGGCCGAGGTGCCGGCGCGGAACGGTCGTGGGGATGGTGCGCGCAGAGCCGTCGTGGGCGTGCACTGAGGACGCCCGGCGTGCTCGTGCGCGGGCTTTGCGCGCGAGCGCGAACGCAGGTGAACGCGGGTGATGCGGGTGCTCGTACTGGTGGAGGTGCTCGGTGCTCCCCGTGCTCGTCTGAAGGTCAAGCGAGGGCGATGGAGGGAGAACGGGAGCGAAGAGCGTGCGCGGGAGTAGGCAGCACCGTGAGAGGTGCACATGGGCACGGTGGCGCGATGTCGAGTGGATGATGGTGCGGTGGGGTCGGCGAGGCTGAACCTTGCGTACAGAGGGCGGGCGACGCGATGTCGTCGGGTGGCAAACGGCGAGAAGCCGGCGAATGGGCTGTGGTAAGTGGTGCCGTTCGTCGCAATGGGCGTCGGATGCGAGCGATGCGGACGACGGGAAGCACAGCGCTGGCGGCGCAGGCGACGAGGGCGATGGAAAAGAAAAGCACGGTATGGCCAACAACGACGTCCTCTCTCCCGCTCTCCCGCTTGCGAGATCGATATAGCCAGTCCAAAGAATGAGTGGTGCGCACACCGCCCATGCGCAGCACATGGATACGACGGGTGCATACCACCGGCGACGAGCTGCGCCGGAGCCTCCAGCGTCTTCACACGCGAACGCCATCCTGCCTCAAACCCTCCATATTCCCGGGCGTGCATGCATCCCTCCCGCCTCGCTTCGCGAGGATCCCACCAGTACACATATCGTCGATACACACACAGTACCAAAAGCCGCAGGTGCGCCGGATGCATGCTCACGACGCCTCAAAGATGGGGAGCCCGCCAAAGTGAAAACGGAGCACGAGGTGGGGAAGTGGGGGAAGCCCCGCACAAGCTTCGCCAATGGCACGGAAGGGAAGAGAGTCCAGCAAGGCGGAGGCGGTCGGCGCAGAGAATCGGTACGCAACGTGAGACCGCGGCAGCTCGTTGCAGTGGACGACCAAACGCGGATTCTGAAATCTCGTACTTTGGGGGATATCCCCAAAAGGAAATCGGGCCCTACGACCCATCCTCAGCGAATGAGTGTAGGAACGTCCTGCGGTCAGCGGGGGACGATGAGGCTCGCGGTGGTCATTCCGCTCAATGGGGAGGATCGTGTTCGCGCAGAGCGGGATGCATCGGAGGTGATCGGGGAGAAGGCAGTGTGCGGACGCGCCCGCTCCCGGGCTCGAGCGAGCACTAGCAATTGCGTCAGTTACGGGCCACAAACGAGGACTGTGCAAGCATATGGACCTTCTATAAAGGGAGGAATGGATCAACTGCCCGGACGGCGACTCTCCACACGCGGGGTGTCTCGCAATCTCATCATCCCACCCACACCCTAACCGCCCGCACGGTGGAGGGCCCGCGTCGCAATGCGTTCTGCGTCGTCCTCCTCGTTCCACCTCTCCGCCCATCCTCCGTTCTCGTGTATTCCTTTCCTTCCACGGCATGTATACCCGCACCCGCACCCACACATACATCCACCTCACCTCCGCCTTCCGCCGCTCCCCACCGTCGGAGTCCATTCACCATGCGCGCGCAGTCCATCATCGGCGCACAAAAGTACATGATTCCCGTCGGCGCGGAAGTACACCGCACCGTGGAATGAAAGGTGGGACGTGGGCGGCGCGCGCAGGTGCAGGAGGGTGGAGTGCAGTGGGGCGTCGAAGACCCAAGCACAGTGCGGATACCGACGTGGGGAAGAGTAGAGCCATGCCGCCGCAGTGATGACACTGTCCGCGACCAGAACGTACAGCAGAAGAGGGAGGAGGTGGGCAAGGAGCGTCGTACAAGGAATACGGCAGTGTCGTCGAAATGGGGCCTGAAGACACAGGCGAATGCATGGGGGTAGACCCGCCCCGCTTGTGACCTCGTCGTGCGGGTATGAGGGCGTCCTGTCGTGCCCCCATCGAGACACGAAGCACGGTGGGTATTGTGGTGCGTTGGAGGCCGCATCGCGAGGCTGCTAATCGTGGCAGGCAGCGGAGTCTTATACGCTGTCTGAGTGGGCGTGCGTGGAGTCCCACTCCCTCGCCGGTCGGGCTCCGCAGGCACGCCCACATCGCTCGCACATGCAGACGAAGTCGATACGGTGGCCGTGGATTCGACGCCGCAGGCGCAGGCGAGCACGAGATTAATGGGATTAATGGGGTGACAAGGGCGACGCGGTAGCGGAGATGGAGATGCAGGCGATCGGTGCGCGCGGACGTCGATGTGGGCGGTGTCTGCGTGGCGTAAGCTAGTCAGCATCGGGAAGACGCTCAGGACATGGAAAGAATGAAGATGGAGAGGGGAGAAGACGGAGGCGCGACTCGAAGTGGATCGCGCCGGCCGGGAACGGAGACAGGAAAGCGAGCAAGAAGGCTAAGAGACAGACGTCTATGCACCTTCCAGTGCACCCGATCCGCCCTAGTCCCTTCCGCCACCGGACGAGATAAACATAGACGAAACGAGGAAGCAGAAAAGAAAAGAGGGAAAGTAGACGGCAACGTACCCGATTCCCAAATCCTGATCGTTCCCGTGGCTGCTGCTCGGCGAGCGTCGTCCCCCGTCGTGCGTGTAGTGGGTGCTGTGCACCGAGATGGTAGCGTGGCGCGGCGTGTGCTGCCTTGCGGATGACGGCGGCGTCGTACGTGCTGGCTCGCGAGAGGTGCGCCTGGACGCGGGCAAGGGGGAAGCGGCTGCGCAGCGTGTGTGGAGGTGGAGATGCGACTTCTATCCGTGGCGCGCGTGCTCGCGGTGGTGCGGCGGCGGGGCGGCGTTGCGTATGCGTTGGAGGAGCGGGGACAGAAGCGACGAAAAATGGCAGCTAAACTGGATGGAGTTTTGCTGAGTGAGCGCGCTGCGTGACGACCGTGACGTCGTTGTGACGTCTTTACTTATCCTCCCATCGCGATGTCGAGCAACTCAAACCAGGAGAAGATCGATGCATACAACAAGCTCGGCGCCCATGAGCGCGCCGCGCAACTCAAAGCTCACACCAGGCGCGTGTGGGACTGGATTGAAGGCGACCATGCGTCCGTCCCCCGGACTTGCGAGGAGGCGCTGCGTCTGGTCCAGAGAATCCCGCCAGTTAAGCTCGGTGGTGACTCCTGCAAAACGAAGGACATGTCCAAGACAGAAATGAGCTTTGGCCGTCCCCTGCAGAGCGTGAAATCGGTTTCCGACTGGATGGACAATCTTGTCGCCACCGTGGACTTTGGTGCCGTTTCTGTCGACAGCATTCACCGACACGAAATGGCTGCTATGTTAATGCTAAATCGCGCGCAGCCCCTCGGACCTGACAGAGTCGAAAAGACTGTGGACGACATTCACAAGACGTTAATACTAGACCCAGCCGTCGCTATTGCAGGAATTATGATGGGGAAGGAGATTGAAGTGACGTATGCACCTCAGACGGACGGGGCAGCTACGGATCTACGCGTGTGCGACAAGCAGGATACGGAGGGTGCCAGCCAGAACTATATCGTGGCCGAAGACAAGCGTGGCAGAGTATGGCTTGAACACGAGAGTAAAGTGTTAGAGCTCCTGGAAGCGGAAACTTTTCCAAGCTACAACAAGCGCAACGACCCTACGCCAGAGCCTGCAGTCAGGATTTGTGTACAGGTGACCAGCTTCACCCTTTATTCCATGCTTGTATTCACGCTTTTAGATTTACGTGCAAATGCACAAATTTCAAGCTTTTTACGGGAAGATTTTTTCCCCGTGTGGGGTCATTTACGTCCGTCGCGGGACCTCTGAGGATGAGCTCGAATTCTCACGCATTTACCACAATCTCGACGACGATGTACGGCGTACCGCTTGTCTCATCATCGAGGCGGAAAGGCATCCAAGTGGACAGTATGGCATGTCTGTGCCCGCATCCATTCGCTTCATCTCGGAAATCTGGCCTTTCCGTGCCATTTCCGCATGGTTCCATCGCCAGGTACGTGTATGTATATATTGGCAAATACTTTGTGACCTGGTCTTAGATTTTACAATTGCTTTTGCAATTCCAAACGTTCTGTGGCACTCCGACTGTGGCTGTTGGGCGGCTAGAAGGCCACTGGTCCCCGTACAAGGCGTTGCCCTCTTGGCCCTCGTGCGTTGTGTTGGATGGTATTATGGATCCGCACTAAACGCCAACAGGTTGAAATTCCCTATCATTTTCTCGACGCCCCTCGGCGCAGGGGCGACCGGCGATGCCTGGTTATCCAACGACGGAAATTATGTGATCAAGATTTTTACGAACCGGGATGTCGCGGAACACGAAGCCAATATCTTGTTGAAGTGCCATCGACGCCCGGGGCTTGCTGTTGCCTCTTTTCACGGTCTCTACTCAGATGGATGGCGGTTTGGCCTTGTCACGCGCTATGTGGGTTCTGCGATCGGCCCTCTCGGCCATGCACCGTTGGACCAGAGGTATTATTCCTTTCCATGCCGTCGCTGTGCATCTGATCCTTGCTAGGCAACGACTATTGACGGCCCTACACAAGCTGCATAGCTGCGGGATCCACCACCATGACGTCCGCCCTGCAAACGTTATGATCGACAATTCCGGAGACGTGACGCTCATTGATTTCGACAGAGCCGAGGAGGTTTATGGGGAATGCAAGGACTGTCCTGACTTGGAGGTGATATCATTGCTGGAAACGAGCACGAGAGAAGCAGATCCAGAGCCCGAGATTATACCGTACCTGTAATATTGAATGCCCATTCTTTCTGATTACCGCTGATTGTTCGTCCACCTGGGTGTTGTAAGATCTAGATATATCCACTGTTGGCTCTCGCCCAGGGAAAAAATTGGGATATATTATACACAACTCAGTGAGATTATTCCGGGCGCGCCTAATTGGCGCTTATCCCTCTAATCCCTGAATGTGGTGCCACATCTGGGATTAGAGGGATAAGGCTCGGGCGTTCTGGAGACTTGTGCATTTTTCCAAGATTCGGCAGAGAAATTTACAAAGCGTCGAGTATGCTCCCCAGACATAAATGCTAACAGTCAGACACTACGAGATATTGCGTAGAGCTCCCCGAGGAGGGAGCGAAGCGCGAAAAAGCAGGGTGCTGTTGGCGCAGATCAGTCCGAGGCGACAACAAAGAATAAATATAACTCCCCGCCTGCAGCTTGTTCTTGATGAGGGGCCGGGGCCATGACTTAATTGAAGTCGCTCGCGCCACGGGAAGTGGATAGACGTGATTGGAAGTGAATGAATAAACCTTGCGACCTACACAGATATGGTGCGTTGAGCGAGTAAGAGAGCCAAAGAAGCAAAGAGAAACACGCGCACAGGGAAAGCATCACACAGTGCAAATGCGCCGATATCCACGCGAGTCCAGAACGAATGATGTGGAGTGCAGACTCAAAATCGAGACAGGCCGAACTCGGAACCCGCAAGGGAAAGGTGCGGATGATCCTCTTGGGAGTACACCAGAGAACAAGCCAGGGATCGGGGAAGGACGAATCAGGGTCAGGCAACAAGGATATTGGCTACGCAAGCACGTAGCATAATGTGATAGTGAGCATCCTGGACAAGCGCCGTTGGCCAATCGGCTCACAAAATAATGAATGAGCGCGTAGCTCGGCGTGCGCGGTTGGATGTGAGTTGGGGGCGTATAATACTCGGCAGTTTGAGAATTGCACACTAGAGCGGAAGCGGAGCGCGAGGAACACTCAAAGAACAATCAAAGGCCCAAAGACAGGGAAGCAGGAGTCAGGATGGCGTCAGCGACAAGAGAACTCGGCAACCCACACACCAGCATACGACGGGGAAGTATCCAATCCCGTTCTTCAACCTGCTACAGGAATTACTGATATTCAAAGGGACGGAACTGATTCGGCAGCATAGGAAAATTTACGGTGTTCGTTGGAAGATGCGTGAAAGAACCGGGCAACGCCAAGCTGGAAGCAAAACGAATTAGCGAACCAATCACCGCGGGTGAAGGACAGAATGTGGAACCACCGAAGGGGAAACAGGGAGAGAGACCTCAGCAGGCCACCAGGTCGCACAAATAATCACGTAGAAGTCGCGCCTCGAGTCGGCGCGAAGCAGACCACCATTACTAGATAGAATTAAGAAATTGAAGAAACACGCGGCATGTGCGCTACCAGGCGTGGACACGGTCGAATACAGTGGCAAAAATTCACATATTATCAGACGCGACGGCGTGGAGTGATACAGAACTGGATCCACGTTGTTGCCTCCTTGACCAGCGGAGCAAGGTGCCCGATATCAGCGGTATAAGCAGCTGGAGGGTACCACGCCCGTGGTCGCACCTGCTGGACACGCATTCGAGGGAAACACAGGAGAAGAAAAAATGGAACGAAGTGATGCAGAACTGGATCCGCGCTGTTGCTTCCTTGACCAGTGGAGCAAGGTGCCTGATATCAGCGGTATAAGCGGCTGGAGGGTACAAGGCCCGTGGTCGCACCCGCGGGACACGCATTCGAGGGGAAACAGGAGAAGAAAAAATGGAACGTGACGGACCTGGGAGACGCAGGACTCCATCCAGACACCGTCTCCGTCCATGTCCGCTGTGGGATTCAGCAGAAAGATACCAGATACAGCGCACAAGTCAAGCTGTCAGGGACTCCAGCGTGCTAGATTGAACGTGCTTCCCAAAAAGAAAACCGGGAGTTATAGAACGGAGCAAAACATTAGGTCGAGGTGGATAGGTGGAGTTGTAGGAAGACAGGTACACGCATCAGAGAACAGCAACACACAAAATTGAAGAGTGCGGTGTGCAAAGTTGGCATCCAATCGATGCCAAGTTCAATTACGCTGGTCCCAGTTCCCGTGGGATAATCCATGGGTGATATATGCGTTGGACGCGTTTCGGCGCAGAAACAGCGACATCTGGTCGAAGCGCGGAACGACGGGTCGATAGAGCAAAGTTGGGAATTCACAGGCTTAGGATTTCAATGAAGCAAGCTTGAAACGCGAGGGATGCACTCCAGACAGTCAGATTACGAAGAGGATGAGTGGACGCAGGAGGCAAGATGTATTGATCCGCCGCCGATCAACACAGCCACTTTGTCTGCTGACTCTGTCCTTCATCCTGCTTTGCGCGACCTGGGCCAGGAACGCGTCTTAACTTGGTTTCCTCACAGTATTTTCATGAAACTTCTCTCTTGACTTCAAATATTCACAATCCGTCGCTCTCAGTCCAACCTTTGCCCTCTACTATCGCCAGGCCTCCAGGCGGGCAAATCTGAATCCCTCTTCTTGAACTTGGCCATATGCCATTACTATTCGACGTCAGACTTGTGTTTTTCACCGCTCAAACCCAAGATCCAAGATTCCCAGTTTTAATTCCCTAATTCGCACCTCAAATGACATCTCGTGGAGTCTGGCGTCTGAAGCAACGGTCCTCGGCTGGATTTGACTAGCGTAGGTGAATATGGTGCTTCAGGGTTGTTCCACGCACGAATATATCCTTAAGAACACACTGCTTCATCGGGCACATCATATGCCGAGCGCCGTCGTCGGGCTGATGCCGCACCGCTCCTGGATAATCTGCTACTTCTGCATACGCTACAAGGGGGCCGAAATCCACATCCTTCATGCTGCGCCCGCGTTGTCGCCCACGTCGACGACAATCCCTCTTCTTTGATCCTTGCGACCTCACCCCATCGGTGTCGATCTGCGTATATTCTTCTCAGAATTCTGTCCTCTTCCTGTTGCTTGCAGGTCAGATTCGCATGCGCCAATGAACGGCTTTGCACACACACCTACGTTCCGCTCGCACCGCACCGCGGAGGAAGGAAGAGGGAGGGCGCCAACGTGTGTCAATTTAGTCTTTTTTTTATTACCTACACCTTTTTTTCTCCCTTCTGTGTCCCTACCCTGGCCCTGCTCTTCTCGACGCCGTTGTCCATTCATGTCCGCTCGATGGATTTCCACCTTGGGCAATGTTTGTCCAGGTTCAGAGAAGGTACTCCGCCGACCTCCCCATGCTCCAACGCTCCGTCCTCCATGTCCGACGAGGGCCTTTTGACTTGCGAGAGTAGTGCGGGTTGCTCATATGATCATTTCTTCGCCTCTCCCCCGTACCATGGCCAAGCCTTTTGAAAATCACCGTGAGTTTGTTTCAAAGCATTCTCTGTACTTTCAAATTGAGTCTGCTAGGCGCCGTTTTTATTCCAATAAAAGCAAACTGAGCAGGGATTCGCTCTCAGTGCTGAATATTGAATAGTACAATTGGGTGGGATGACCGTAAACACTGGAGAAAATGCGACTTGAATGTGCTTCAAGTTTGTCGCCGGGTTGAGGTGTGTGCCGCGATAGATCTACTGTTTCCATGCCCGACGCCGTCTGTCTCATAATATTCCAATCGGTACTGCCACGATCACAGCGCGAATGGCCATCCTCGATCTGGAGCGGTTATTGTTGGAAGGAGAGCCCGGCGCACATCATCCCCGTTACGATATTTTATGGACAGTCCTTCTCGCAGCGCATATCGGGTACCCGGCGCGGGTATTCCGCGTTATCTCTTATGCGGTGTCGTCTGCGTGCTTATATAGCTGGCTTTGTACTTTCTGCTTAATCAGGCTTAATCTATCTTCTTATGTTTCGCCCCTCGAACGCTCTGATCTGGACTTGCTTATAGTGATGTCTTGCAAAATTAACGTGGTCGGACGATGGGATGGCGTAGTCATTGAGGACTGGACAATGGACGAGCGGAGACCACGCTGGTGTGCGAGCGGAAGACAAGAGATCCGCGTGGCTGTGTTTGATCCGCAACGTCTCTCGCTTCCTGCCTTCACCACGCATCTAGCCTACTCGTCGACTGGGACTCCCCACCTCAATCTCCCTTCGATGGCTTGCATTCATCTTTCGGATGGTTGACTTCAAGCCTTCTAGCACGCTTCCCGGCCCTATTCTGGTACGTTTCACGCGTTACGCGCACTACCCCTCGCCTGTCCGCGCACTCGCGTTTGACGCGTCGGTGTAATCTTAATTTTATTTGTTTGCTCTTTATCTGGGAGCTCTCTGTCTTGCATATCCACCATTCCGTGCCATGGAGTCGAATTGGAATACAAAGACTGCTGAATGATGCGAACCGTCGCTGCCGCTAGATCTCCTTCATTCTTGCCAGCACAATCCTCGGGTACCTTTACGCTTGGATGAACATTGTCTTAATCCACGTGTAGATTCTCATTTTCTGTCGTGCCGTCGCCGAGAATTACCCTGGAACTTTGGACCTATCCTATCGTTCACTGGGTGGATGTCTTCGCTTATTCCCATCCCAAATACGAAGCCCACTGCATAATAATCCCAGCTCAAGCCCAATTTCTAAGGACGAGTAGGTCTATCTATTCTGCATACAATACTCACGCAATGCTCTGGGCGTTGGCGCGGTCTTCCTACGACTGATTCGGACTGAAAACACCTTTCTCTTTCCACAATTCCTCGGGGTTCATTCACCACTTCATGGCGCCGCTATCTTATCTGTCCTGTAGCCTTTTCTTTTCGATTCCATTCGTCGCCGACGGGCCTCGGGCTCTCTGGGTGCATTTCAGCGTCTCTACTCGATACCTGTTCGCCACGACACTGAATTATCAATCCTAATACAGCCACATACACTTTGCTGATCTGTCCGGGAATTCTTTTTTTGTTTTTTGCTTGGCCACTAATAATAGGAAGCGTCTGCGTTGGTCGCGGGTTGTCACGACTCTATTTGTGGCCTCGGTGGTGCATATCTTGTGCGTGCAAGAGACTTGCGACGCTCTCTGTGTCAGGTCACCAATGACGGCCGGGTACTTGATCAAACTTCCTATTCCTCCAGCGACGTTGTGCTTGGCTTCTGGCCCTCCTGCCTTCTGAACTGCTCCGTCTTAAGTCAATGGCGGCTCACAACGACTGTGGCCGATTGTAGAATTTGGTATGTTCCACTTTATGACCTCGAATTTGATCTGCAGATTTCCCGGTTGATATGCATATAACGGGGCGCTTGAGGATCCATCAACATCACCTACTCCGCTTTCTCTTCACCACTCAAGTCCGCGCCCACTGCGTGTCGAGTCCACTCGATTCAACCTACGGTGTTTTGCTTGTCTCTCTCTTCCTCAAAACCATACTCTACGGCGTAGGTGTCCTTCAGACATGGATTTATTTCGCAAGTCTCCCGGCCGATGCGGCTTCTGTCAAATGGACAGTGAGCAAACCCGACCCTCTGTCTTTCTGATACTGAAAATTTGACAGGTTCTTGTCGTCTTGTGCGACATGCGTTACCTCAAGTACTCGGTTCGCAACATATTTAGGGCTTAGGAGAAAATTCAAGCCGTCTTCTTTTTCCGTTGGTCGAACTTTCGTTTCGTGGAATGTTTCGGACAAATTCAAATCGATCGCTCATGTCTTCGAGTCCGAGCGACCTGGATCTAGCTCGACTGGTATTTGCAGGGCTGATTCGGTCTGCTGTGCAACTCCTTGCTCACCGAGGAATGTCATATTTCTTGCCATGTAGTTACAACTCCTTGCCGCTGTGAGTCCCCTTTATAGTTAATCCAGTCATTGCTTATCGCGTTCACAGTAGCTTCCGCATTCACTGTTGCACTGTAATGTCTCCCACCCTGGAGCAGCCGTGAGTCTACTCATTTCACACAGATATTTTGCTAGTCGAATCTCCAAACGTGAGTAACCTCTGGCCCAACATTCTAATGCTGACATTTTCCCAGTAATCAAAGGAGGAAAATTCAGGCTTTCCGCTCTCGGCATATAAACCATTGTATGTTCATGCACCGACCGGTCCTTCATTCGTTCATCCTTTGCAGATTTGACAGCTTGGGTTGGGTGTCGTGCAGATTCGTACGTCTTCTGGTTTAATTCAGGTACTTGCCAACATGTGCGCCTTGAACAGTTGCTGGCATTGCCCAAACGGTCCTATCGTAAGTTACAGCTTCCATTATCGCTCCGTCTGCTGAATTTCTCAAGGTATGAGGTTCGATCCTTCAAGCTCGGTAAAACCAAGGTATGAGCTCCGAGTCACCCCACATATTTATCAACTCTCTCATGCCCATTACCACTCTTCAAACCGGCGCGTCCCTCGCTCGCGATTTACCCATCACCACCTTTCTCTGTTTGTTCCTGAGCGGTCAGAAGGGAGAAATCCTGAAGTAAGTTGTCTCCTGTGACATCGACGAGTCCTTATGCGGTCGGATAAAGAATGAATTCAATGATGGCCATGCTCATCCTCCACGCTATAAATCGCGGCATGTTGGCGACGCTGTCTTCGGGTGTCAACATGGTGCTGGTAAGGCCCCTCCTCATTACAACCTTGGGATGTTTACGGATCGTCCGGAGTTTCAGGTGCTCCCAAACATGTTCTGGGTTTTTCTTGAACTCGCGCAAGTAGTAAATGTTAGTACTCGATTCGTTGGTCGCGTGCTTCAGGCTGACATCTATCTCTTTCAGTCTACATGAATAGCATGCTCGGTAATACATATGTTTTTTGCGTCCGCCGTTCCTGTTTATTCACCGTCTCACCATTTACGCAGTCTCAACAGATGCCAGCACATCCGGGACAAGATTGCCTCGAACGAAAATGGGTGGGATTCGATCCCGATGAGTCCGAACAACATCCCCCACAAGAATTCAAGGACAAGCATCCATCACTGCCGTCGACTTCGAAACAGCTTCTGTATGGCATTCTTTGGTCGCGGTAGCTGAATTATTTTTGAAGGTTGAAACGAGTGGCAAAAGAGAAGAGATTTCGGTATAGTTTCTTAATCGATGGCTCACAAAAAATTAATACCTTCTTCTCCATGTTTAGATTATATAGCGGACGAATTCAATGCCACCACCCTAGCTCTCTAATCCCAGAATGTGGCACCAAATTCTGAGATTAAAGAGCTAGGAAATTTCCAGTCTTCACAGACTCAACAGACGGAACGAGTACAGGAGCGGTCGATGTCGAGACTAAAGCCAAAAGACCGAGGAGAACAGTGAGCGAACGCCGGTGTGTTTCCACGCTCACTCCACACAAAAAGGATCTGTTCAAATTCCGCATCGGGACCCGTACGATGCGGGGACTTGGTGATTCCTCCAAGATCAAGGAAATCCCTGCATGGAACGGTGAACAGACCGTCGAGATCACACCGCCAGAGACTCAAATGTGTTGTCGATGTAGCGCAACTTGTTACAGAATATCCCCAGACACAAAGACGGAAGAACGAAATGGTAGGAGAGAAGGAAAGAGAGCGTCGCTATGTCGCTAGGCGGATCAGCCACGAGGTAGAAACAAGGAACTAAAATAAGTCACCGCCGGCATTCGGAAAAGGCAAAAGGTTATTCCGGGCTGGGGCCATTGAGCGTGAAAATGGAATCAGGATGGACGTGTTGCGCGGAAGGTGGAGAGGGGGGATTTTGAACGGTTCAAATTGGGGCCATACATAGGTGGGATAAAAAAAAAGCAACACAAGCGACGCCACGAAGGGAATTCCGCAAGGCACGTCACGCTATCCAGGAGTGCAGAATCCCCTAACAACGACTGCCCGGGAATCCTAGTAGATATTTTTGTGAATAAGCACCGCGGCGACAGAGTGTCGGACACCCGGATGTGGAGTGGGGTCCTCCAACGCGACCAGGAAAACAAGCCGAGAACCTGCAATTGAATTCGGGAAAGGATGAATCAGAATAGCGCAGCAAGTGAACCCTAGCACTAGAAAAAGACCTCGACAACGCCAACACCGTTTCCCAATCAGCTCAGACAAATGGATGGCATTGAAGCTATGCGGGCTTGACGCGCGGTGTGCACTGTGACGCGGTGCCGTGGAAAAGGCGGAGTATTGGTGCGGTAAAAGGTACGCACGCCCAAAGGATGCTTGAGGGATTGAAGAAAGGACATTCGGCGAATCCGACGAAAAGGTACACTGGGGAAAGATTAGAATGTCGCAAGCATCGAAGGAAAGCAGTAAAGCACCAAAGACACGACGGAGAAGACACCGACGGCGATCGTAGCGATGTTCGCGAGATAGAAATAGTCATAACTAAGCGGCTTCCATTAGCCGGAAGGTCCAACGGCGCGATCTGGGTTCGTAGACGCTCGATGGAAATATTCTACAGATGGATTGGAGGAGCACGCACCGAATATAACGCGCCTCCCCGCAGGATACCGTGCGGACATGCACCCTGGATGCCGCCCGCGACTCGCTGTCCGAGCGTCTCATTGCGAGAAAGGGCGCCAGACTACCTATGGGGAAGGAGGAAAGTGTTTCCCTCGAGGAATGAGGGGAGTCTCTCCGAAGAAAGAAGTCGACTATGCACGCCGGAGAGTTGCAGCGGAGACATCGAGGGCAAGGGAATAAGGATACATTGAAAAATAGAAGGGATTGGGACTGGACGGAGGGAAAGGGGCGGGGTGAGTGGGCGCAAAGAAGAAAAGATATGTACAGACACGGCGGTGTTGTTACGGAGATGCTCTAAGCAGTGGCGGAAATGCGACGCGGACGTCCGTGGAGTCTGATTGGTGGAAGGTTGTAAATGTGTTGATTCCTGTGAGGGCGTGTCAGTAATAGAAATGGTAATCATAAGGCACGTCACTGACATACTCCATGCAGTGCTCGCATTGGCACGAGGATGTTCTGTTGCTGCCTCATCTGCGGGACGGTAGAAACGAGGAGGCAACGCCGAGGAGTTGGACCTTACAATATGGTGCGATATGCATGGAGACGTCCATAGCGTAGTGGAATTAGAGCCATGCGCGTAGAGGGGAAAAATCCCGGGAAAGATTGTGCTCAGCCGAGACCGTGAATGATCCAATTTATCGCGTTCATTTCCGGCTCGCCCGTCCTCCAGCAGTGCTGTAAGCAAAGCGAGGGAAAATCGGGCGTTGAGCACCACACACTGAAGGCATAGATCCGCATTAATATTTCCCCTGCGATTCGCGAGACAGAGGGAGTGAGGCACGCGCGATGCCGGGGGAGATTAGGACGAAGACAAGTGCCCAAATATAGGCGAGGACGCACGCGAAAATTTGTTCCCCCAAGCCTCCTCTACTCCAGGGAATCAGCAGATGCATTCCCTCGACAGAAATACACGCGTCCGGATTCAGCCTTATGGTTGGGAACGTGGGGAAGGGTTGATATCGATAGTCGGATGTCGTGCTGGGGCCGGAGGGCATGTCGGGGAACGCGAAATCGTGGCTAAGCCACAGCGGGAGGGAAATTAGATGGGCAGTGGCGCGAGAAAAATCTGGGATGCTTTAGGGTTGCACGGGCAGAAGGTTCTTAAAGGTGGGAGTGCAGAACTGCCAAACTGGGCGCGTCTTGCACAGGTTGAGTTGTGCGCCAGAGAAAAAGAAAAAAAAGCATGCCATGTGGGCGTAGTATCCAACCGCAGTCTGACTGGAAATTCCAGACGCAGGAAGACGTCCCGGAAGGAACAAAAAGCAGGTGAGGGCCATATATTATGAGAGGGGAAAGAAATCAAGCAATGCAAGTAAAGAGGAATCGACGAGTACGCAGTATCGATCTCCGCACGGCACGTGCGCTCCGAGACAGCCGGTGGAAATATGACTCTATCTCCCATGTCAGACAAGGAAGTGGCCCAGAGATCTCTCACTTGAAATTTGAGACACTCCGACCCAGCATTGCGACGCGTCAAACGCGAGTGCAGATTGGGAGTAGCGGCGTGTCGAAGACGGTGGATTCGCGCGCCAGAACGATTTGAATTGACCGACTGTATAGTAAGATGGAGATCGAGCAAGCGTAGACCGACAGGTGTGCAGAACGCCGACGCAGTGGTGAAAGGACGAAGCAAGATTGGCCGGATCAAATCATCAAACACAGCCACGCGGCTCTCTCCTTTTACGCCCACGACCAATCCTTTTGATTCTTTGAACTGTGCAACGCGCATCCGGTCTCGGACTAGTCTTACAAGATTTTCGCTACTTCTAAAGCCTACGACACCGATCATTCCCTCTCTAGGACATAGCGTCACGCACTTTCATACACCATCTCACTCCCGTCCACCGGAATTTGGGACGATCTCCCCGATTATTCGCGCACGGTTCGCAAGAGCGCCTAGGCGTTCGTGCGTTCAGCACGTGATTCTCTGCTCAGGTTCGGTCGAGCGGTCTCATTTGACAAGGGATGATGAATTCGTCGGCGCGTCGCTACTTCTTTCTTCTCTTGCGGGGCTCACTAAATTTCTTCCAACGTGTTCTCCACAGGTGCTCCCACCATCGCGAGCCCTTGACTTATCCACATCCGAATCGAGAACATTCAGCTGTTTCTCGCTGCAAGCCTCCCTCCTCACGTACGCCATTTCGCGTCTCCGTCTTTCCGCCGACTTACGATCGTTTCTAACATCAATTCCGCCCTACTCTCAGCCTCGATCCGCTATATCGTTCATTTTAGGCGTCGAGACGTACTCATTCGCGTGATCATCCTTTGTCCCGCGCCCTTATCTGTATCGCGCAAGTCCAACCGTTGGCAGATCTCCCAAGAGCGCCGGTGGACGCGGTTTTCTTTTCTCTCGCAATTGGCATTCGCACACAGCCACATCTTCTCGGGTTCCGATGCTTGCGACTCTCCCCCATATTTCTCGCGGCTCCATCGCCCAGTCTCAGTAATGCATTCCGGGGTTTCGCAATTCCAGCATCGCTGAATCGGTTTCTACGGGGTGGCGCTCTTACTGTTTATTTTGCTGGGTCCATTCTCCGTCGATCTCATATTAAAGGCTCCTCCCCACTTCACCACCGTTTTTCTTCTGCCTCGGCTCTCAAATAAGTGAAGTATGCACGCTTGCTCGCCTGTTTTCGTTCTCCAGTCTTGTTTCGGCACTACTACCGACTGTCTAGCCGGCTAGCTCGCACCTCAGTGTCCGTCTTCGTTAACTTTTTGTTCTCCACTTTCGCCCAACTATGTTTCTTTACTTGCGATTGCAAAGGCACCAGGGCTGATTCTCGCCCCAAAGTTCTATAAGACTCGTGTTTGCGGCTAGCCAGTTTATTTCTCTCCTCCGCGTCGAGCTACCTGGCGGAAACCAGCCGAAGGCACCGACCTTGAACTGTCTTGTAGTGAAGATTGCAGGATTTTAGGATACAAATGAAGGACGCGATGTCTCGATCTCTCCTTTGTATGCTGTCTTCTAGCTGGGGGGGACAATGCCTTGGAAACCCTTTTGCTGCACATTGATTTGCTGGTTCTCGCAGATTTTATCACGGGGACTCGGCCCTTTAATCCTCGCCGCTACATGAACCCTAGTGCCGCTTCTCCAGCATCATTTGGACAAACGCTAATAAACTCACCGGTGCCTCTCTATTTCTTTCCTCTATTCACCGTATGCACGGCGCTTGCTGAATCTCTCTCAATCCTTCCTGCGCAGGTGCTAGCGCCGTCAACCTATCCACATCCGATTCGAAAACATGCCGCTGGCTCCGGCGGCGACTCTTTGTCTCCTCACGTACGACATTTCGTCGAATAGCCGACCGTCTCTTCGTCTTCCCGTAACCCGCAATCATCTTTGGAATGAATGCGTCACTGGGTTAGCGCATCCGATCAAGGGGTATGGTGGCTTATGTTCGCCGCTTGGTTCCTCCTGTGCCGAGTCGGCATTCACCTTGTCGAATCCTTCACCTCAGTTTCGCATTTGATTTTCACCGCGCTGATGATCGATATGGCAGACGTCTCTGATTCTTCGCTCGCGTTAGAATTCAAGTCCACGCCCGCTCCCACATTCAGTAAATCACATTCCGATGCTATCGTTTTGGCTGCGGGAATCACGCTCAGCGGGACGAGGAGACGGTGCCTTACTTGGCAGGTCATTCCGCTGCTCTGGTACTTTGACCCGTCGCCGCATCTTTGCGCGAATCCCGGTTGTAATCACCTTTGTGATCCTCGTTCTCCGACTTTCCTTTCTCAAAACAGCATTGTCAGGTTGCCTCGGATCGGCGCTGTGTTACTGCGAATTAAATATTTTCGTGCGCCTCTCTTCAAACAGCGACTTTTGTTTAATTGTTTGTTCCCCAAACCCGTGGTTCTGTTTCAGAGCGCATGGAAATCGATGCTGTCCTCTTTTCTGGTGCCTGGGAGCCCATACAACTAATTGCTTCCGGTCAGCCCGATATCTGAAAGTTAAACTTTCTCCCTTTCTAGATGTCGACGGAGATTCTTTGCCGCGTGGCTGATTCCGGACCCACGAAGCAACGTAACAGTGCTCTCTTTCTTTCGTACTCCACCATCTCCTAGCGACCTCTGATTTTTTTCAGCTCGCTGTTCTGCTCTGCGTCTTGTGTGCTCTGTTTTCTACATACGCTGGATCGGACGCTACTGGGACTCGGTGGTTTTCTGGCTGGTTTGCCACGCTGAATACTCGAATATCTTCGACGGGGCTGTACTGTGCCTTTTTCGACTCAGACTGCGAATGTTTCGTCCATCAACTGGGGTGGAATGAGCGAAAGGTGATTGTGCGCACCACCCCATTTTCCAAAATTCATGACACTCCTTTCCGCTGTGGCCGTGGAATGCCGTCCGGATGCTTCTCCGCCGTTCGCGCTCGCTACTGCGTGCACCACCTGTCCGATTTCCTTTTAAAAACTGTTTACGAGCACCGCTTCACATTACTATCAATGGACTTACTCTGCAAGGCGCGTTCTCTCGTGATGTCTCTCGCATAAACTCATGTTACGCGTACTTTCACCGTCACCAACCACGATGTATATGATTCTCTTGCACGAGAGACCGAAATGTAGCCTATCTGCCGATGCTGGTGCTCCGCCATACCGACGGTGGGTTCATATTCCGTCGCCGGGAAGGAAAAAAAAAAAAAAAAAAGGTAAGCAGCACGACCACCGTGGATACTAAACTCACCCGTCACATGGCATCAAGGGATAGACCCAATTCAAATACGCCCAGGCCAGCGTGGATGTTCGCAACAGGTAAGTAACCCATTTGAAACTCATTTTGATCATGTAGACATTAATTGGGACCCGCTCGAGCATGTTCGGAGCAATGCCAAAAATTGGTCCCGGAACGCCGCAGTTGAGCAGATGCAGTCGCACATAATTTTCATTGACCGCAAATATAGCAGGTTGCAAAAGGACTTAAACGAGTATCGCCGAGAAGGCTGCCATATAATCCACGCACGGAAAATCCTTGACATTCGTGGGGAGAGGGAGGGATGAGGTATTATATTAGGTCTACAGGGCTGCCTCTGACGTCGCCGTCATGGAGCTCCCCCGACACACCCGTCTCGGCCTTGCCCGTGTTTTACTACCTGACTGCGCATGCCACCTTGCAAAGCAAGCATTCAAGCATTCGATGATGTTCCACGTCATGCTACCATCCCTCCATACACTTCCTTCAATCCAATGTTTAAATTTCTTAACATCCACGTCATGCTACCATCCCTCCGTACACTTCCTTCAATCCAATGTTTAAATTTCTTAACATCCATTTCATGCTACTATCCCTCCATACACTTCCTTCAGTCCAGTCCAATGTTTAAATTTCTTATTACAACCCGTACTTCGCCAGGGAAATATTTCAAAGATTAAAAGAGTAAATAAAATCAAAAGTGTCATGCTACGCGTTCAGTTGCCGGAAATTAAGAATAAAATACCGATTTTCTGACACATGGGGGCTCCTCCCGAATGCTGTGGAATATTTTCCTTCATATCCATATACTGTGATCTGTCGTCCAAATTTTCACCTTACAATGGAAGTGTACTATCATTGAGATACAAAATATCTTGCAGGATTACTTACATAATTACAAGGACGGAGAACGATAAAGAGGGCGTCAAATCGCCTACCTCATTCGACGTCCTCTTCACTGTTCTCATTGCTTACAATGTGCTCATAATACTCAACGTTCAGTCGAAGTTCGTTCCAAAAGTATCCTTGAAAAGATATGTGTATTAAGTTACAAATTGCATACTAATTAGAGATTGTAGCGCAAAAAAGTTTCATAGCAAGATATATATTTACTTAAGCAACTTGAGGTTGGTCCTCGCCAACTCCGTCAGGTCAGGCACAAGACCTGCAATGAGCTCCTGAAAGCAGTAAGAGTCTTGTAAATCATTTTGACTTTGAAATTACGACTAATTTCTAGCGCCGGGATTGCAATCAATGCTGCCAGTGATGATGTCCGAGCCGCGCAATGCACCTTTGCTGACAGTGCCATTGTGGTTCGGTGACGCAGGCGGTGATGGTGAGGAATTAGGTGAGTGATATCAGCACCCGAAAGAGAGATTTACAGCGATGGCTTACAGGGTGCGCGGGGCCCAGTACCAGTTTCCTTGTAGAAGCAAGGCAGTCTAGATAGGGGATTTTCGTCATCGAATCAACAATCATTTCCTCTAGACGTTCTAGGAGGGTCATGCAGGTCTCAAGTACCCGTGCGCAGTAGGCCTTCTGTTGTTCTAGGTTATTCCGGCCCCCACGTACCTATCACTTTTGGGAGCGGGGTGGGGGGGCCCCCCCTAAATTTTTACTCCAAGAATAGCGCCACATTCCAGCATCAGATAGCTGGGCATGACGAAGAATGATCCGGGAAAGCAATTTCACGGATTGGGAAAGCTGTTTTAATATTGAGACCTGAGTTACAGCCGAGCAACAGTAATAGTCGCAATGCAGGCTGCCAACAGAGGTGCGAGATTTCGAGGGTGGATTTGTTCGGAGTCCGGAACACGGATCCGATGGGGTTAGGAGACAGAAATAATGGTATGGCAGTTGAGAAGGGCAACTCACTGCATCAGAATACTTAATTTGGATGAATTATCGCGAGAGAGCAGTACGCTTTCCGATCGGTTGACCCAGTCGAATGAAGAATCAATCTCAGAGTGCGCCGCTCCAGGGAATCGTAAAGTCCTGTCCATTGAAATGACGCGAGGAAATTAAAACGGAAACGCACCAAGTTCACGGATTTATTGAGGCCTGCGTTCTGGTTAGAATTATGCTTATTGCCATCCAGAAAGCAACGGCGAGAGGAAGAAAAGTACGCCCGAAACGGGACAAAAAAGATGTGAAACGAGAAGCATGGTCATCGCAGAGAACGCCAGAGAAGATAAAAATGTCAGAGGCCAGGATCAAGGCGGGATGCGCAACAATCAGATCGGAGAGGAAGTTGCTTGATTTGAACACCGGAGACAAACATTTGCACTGCTTTGCTCTTTTTCTTCTTCCGTCATGCACGCAACACGAGCAGTTCACGCCGGTGCTCTTCCTGTTGTCCTTTGCACCTGCCGACGTTTGCCTCAAGTCCCACTCCCCCCAATGCACGATAATGACATCATGTGAATACGTTCCGTCAAAGGAGGCACTTTTTTTTTGAGCGGACGTTGAACGGTTGATCGGGGAGGTCGAAAATAACCATCTTTTTGATGTTTGGGTACATGCCGTGTGTTTGTTTAAAAGGGTTAAGCGACGCTTGCTCTCGTACCACCACCACCTTCGCGATTTCATACGGTGAGTGCCCGAATCGTTCTATTTATCTTACGTTCAGGCGGCGCCTACTCGCTCTGGTGACATGGCGCGGGGAGCCAGGTGCGCGTGTGCCACTCACGCATCGCTGTGTGCCACTCACGCGTCGTCGCGTGCCACTCTGCGGCAGACGCGTCAGAATGCGAGGCAGGAGGAGGCATGCCCGACCCTGGGATCCCTGCTCCTGCCCCACAAACTGTAGCGTCTGTCAAAAGGTGCGCGCTTTAAGGGTGGACCGTCTGTGCCGCCCGTGAGGAAAGCATCAGAACGCGGAAGCGAGGCCCACGCGCCCGAACCTGGGATCTGTTCCCCATCCCCGTGAGCTGACCGGCTCTTCAAGATGCTACAGTGATACCCTTCCTGCTCAGTTGGTGGAGCGGGGCATGCCTGTTTTAGCAAAATTAGTGTTTCTTTCCCCGTTCCGAGTGAGCTAACGATCAAGCTGGCTAGAAATGAACTCGCTTCGAGGGATGGCCTCGGGCGTCTCAACCGCCATCAAGGTCGAGAACTTTCGCTTGAAGGATATACTCACCAGCCATGTGGATCGACTGCGTGAGCTAGAGGCAGACGATCCCCCGCTGGTGCCGCGCCCAGCGTTCACTTTCACGGAGGGAGGTTTGAGTCGGATCGCTTCGGCTCCCGTAATACCACCGCGGTCGCCACCAACGCAGCACACCGTTACCGACCGTCGATATACCCGGACGCGTGCAGCATACGCATGCCGCGATTAGATGCTCGCCCGCGCTCAGCCCAGATTGCTCGCCTTTCTTACTATGAAACCTAGTTCGACAGATTTGTATATTATGTTACGGTTCCAACGCTAAATTAGCCCACTTGACCACCGCGTCGTCATCGACGCCCCGCGCCACGCCCCTACGACCACGCCCCCGCCCATACTTAAGAGCCGGTCACTCCACGCCTGCGGACGTAACCTTTCCAGCACCCGCGCACCTCCCCCCGCGGTTTCTCAGCGGCCCTACTGCGCAGTCCTACACATGCGCGACATCATAGCCATCTCCGCCATTCTGCGTAGTTGCCTCTTTGACGGCTTCCACGGCGTTCGGCGCTAATCTCCACGCATCGACCCGCACCGCAGCGAATCCCGCTAGCCACCAAACATCTCGCACCTCGAACCGTCCCCCTCTCTCTTATCTCCTGCAGCCACACGCCGTCTCGAGAGCTTTTTTTCATGCTTTGCCTGTTTTGTAGTTACTCTTAATCCGCTGAGCAGTTCTTGTTCCTGACTTAGAATTCCTCTAAACTATATACAGCCCTCATTGAATGGAGTGCGACCGCTCTCTCGCAAGGAACAAAGATGCGAGGCAAGGCTAAGGGCCGATGGTCGGCTTCGTCGGCTAACTCGTAACGTTGGAGGTAAGGCCGTCCCGATTTCATTTACATTTTACCGACTGATTTACTTCTTTAGATGCTGAACTTGATCTGCTTGCTGGATCCGCGCCATTACTATGCTACTATGTCGCCACGTATGTTCTCTTTCTATTTCACTTGCGTTCAGCTTGTCTTGAACGGCAAGGCTCCAGACAGCCCAAATTATGAGAGTCTACTTGAGGTGAGAGCGCTTTGGATTCCTTCTTCTCCGGCAGCCCGTAAATTACCTTTGATTTCACCGTTTCTTCTTACTTACCGACTCATCCATAGAGTCTACTCGTGGGCTTTCTCCGAGTTCACTTTCAACCTACCGCCAAAATGTTTGAAATGATGGGTCACACTTGCGCGTTTAAATTTCCATTTAATCCTCTCACTCTACTGGCTTAATCCACTTAGATCTGTTCAATCGTTGCCCAGCTTTATATTTCCTTAGCCTCACACTCGGTAACTTGGGTTCGTTTTGAGCTTTCAAATCGATTCTATTACTGTACTGACTTGACTTTTCACTTGCTTAGATATTGCCTTTGCGTCTTCACTCTTCAATTCTTGAATGCCGAAACTATGAAATTATAGACCGTTACGTTCCTTATTCAATATCTAACATCTTGTTCACATTTATTGACTTGGATAATGTCCCCCGACGCCGTTACTAGGCTCGATTATCCCTAGCCCCGTCAATATGTTTGTCCACCTCAACTCAAGGTACGTCTTGCTTGACTCTTTTCCACACTCACAGTCTAGTTTGAACTGTTCAGATTCGTTGTACTTCCCTCCATTGTCCTTGCTTGCTCAGTATCGGTCCAACTTACCATCCTCGCCGAACGCCGCGAGGCCGTTACTATGCTTGTATACTTCAAGGTAAGTCATTTTCCCATTCAGTCACACAATTTACTTTCCGCAATTCAAGGCTCGGGCGATGTCTCTGTACTCTAGAATGCAGAAACTACGACCGTATGCCGGGAGGTACACTAGATTTATCCGTTTAAGTTTTTTATTCACCGAAGTGATAAATATATCAGAATTGAATGATACACACTATTGACGTCAATCCAGTCTCGTTGAACCCGACATGCGTCTTTGTTTATTCTTCTCTTATTTTCAATTCGATTTTAGTTCAATTCATCTGACTTTCCTTCGGTTGACTTCAACATCTGATCAGGCCCAATCCACCGTTCACGGTATATCCTTCCATTCATTGTTGCTCGTCCAGATCTCATTGTATTCGCTTCACGCCACAGTTCTTAACGGCACTTTAAAGTTTTGATTCAGTTTCGGCCAATATTCAACCTCTTTCGAATCCGTACTCAGGTGAGCCGCAGTTGTAATACTTTTCTCACTGTACTTTATTCACCTAACGTGGTCTCAAGAAGATTACTGCATCTTTGCACCCTGCTCGGCTCCACTTGTGGGTTCCTTCCCTTCCACCCAGGTTACATTTTTATTTCACTCATTGTCTTCGGCAATTCAGGGATCCCAACCATCTACGAGCCTGTCAAACAAATGCGAACTGCGCACCCCTTTCTGCCATTTAACCCCCTTTTCTGCGGCTTTCTATCCTCGAGCGCGTCCTCGCGCCACCCTCGAACTCAGTACGCATTCGCGAATTCGATTAATTGGCTCCAATTACGCCGGTTTACATACTAGATAGCATTGCGATTTCTTGGAAGTAGAACGGGTATCCATGTTGCCTGTTGTCACTTGATTTCTCGCTTTCCGTCGGATTCGGGCTCGTTTCGAGCTGGGAAGATGATATGCTCTTGGATTCGTGGTCCGGAGATTTTCTTTGTGATTACGCCGAGGCCGCAGGCTTTGCAACCCTCGACATCTGTATACGTGTTCAGAATTGCGCGCACTCGACAGGTCCGGATCTGCGTTGCAGTTGAGCGTTGGTGCTGATGTCGCTTTCCCTTCAAATTCGAGCGCGTGCGATGGGTCCAGCAGCTAGCAACTCATATCGGTATTTAAGTACAGCTGCGTTGCTCAATTCGATGCCCGCGCGCCACGCTGACTTATTGTCCAGGATGCCCTCTTTTTTTCGGGCGTGACTCGGAGTCCACGCGGCTTCACAGCTGATTGAGCACTAGGGTGGGCCTCTGCGATGGCCTCAAGCAGTTGGCGATGACAGCTCCAGGTTCTCGCGAGGTGAGTGAATGAAATTGATCACATTGTGGGCGCCAATCGTACTGCACCAGATGAGTTGGAGCACGTATTGCGCTTCTGTTTGAGCTTGGGCGTGTGCACGCCGAGAACACGTGCATGGGGCGGACGCGGGTAATGACGAGAGCACAAAGGAAAGGTACGTAGTCAGTAGATAGCCCAGTCTCAATGGGTCGTAGAGTAGCGTCCGCACACGCCGCACATTTCTTTTGAACTGAATAAACGTTCCTTTTGTTTACCCAGATGAGAGATTCATTTCCCGGGCCAGCGCCTTAGAGTATGCGGAAGCTTTCTTAGTTCTTAGACCAGGACATCTTCACCGCAACTTGTCGTAATAAGGTCCTGAAACAGCGGGCTGTACAGTATCCTGAAGCCAAACACACTTCGCATTCTCCAACCACTGAAGAATCCAAGGACGGGCTGCGGAATTATTTAACCTGTGTCGTAAGTAGGAGAACAATATGCGGGTTTCAAAATTGAAGCCAGAGAAAGAGAGTTGACTTTAGGTATACTGAATGACTATTCGGACGAGTTGCGTACCGTTGGGAACTCATTCAATTTGCACATCTCGCGAGAAGGCTTTCAAAAGGATATCATTAGATGTACGCCTGGCTCAAAACATGACGGGTACTCGAATGAACAGAGAAGTAACGCACCAAATGGAAAGGAAATGGAGACGGGGTGGGTACGCGTGTGGTATCGAAACGGGAATCGAGCGAGAGCCACCGTCATTTCCCAAGGTGCGATATCGGTGCGAGCGGCTGTGTAGAAACGGCGGCGACACGGGATCGAGAAACGCGTGCCGGGTACGCTGAACATGGTGCGAAGGCGGCGCGTCAGCGTTCGAGGGAGCCGGGAGCCGAGGGAGAAACAAGGAGCGCGGAGGCAGGCGCTACAGGTAGCTGCGGGGTAGTTTGTGTTGTTGGTAGTCCGGGATGGGTTAGGGTTAGGGGGGGACCTCTAAGCCAAAGAGGTCGAATATCCCTGGTATCAGGACAGAATATAGGCGTTCGCAGGTCGCTGCGAGGTCGACAAGACTATCACCGTCGAGGTCCTCTGAAAGGACGAGGAGAAGCTCGTTGGGGAGGTCCAGGAGGCTAGTCAAGGATGGAGACATCGTCGTGGTGGAAAGAGAGATGCAAGACAGCCTTCAAGACTGCTGTCAACTTTACGTTCGGCTTAATGTAGCTGGCTGTCGCAACTCGCTTTGGCCGAAACGTCCGTTCAACTGGACGCAACATTGAATAATGCATGGAATCACTCGAATAATTCTTGTAACCCCCTGGAAAATGAACCCACCCCCTCAAAACACGATTTTTTCCGAGCGCGTGCTCGGAGTTTCAGAATACAGTACTCAGAGTTGCAAGTGGACAGGCAATTGGAGCTCTACCTTGAGTTTATCAACTTTCCGGTTGCGATCGAGTCAACCATGAGAAACAAAATGGTAGATGGCCAGTAACGTTCCTTTGCCCGTACATAGCAATTGCTCATCACAACATGTTGAGCTGAAGTCCGCCAGAGGTCTAAATACCGGGGAGCGCGTATCGGGGACAATTAAAATCGGCCAGATCCGTTTAAAAACCTGGCTATTATATACGGAAATAATAAACAGCACCCAACGCCTCATCGCCACTGGCACAGAGGATCCATTCAACCGACTTGAACGGCTTGGACACCCTGGGAAGGAATCAGTTGCGGCTGTGTTGCAGGGTTGGTTGCCTATATTTTCTCCCAATAAAGGCCAGGAATGAAAGGTTTCATAGGCGAGACAAATATCCGCCAGGGATACAGAACGGCCAGCCTTTCTTGAAGTAAGCCGGCGATGTGAAGCGTAATGTATGCGGACAGGTCCACGATACTTGTACTCGGTCTCGGCTGAACACTAATTTAATATCGAGACAGTTCCGCCGATAGTGGTTTGAGTTCGAAACTGGTGTATGGATTATTGGATGAACGAAACAGTTGATGAAAACGCGCCGCACTGTGCATTGAGCGGAGGGAATATTGGGTTAGATTTGAAGGCCGTGCTGTTCAGTTGGTGGGCATCAGTGTCAGTGCAGAGTGGAAGTTGGCTGAGGAAAGATTGGAAAAGAAATCACGCCAAAAATCGGTCCAATTAAAGAAAAATCCCGCCAGGAGAGAAATCGGAAAACACAGAAGCGAGGGTAGGCGGTATTTCTTGTGTTTGATCAAGAAGCGTGATCCGACATCCGCATTCAAATAAAGACCTTGAGATTTCTGGGAATATAGCGTAGGTGGGATCGGGATCCGAGAACTCAAATATCGGCATCAGCGAAAAAATGGAAGAAGTCTGAGGAATGTCGAAGAGGATCGGCGAAAGACGGAGACAGAGTACAGCACAGCGTCGGCAAGTACGATATTAACAGAGTTAGACTCGGAGAATGCAGGTGCGATATTAAAATGCACCTGTAAGACCCGACATCTACTAGTTTGCCGTCCGGTTTAGAGGGTCAAAACTGTGGCTATGTCCTGATCATGTCGACAGTGGCTATGTCCATCCGTTTTGACCCTCCAAACGGGGTGGCAAGAAAGGTAGGCCAATTGAAATAATGACGCACAAAACTCGTAGGCCAAGAAACCAGGGCGCGATAAGAAAAGTGTGAACGTGCGTGGTGGGATATAGTAGAGCGAAATCGCCCGGGAATGTCAAAAGGATTCCCGGGTGAGAATAGCATCTCTTGAGGGTTAACCGTAGAGAGTAGAAATTTCTTCGAGACCGTTACGTCCCGTAGAAGAATCAACATTGTATGTAATGCTTGCGCTGGATTTTCGGGTGGATGCGGGGAACGAGAGCAGGTAGACAGTGTCGGGCGTGTCGAGAACGGTGGACATGGCGGCCGAGCGTGCGTGCGTAGGGAGGGCCAAGTCGGGGTGGATTAAAAGAGCGGGAGTGCGACGTGGTGGAAGACAAAGGGAACGTTGATAGCAGGACACGGCGGTGGCACACAGATGCAAACAAGGGCGGGCGGCGCTGTTTTGGCTTGATTATTAGGGCGAGGTCGGAGGGGCTGAATATTTGAGGTGAAAATACAGGGAATATAGCGATATAGGTTAGTTCTGGGCGAGCACGAATAAAAGGAAGCTCAGTGAAAGCTTTAAATGTCGACGGAGCGGGAGGCTGAATGAATGAACGAGCCCAATTAGTGTACGAATGAAACGTAGCGGAAAATATGGAGGCATCGGGCTTACCGTAAGGAATTCCGTTGAGTTTATGAGGCGAGTAATACACAGCGGGATTGGCCTGATTGAGTCTTGACTTGAAATCTAGCAGGGAGATCTATAGAGTGCGGGAACATTTATTATATTTCCTTCGCTTCGAACGAATCTGTGCAAATGAATAAGTTCAGAGAACCAAGATCAGATATACACAGTTAATCCGCACCTGAACTTAGGGTGGGGAACGAGTGAGTAGTACGATGAATATAGACACATGGATGGACGCGTATAATTGTACTCGAATGCAAAAAAAATGAAGGAATCGCAGATTCACCCAACCACACCGATCAAAACGTCATAGTTGAAACACAATGCGGTACACGCTCAGCCTAAGATTGTATTCAAAATCAGTGTGGTATGCGAGCGCATTGGGAGTTATACATGAAAGACTCGCTTGTCTTGATCATGCGGTCGAGGTCGACGTTGCGCCAGGCAGAGTATGAGACTGAGTACAGATTCAACCCCAGTTTCCTGTACGGGCTTGATAGGAGCGAGAGCCACACATATCATGAGATCGCCTTGAAATTTCCAACCGCGAATTCCGTCAACGTGCGCCCAAGAAAAAGGGTTACGCCTAACCTAGAGTCGGGGCGCCGGGTGAATTAGTGCGTTGGTGGCTGAGAATTGTGTCGTTATGGGACTGACAGGGTTAGCTTCTTGTGGCCGGTTGGCATTAACAAAGAGCGACAGAAATGCACAATGAACATAGGATACCGAGGCTAAATACTCAGCCGTCAGTTGAACAAGGAATTTTCATGAGCCAAAGTATAAACCAGCCTTGAGATTCAAGGTGCGGTCAAACTTTGCCCAGGAAGGTCAGAGGAAAGAAATCCTTGGAGAAATAAAACGGTTAGGTATTTGTCAAGCAGTTGCCACGGACATGCTGCATGCTAACATGGTTACTTGGATTGCTGGGCTCTAAGTTTACCGCAAGAAGTCCCCAGGTTTTGGCAGGTCGTCTGGCAGTCGGCAAGGTTTTAAATTCGTGGTAAGGTTCGACGATTCGGGGTCCAAGTGTGATGAGAGTAAAGGAAAGACGACCTCTACTCACATTTTTGGACCGCAAATACCCCGTCCATGAGCACCTAGACACTAAGTCATTCTGAGTTTGGACGATCAGCACGGCGGCGGTGCGTACCTTGTTACTCGCAAGTTCTGCCGGTGCGTATTTCCATGCAATACAAAGAATTTTGTGATATCTGGAAAGGATTTAGTTTTAATTGAGAGTTGAGGGGTACATGGATGATAGATGGGACTCGATGGATTGTCGTTGCACTACAGCTGGTGTATGGCAGTACCCCACCGCCGGCTGTTTGGAGCCAGAACGCTCGGGGAACACCATCTGATTTGTTGGTGTTGAAATCGGGAGCGGCCGTGAGAGTCGCGACACCAAAGGCGTGGTTGAGCGACATGGCCGTGGAGAGCAAGATCAATTTGGTGCATCGGATGGCAAGTCCGGAATGCTCATGCGAAAGCAGAGCGTGTAAAGGTGGACCAAACCGAAACAAACAACACGACGAGTGCATGGGAGGCGAACTGAAATTGATTCTGAGGGGTTAAAGGTTTATGTGAGCAGATCCACAATATCCAAATACCATGGATTCTCATCTCGTCCGCTATAATTGTGGAAGCTTTCTTTCCTGCGAACAGGAGTGTCGGTGGCGTTAAGTAAGGTTGAACGGTGGGACGTTCAAATCCGCCACTTTGAAATTCTAGATGTTGACCCTTGAATCTACTATTGTGAGGGCGTCCTGAAGGTACGTACAGTTACAACGCTCACCGACATGGTCATGGTTCGAGGTGGATCTAGAGTGAACAAATGGGCCATTGACCTTCAAAATAAAAGTGAATCCAAGCGCGGACGCCCAAGGAAATAACGCCCCACCAAGGATATTCCGCCAAATCTGGTATGTTTATTGAAAATAATGGCCTACAGGTAGAAAACCAGGGATATAACAATAATCAGCTCGCGAGCAAGGAGTCAATCTATGTGTACCGGGTGATAACACATCTCATGGACATCTTTCAAGACGAAACGAAAGGCGGTCGATGAGAATGCAGAGACCTATGAGGCACTCAATGGGCATTCAAGCCGGAATATTGATCCCACGCATAGCGTCACATGCAGGTCGCGCGCTCATGGAAGTTTGAGCGGCCGAGCGCGCGAGGGGCGTATATGTACAAGGCAAAGGCGCTGTAAATTCGCACCTGAATGGAAGCAGAAAACATCAGACCCATTGGTTCCAGGGTGGCACATTGAACGCAGTGAGCGCGAGACGGAGTCGTTGTGGCGGGGGGCTAAATGAGAACTATTAGTACGATGGTACAGTGGACTGCTGAGCAGTGTTAGTCGGGACGTGTCGTGAGCGGCCGAATTGTGCGCAATGGGAGGTCTCGAAAGAGCTTGGCAATCAACGAGACAGAACAGCCCGGATAACGCACCAGAACAAGTCTACTGTTCAATGCTCGACGCGCGATACGGGTTCGCCTTCAACAATTGAACTCAAGTCGATGGCGGCTCAGGGCTTAATATACGTGACCGAGGTTTATTCAAACCGATGAACTGAGCGCACCTCGAGGTATAGCATTATAATTTCGACCTTATGGAGCCTTCATAATGAGAGAATGGATTGAGATGGAGATGAACGTACCTGGGAGCATATTGGCATAGTAACAGAGTCCCCTTTTTGGGTCCAGCGTGCGGTTCAAAGGCAGCAACTAGGTTAAGTCAGTAAAGGAAATATAGAATGAAGTGTAGGCGGACTTATCTTCAACTGCACAATCATAGCAACGGCTTTGGTGCGTGGTAGGAGGTAAGGTAGATCTGAGGGTCAAAGGTCAGTCCGAATAAACTTGTCAGTGCAAAGATTCAAAAAATACGCACAATGAGTTCTAGCAACCATATGATGATAGTCTCGCATTGAAGACATGGAATAAAGCCGCGGCGTCAACATCTGAGCCCTTCGAGTCAGGTTGGCAAGAAAGCCAGTGAACGAAACGAACCTTTTGCAGGCTGACTCGAGTGAAGAACATGTAGATGCAATGCACGTGAGTCGGCCTTCGTTTCAGGCCGATGAACCGAACGTACCTGGAGTCATACCAGCATGGCTTCGGCCTTCGAGAGCATAGTCTTGCCTTTCATTCAAAGCACTTGATAGTAAGAGAACGAATGGAGATGGCAAGTCAGTGTGATTTAAAAAGAACGTACCTGGAAGTATATGAGCGTAGTAACAGCCAACAGTGTCGAAAGCATGGCATGGCCAAAATCCACGCAAGCAATGTAAATGAAGTGAATGAAAGAGATACCAAAGCCAGCTTACCTTTACTCCAAGTGTTCGTGGCCCTTTGAACAATATGGATCCGTGCTGAACGATTGGTGAAGTACGTGGATATTGGATCTGGAAGGTCAAAGGTCGATCAGAATAGACTGAAAAGACGATCAAGACTTGACTGACGGCCTCTTGATTCTGAACCCCAGATAAATTTCGAAGATAGTAACGGCTCTAGGCCAAGTAAACCAAGTCGGTTGAGTGAAAGATCAAGCGAGAAAAGGGGGACTGTTGCTGACCTCATTGGAAAATTGCTTGAATTTGACCTGAACTTACTGCGAGACCAGGTATTAGACGAACCGCGGCACGTTGGCTGGTGAGTAGTTAAACTCACTTTCATAGAAAAGAGAGTGGGCCGACGCCAGCCGGAATTGTTTTTTGTTCTTTTTGAATGTCCACGCGGAGTACTGACATTGGCTCATTGCAAACATGAGATTAGATCTAATGTACATACACTTGGTATTTGAATGCGCAGGGAGATATTGAGTCAGAAGGAAACGTAAATAAAGGAAGGCTAGGCAAAGGAACGCATCGAAATTTGAAGGGGGATGTCCGTGGTCGCTCGAGATGAGGGAGGACGTAGCGATGCGCGAGTGGTGGCGTGGGTCGAGAGGATGGGAAGAGACACGCTACTGCGTTCCCATCCTTCCGGGGAATCCCCGGGCGCCCTGCGTGCCCGTCCTTCAATGAAATCCCAGGGCGTTCCTATGCCTCCAGGGAATTCCCGGGCGCCCTGCATTCCCATGCTTCCAGGGGATCCCCGGGCGCCGTCGGAGCGAGGTGTGGCTGAACGTCGCTGGCGCCTGTCGTACGTGCGGGGCTGCGATACTCGTGCGCGGCGGGGGGCGGGAGGCGCGGCGGGGGAATGAGCGGGGCAGCGTGGATGAGGGGAGTACGGGCTGGAGACGCGCGGCGCTGGGCGGCCGCGTGGATGAGCGAGGGGCGGGCCAGAGAAGCGCGGCGCTGGCGGCAGAGTGGCGGCGTGGATAGGCGGGATGCGAGGCGGAGAGGAACGGTGGGCCGCAGCGGACGGGGCGGCAGCATGCAGGTGGAGGTGGTAGTCGTCGTGGTGGCGGCTTGGGGGCACCAACGCGCGAGACGAGCGGTGGAGGGAGGAGGGCGGGCGGGGGTGGACACGCGCTAAACAGCGAGGAAGCGCGGGCCGAGGAGGGCGGGGCGTAGACGAACGCGGTGGCGTGGCCGAGCGCGCAGAGGGGGCGTCGTCGGCGAGCGCAGGCACGGCATGCTGCGCGCGCGGGTGGTGGAAGTGGTCCGAGTTTGGTGCCGTTGCGTAACGTAGAGCGTGTGGGTGGGACGTCGTCAAGGATGCGACGCTGCAGTCGGCCAACAGGGTCGTTGGGGTGCATAGTCGTGCACGGTGTCGGGTGTGGTGCTCTCGTGCGGCAGATGATAGTGAACGACATCTTCTGGCCACTTGAGATGCGGGCCGGTGCACTGGGGACCGGGAAGGTGAATGGGGACATGCGTATATGAAGGCGTCGAAGTTAGAGGAGGGACAAAGGACGGTAAAGGATGACGAGTGGGGGAGTGGACGCGGAAGAAGTAGAGAGAAAAGAAGGGAGCGGGGAGAGAGACGCACCAAAATCGCACCATCCCCACATTAATCCAGATCCGTCGCAGAACGGAGAGCTGGGAACCAGCCATCGACTCTGGTATGTTGTGGCCACTGGCAGGGCATTTGGACTCCGGCAGCGGGTCTGTGGTAAGTAATGGTACAGATAACAGTTAGCGTAGAGAGGGAAGCGGCAGCCCGAATATGGAGAAGAATATCAACGGGGATGGTCAGCGGGAGAGAGAGAGATGCGAGGGAGACCAGGTAGTGCTCAGCGTCGACGAGAAGAGGTCCAGAACTGGTGGCGTGGAAGTAGCGAGGATCCGAGGGAAGCCATAGTGAGGACCAGGCTTCATTGAAGGTGGACTAAGGTTGACTATATGGGAGGGGAGATCCAAGGCTTAGTAGTGGTCGATAGGGCTTTGGCCTTACTTGAGGGCGTAGCGCGTTGAGGTCTGGGAACGTGGTGGTGGGAGGAGAAAGAGCGATGTGGCACGACTGATGGCCGCGGCGCTGATGACGCAGCGGCAAACAAGAGCGGCGCGGGCGGGGCGGGCGGGAGAGAATGACGGGGTTAATCATTCTCAGTTGGTTGTCAGGGGCAGGCAGGCAGCGGGAAAGGCGGCAGCAAGGGTGAGTTCAAGAAAGCTTGTGAAAGCTTCGGACGAAGCTGCCAACGTGGAGGATTTCGGAAGGGAATTTCGTTCCCGCAGGGTTGCGGGAACAGATTGGGCTTTTTTGGTGCTAAGGGAATTGGAATCTTGTTCCTACAGGATTGCGGGAACAGATTTGGCGGCGGGTGGTTTTTTGGTGTTAGCAACCAGATTTGGGGGGCAGTGATTTTTTTTCAGTGTAGAGGGGATTTTGTTCCCGCAGCGTTGCGGGAACGGAATTTCTTTGGCGGGGAACACGATTTTCTGATAATGAGAGTTGAGCTCGGAGGGATGGTACAGTTGAGGTTGGTAAGGCAGTGTTGTAGTATAAGACTTTTTGGTTCAACGCAGAGTCGTGCGATAACCAACAATGAAATCGGGCAGGCGTGAGTAGAGAGAGAAAAAGGGAGAATTTTTTACATAATCGACTCCCGCAGATCTGCGGGAGTGAATTTGGGGTGGGCGTGAGTGAAAAGAGAGAAAGAGAATTTTTGTTTACGTAATCGACTCCCGCAGATCTGCGGGAGTGAATTTGGGGTGGGCGTGAGTGAAAAGAGAAAAAGAGAATTTTTGTTTACGTAATCGACTCCCGCAGATCTGCGGGAGTGAATTTTGGGTGGACGTGAGTGAAAAGAGAAAAATATAATTTTTTATGTAATCGACTCCCGCAGATCTGCGGGAGTGAATTTTGGGTGGACGTGAGTGAAAAGAGAAAAGAGAATTTTATTTACGTAATCGACTCCCGCAGATCTGCGGGAGTGAATTTGGGGTGGGCGTAAGTGAAAAGAGAAAAGAGAATTTTTTTTACGTAATCGACTCCCGCAGATCTGCGGGAGTGAATTTTGAGAAAAGAGAATTTTTTACGTAATCGACTCCCGCAGATCTGCGGGAGTGAATTTGGGGTGGGCGTAAGTGAAAAGAGAAAAGAGAATTTTTTTTTACGTAATCGACTCCCGCAGAGCTGCGGGAGTGAATTTTGAGAAAAGAGAATTTTTTACATAATCGACTCCCGCAGATCTGCGGGAGTGAATTTGGGGTGGGCGTAAGTGAAAAGAGAAAAGATAATTTTTTTTTTACATAATCGACTCCCGCAGATCTGCGGGAGTGAATTTGGGGTGGGCGTAAGTGAAAGGAGAAAAGATAATTTTTTTTTACATAATCGACTCCCGCAGATCTGCGGGAGTGAATTTGGGGTGGGCGTGAGTGAAAAGAGAAAAGATAATTTTTTTTTTACATAATCGACTCCCGCAGATCTGCGGGAGTGAATTTGGAGTGGGCGTAAGTGAAAAGAGAAAAGATAATTTTTTTTTACATAATCGACTCCCGCAGATCTGCGGGAGTGAATTTGGGGTGGCGTGAGTGAAAAGAGAAAAGATAATTTTTTTTACATAATCGACTCCCGCAGATCTGCGGGAGTGAATTTGGGGTGGGTGTGAGTGAAAAGAGAAAAGATAATTTTTTTTTTACATAATCGACTCCCGCAGATCTGCGGGAGTGAATTTGGAGTGGGCGTAAGTGAAAAGAGAAAAGATAATTTTTTTTTACATAATCGACTCCCGCAGATCTGCGGGAGTGAATTTGGGGTGGGCGTGAGTGAAAAGAGAAAAGATAATTTTTTTTACATAATCGACTCCCGCAGATCTGCGGGAGTGGATTTGAGGGCTACCTTTACTACTGAGTAGTAGTGACCACCATTGAACGGTACCTGGGGTACCTGATAGGGCGGGCTGTGGTGGGGCGAAATTTGGCAGGGAAAATTTATTCTATAACGAAGAAGAATCTCGGGACGGAATTGTCCTAGTTGGTATCTATAAGGGCGTGGTCAGCCTTATAGATGATATAAATACCCCGAGACGTACCTGGGAAGCCATTGATTATATAAGCAGAGCTATAGGATAGGGAGATGGTGGGGGTTAAAGATCAGGAGAGGTCGAGTAGGCCCTGGCCTTATATACCTGTTACGAGGAACATCAGTCACTATTGTGACCACGGTGATATCGGCGTTGTGGCTTAGCCGATCATTTGGTTGATTTTCATCATGTGATCAACTTGCTCTTTCTTTCTTTCCACCACCATCCCTTTCCCCTCTCTGCGTGTACTTGAATCTGGCTATTCTACTGCTCCTCTATTGTCTTCTAGATGTTCTGGTTTTCAGCTGCTCACAGATGGTGCTAAATCTTTTGGCGCCCTTCTCCGTGAATCTGTGCCCATTCTCCCTGCCTAATATAAGCTCGTCTCTCTGGATCTAATGCTCTTGCTTTAACATACCATCCCCCACTGTCCTATATTTTTTTTTCCCTCTGCTGTGGAGACACAATTACACCGGTCCTCTATAAGTCTTATAGATTCCAAATCTATAAGACCATGTTGCGTCTTATAGATGCCAAATCTATAAGCCCACTCTGCATCTTATAGATTTGGAAATCTATAAGACCACCTGGTGTCTTATAGATGCCAAATCTTTAAGACGGATCTGGGGCTTATAGAAAGCTGTCTCTATAAGGCCCAGGATGGCCTTATAGATGGTGTCTTGAGCAGTGCCATTTCTCAGGGAATCAGGCGCACAAACCTTTTTGAAAGGGGGGCAGTTTCAAAAACCTTTGTGCGCCTGATACCTCCAGAAAAGGCCCTTTTCAAATCCTTTGTGCGCCTGATTCCCTGAGAAAGGACCTTTTTCAAACCCTTTGTGCGCCTGATTCCCTGGAAATCTCCCATTTCCAGGATTTTCATCTATAAGGCCCCAAATCGCCTTATAGATGGAATCAGGTGCACAAAACGGTCCTTTCTCAGGGAATCAGGCGCACAAAGCTTTTTGAAAGGGGGGCAGTTTCAAAAACCTTTGTGCGCCTGATTCCCTGAGAAAGGACCCTTTCCAAATCCTTTGTGCGCCTGATTCCCTGAGAAAGGACCCTTTTCAAATCCTTTGTGCGCCTGATTCCCTGGAAATGGCCCTTTTCCAGGAATTTTACATGATTTTTTGTCTATAAGGCTCCAAATGGCCTTATAGATGGAAACCTTTTTGGAGAGGGTCCTTTCTCAGGGAATCAGGCGCACAAAGCTTTTTGAAAAGGGCCTTTTCTGAGGGTATCAGGCGCACAATTGTGCGCCTGATACCTCCAGAAATTGGCACTTGTGAAATCTATATCTCTGAAAAAAGCTTATAGATGCGGCATTGTGCGCACAATGCCAGGATAAGATAGATAGGGAAGTCGAAACGCGACGGTGAAGGCCAGAAGAGAAGAGCACAGCGGATCACGGGCCGTTGATTCAGATGCATCGCCACACGTCAACCTCTTTCCTGCCAGTTCCTGCCCCCACCATCCCGCTGCGTCAATCCCTCGTCTGCGATTCCTCGATGGCCAAACGTTTCTGCGTGGTATATTAGCGATTACTGTGGGTAGGAGGTAGTGTTTTGACCCCAGATCTCTGCAGGAATACAGTGAGAGTGTTTCTCATCGCACCGTGTCTGACCAGCTCTTCTCGCACGGCTCTAGGCCTACCACTGCATGTGCTTGCGAGCCACTTTGTGCGTATGCCCGTAACTGGTGACCCCTTCTTCCCAATGTCGCGCTCTCTGTGAGCTTTCTCCAGGTGGCACTCCACCTCGACTGCACTGGCCAATGGATGTCTTGACTCCGGCGCATCGGCTGCGGCGCTCGGCGTTGACCGCATGTCTGTTTGCGCATGGGCGCCCACTCTCGTTTGGCATGCCACATTTTATTACCCCTCACCCCTCTGTGTGTAGCCGCCTTATGTCTCAGCCCTCGCGGTCGACATTCGAATCCTCGAGCTTGCTTTCTCTGCCCATGCACAGCTCTCTCTCCAGACGCCACTCGGCTGTGATTCAACTCGGGTTGGCCATGGGCATGTGTGGACACATCTTACGCATGTCCCTTCCCGTGAATTCGGCCTTCCGAACCTATCTCACTGCGTGGAATCCATGCCTCAATCGCCGCACTCTCTGAGATCCATGAATCCAGATAATCTGGGGCAGGGTCGTTTGACTCGGTCTGTTAGGTGCTCGCGAGGGCTGACGATGGGCAGTATCCATGCCTGAGTCCAGTGAGCGCTGTTGTTGAATGTCCTTTCCGGGCTCTTTGCTGTGCGTTTTAATTTCGGCGCTACTCACCGGCCTCTCGCGCGGCCGCACCTACCACTCCATGCGCATTGCGGGCTCCTTCGTGGGTATCGCCGCCGTTACTCTCTTGGTTGGTTCCCTTTCGATTCTATTCGTCCTCTATGGCACTAGCCCTTGCCCGGCTTCAATTTGTCTCGGCTGCGCATGCGCGTCCTCTCGCGTTTCGCTTGCCACGCTCCGTAATCTCCTCTCAGATCTGTATCATCACACCCACTTTTCTCTGGTCACGGACGGCTCTCCCTGGCTACTCGTCTCCGATTTCGCCGCCTGCAATCCAAAGTAATCCATTGCGCCGGTACGTGTACATGCAGTACCACTCATGTGCCTTCTTCTGGGGTCGTACAAACCAAACCGTGAAGTTGTAGTCGGGCAACCCATCACATCGTCTAGCAAACGTAAGAACGCAAATCTCCCAAAAATGACCAACCACTCGAAAAGCAAATGCCCCAATCCCGTGTCGAACGGGAGGCTCCTGCACACATCTAGCGTTGTTATGGCGCCGGTGCGTTCCAGCGCTACGGGACTTGTCACTCAGTTGTCGGCTGGGCGTCGATGAAGGGGTTTCTTTAATGTGTTTGATGCACCCGACCTGCAATACAGTGCTTGAAACCCCAATCGTGCCCTTAATTTCATCGCTCTCGAGCCTAATTCCTCAGAACCAAAGATCTTCCCAGAGTTGAAAAGCATGGCTCGAGGAAATATAGAAAAAGACTAAAACGTAAACGAATGACCCATTCCCGAATCGAACTGAAACCTGGCTGAAATGGAACTCAAGTTCAGTTAGATTGTGCAGGAGTGCTCTAGCGCCAAGGGCTATGATATTCCTTTGGTGGGCTGTACGTAGATGTTCCCTTCTCAAACCGATGCAATCCTGGCGACGTAACAAAGAACTCGAGAGTCGAGTCGGAGACCGCATCACCCAGTCGTCGGTGTCAGAGCGCCAGGTCCAGCAAATACCCACACTAGGTACGAACACCAATCACCCCAACATAAAACCCACAAACCGTGACAGAAATTCCTGGATCGAACAAAATACTCTGGTACGTAGTCATTGCGCTGACGAGCGCATGTGCGTGCCAGATACTACGAATCTGGTCCGCCTGTTAACGTCGGATTGATGCTCATGAATTCCACTACTGAAAAGGCGCTCCAAACGTCCCGCACATCATTTTGAGGGTACATATGTCATTTCCGGCTGCGTGTGAATCCCCAATTTTGATTGATTAGACTACTGTTTTGACGGCGAAAACAAAAAGCGCCACACCCTACACCAGTTGTAATCCAAGAGCACTGGATGGTAAGGGTCCACCACCAATCGAAGATTTTATTCACGAAATGTTCACAAAATGATGTTCTTGAAATATTACCTCGTATGTATCAATGATATTAGCTCGATGTTTGGAAACCTTACCAGTAAAATATTGCGAGACGTCTTCTCGAGGTCATAAAGACATTTGTAAAACCGTAGAAATACCTCAGCGAATATGTTTCGCGCACCCCGAGAAGCATGCAGGTTATGATTCAAAGCTTGAATGGAAGGAACGTCAAATCACACTGCGCCGCGATGAACCAGTGAATAGCAGCTGCCAGCCGCCTCCTCCTGAATACCATATGCCGTGCCCCAGTTCTCACTGCATGATGGCGCCGGTGTTCGAGGATAAGTCCGCGCCGTTTGTTTCCTGATTACTCACTTTGTGCGCGGTCCCGGGGTGGATGTACAGGAAAGTCAAAAGGCACGACGGTGAAGGCTGCGAGAGAAGATCATTGCGGATCACGGGCTAGTGATGCGCGTGCATCGCCACACGTCCACCTGCTTCCTGCCACCGCCATCCCGCTACGCCCACCGCATCCTGTCCATGCCGCCCACATCGCACTGCGGCACCTACTGTACTCTTGGCCTACTCCCGTCTATGCTCCCTCACGCCATGTATCCTCCCTACCCTTGACATCAATCCGTCCGTCCCGTTCCTTGCCGCCTACGCACACTGCCCGGCCCCGGCCATTGATTTCGCACGCATCCTTCAACTACGGCGTACCTGCCTCTTTTCTTCGCACCACGAGAATCGACGCTGTCGTCGTTGCCTTCCTCTCTTCGCCGCCCACCACGACATCTGATGTACCGACGTATTCTTCCCAGTATTCCTCCCATCCACCCGCCCCCAGCCTGCCTATCCCCCGCCCTGTGACCCGCGTATTTCACCTTTACCTAGCGCTGACTCTGTGCATTCTTCGCTGCGTTATCCTCACACCTCTGGCTCTGTCCCACAAAACGCTATACTCGTCAATCCTCTCTCCCCATGCAACCCTGGCCGTTACTGTATGTACTCCACGCCTAACCGCCAAGATCGCATCACTGCATCTTTCTCCAGCGCATGAGCGCGCAAAAGATGATTGCCTCACGTTCCCTGCACCATCCGGGCATCGGATTCAGTGCGTGCCCCACTGTTTCTAGTCCCGCGTATTCACTCATACCATCGCTCTGTCAATCCCGCATCACATCATCTGTAATCTTTGCCGCGCCCTGTACCTCCACCCCGAGACCCATACATGAATCATTCCCTCAACTCAGTTTTTCTCCAAGGCCCTCGCCCTCGCCCTCCTTGTTCCATATCATCCCGCCGCCGGCATACGCTAGCGATCCCCGCAATTGAAAGATCCACCCCAGAACTGCGCTTGCAGTTCTGCCGTATCGTTCTATTGCCAGATTCTGCATCGTATACCCCGCCACCACCAACTTGCAGCGCACGCCGCAAGTCAACCTGCCGCTAGCTATAGCTATTCAGGACAAATCTCCCCACGCCGCTCGACCATCAAATTGAGAGGTGTACTCCCGCCAGAGCTAAGCTAATTAAACGATATCCCCAGCTACCCTCTGCCTCGCAATTGCACACGTATAAATTCAATTTCCTGTCCAGTTCACGCATGGTGCGTTATTAATATTATTCGTGACGATTGGCATCTGTATATGATATAATTCACCTCCATTTCTAGTGCCGCTGCTCGACTCCGAATGGTACGTGTAGTCCCATCTGTTCTGTCGTCCCGTCGCCCGTCCGCGCATCGGACATTCAATCTCACTGCCTATCTATTCTTCCACCAACGTAAAGCAATAGCAATCGTCTTTTCGTAGACGGCGACGGCATGCGTGATCCATTTTCCATTTTGTACAGTATTTGCGGGAGGTCTTCGTATGTGGCTCACGATCATCCAAACGCAACGTCCAGGGTCTCTTTTGAACTGAATGCGCATCGATATCCCCGGGCCTGGTCAAACTCGTAGGCTCCATTAGGCTGCAGATTTAACTTGAATCGCTCAGCCGTATTCTCCACCCTGGTTCATATTCTTGATCATTTTCTCCATAACAGATGCCCGTTGACAGATCCCAGTACACACTGCGGCTGAAAGTCCGCACTTTCTGGCTCTCTTCCTCTCTGTGAACCCTCTCGCCCACTGAATCCCGCCACTGTTGACACGTTCTCCTCCCCAGGCTTCCTCCCGTCCTCTCCCTCACGCCCCACCCCCGACCCTCCCCATTCGGCCCGCGTATTTAGCCTTGCAGTGTAGCACACGGACACTGACTTCCGACCCGATCTTGCGAGATTTAACCACTCATGTACACAGAGCGGAGGAGCGTTATTTGACTCGGGTATCATGCACGGCGCACGGCTGATATTTCTGTGGGGGATAGCAGAACTCCCCGCGTCCGAATTGTACGGGGTGAGACCACTTTTCACGGTCCAGTTTGGGTTTTGACACCGGTAGCTGGCAGCTGGCTCTCGCGATCCGCTTTCAGCAGAAATATTTCGTTGTGCACAGAGAGTCACGCCATATCCGATGCGCTCTTGGCCCGGGTTCAGAATTGCTCGCGAAGTACGTGTCAAGTCATTCACTTTTCTTTCCCTTCTTCACCATCCGCCCCCTCAGATTGTCAATCGAGGGTGGTGCACGGTGCACGGCTGCGCGGCTTCATATTCTCGTACCGCACTCATTTCGTAGCAGGCCGGGGTTTCCCTGCACCCGGATTATTTGTGTGGTTCATTCCTTTTTTCTTCTTCATCTCTCGCCTTTTCTCTCACAGATTCTGCTCATCGAATCAATGTAACCTCCTCGAGCGCTCGATGGGTTGCGATACCAGTACTGGTACTGAAGCCGCCTCTAAAGAGTGCGTTTGTCAAGTTATTATCACCGCCAATTTTTTTTTCTTTGTGAATCCAGGTCGACACATCAGTTCGTTTGTGTGCGCATTCGCATTGGCGGTACTTTGGAATAATTTGGTGCCCGCTCGTCAAGTCCGCCTTAGGCTCTTCAGTTTTCTACCCCTTCTTCATCGTACAACCATCCAGATATTTCATTCGGGTGTGGTGCACGGTACACAGCCGCCCCAAGTCGTGCCACGCTGCGTCATATCGTTTAATTCGCAGCAGACTCCAGGCTCGATATCGAGGTATTGAATGGAGCATATATGGTTGGGCCGCAAGGTAATCGCATAACTCGGGTGTGGTCCACGGTGCACGGCTGCGCAGTTGGTATGGATCCTGATGACTTTGCTCTCGCACCGACAAGCCGGGGTTCCGACTCGCGGTGGCCGAATTAATGCCAACTCCAATTTTTTTGGTGCTTTGAGCGCTTTCTGTGAAGCCTTTGGGATTGGTGGCCAACTCATTCCTGCTTGTCACAGAACAGGTCGTCGAGTTGATACCGAGTCCGATGGCGTGCAAATCCACCACTTCCCGCACAAGAGTATATCAGCAGATTGCCAGGTCAGCTACTATATCCTCCAGCGCAACCTCAGCTCGCATTGAAACGCACCTATGCACACGACACTCAAGTCCAATCTTCAGCTCGGGCGCGGTGCAAAGTACATGTGCTCGCAGCAGATGAGGTTCGACTCCCCGCGCTCGAATGACGCTGTTCTGTGTTTTCCCCCGTCTTCTTCTCTTTGTGTCAGGATTTCGATCTTCCTAATGTGCGTAAGCTCAAACTCCACCCTACCTGTTTCATATAACACTGCCGGACGGCCCCCCCCCCCATCCGTCACCCCTTTGGGCCAAGTACTAGTACTATACAAGTTGAAAATACTTTCCGTCTGGTCCAGGACTCTTTATTTGCAAAGATTCATCCAACTAACAATTTCGACAGCCCGGCGAACTCGGACTCAAAATTTATTTCATCTCCCTTGCGGCTCCTGGGAAAGCAGTTTCTTGCCTCGATCCATGACAAGACTTGATGTACACCGTGGTTCAGAATCGACGATTACACTCTCGGGCGTCTCATCCGCGACACGCCCTCGCGGTGTATTCTCCTCATCGAGTGTGCTTTTCCCGCCAACTGATTCTTTCCACATGCCCATATTAATTCCATCCAGGGACATCGACTGCGCCTTCCCCTCGCGCGAGGAGGATTCAGACAACGAGCCGCTGTTGGATGCGACGGGAAACCCGCTTCAGAAAGAACCGATACCCCCACGCTCTCAGATCACGCTCGCTGGGCTGCTCAACGTGCTTGATTCCGTTGCGAGTGAGGAGGGGCGGTTGACTTTCGCTACGGTATTTCGTGTTGATTCTTTTCTTTTTGTATCCCGCTCAATCTCCTTCCAGACAAATCACATCGAACAGCTGGACCCGGGTACATTCAAAATATTTCAATCTCCGGATGGATATTAAAGCCTTTCTTCTAGCGCTTATCCGTCCCGGTCGCATGGATCTCAAGGTCTGTTCATGTTCAATGAATCACACTACAGTGATTAACCAACTCCAACCTAGTGGAAAGGAAGAATATAGTTTCATACAAGGATGGGTACTACAACAGGACGTAGAGTCTATTGGAATATCCACGAGGAACGCAGGATTGAAACCACGGCATGATGCTGGGTGCAAACAAAACCCGAGGCGACTGTCCACAACGTCTACAACGGCGTCAGACTCCTGGCAGGGTATCCCACGGCAATCTTTTACAGTAGACGGGTGCGGAGAAAAGGGCGCCCGAAATACAGGCAAGCAATGAGTCGGAAATACGACTTTTTTCTTCCCCAATAATTCCGCTGAGGTCCAACCTGCGTACGAATAAAAATGGTTAGTATGCGGAAAAGATAAGGAAGCTGGATTTAGCGGGGACAGCCGGCACAGCCGGTACTGTCTAATCGCCGCGCCAGCACTCAGTAGGGCGCGGATGCGTGCACGAAGGGACGGGAGATCGGATGGCGCAAGCGTGTACACAGGGCTTGGATGCGATACATGCAGTACGCAAAGGAGTCGCGGATGCGGGTACGGGCCTGATCCATACGCGTACCTGCAAAAGAGGGATATAATTTAGCGTGAGGTTCCCATCAGATAGAAGGAATGCCCACCGGTGCGAGCATGTACAAATCCCGCACGTCGTTCCTTAGTCTCCTCTCGCACCCAGCCATCGTCTCCGCGTTGCATCGGCAGAGGGTCTGCTGCTGGACTTTGGATGCTTGGATGAATCGATTCCGTTGTGAGGAGCGAATGGATTGCCCGAGAAAGGCGGACTTGGGAGGGAGGGACGGGCACCGAGAGTGTGGAGGCATAGTGTGAAGACGGATGAGGTGTCACTACCGAAAGACGAGAGCAAGCTGAAGGGCCCAAACGCAGCGAAATCGTCGCAATGAAGAGGGGCGCCTATGGCAGTCCGGATAGCTGTCCATCGCACTGCGCCACGTCACGGCGCAAGTCGTCTGAATTGACGGCAACTGCATCCAGCGGGAAGCCCGAGGGAGGGGGAAGCAGCGCGACAGCTGGGGCGTGTCATACATCGCGCGTGGGGAGTGTCGATGGAGGCGTGGAGGGCCGGACTAGGCGGCAAGATGAAGGTGAAGGATTATCCTCAAAGGACTGGGATGTTGCCAAATCACAAAACGAGGACAAGGTGAACGGCTCTCAAGACGTCGAACTAGGGCGGCGGGTGCACCGCCAACGAGGCAGAATGATGATGGGCGCGGAAATACTACCCATCGGCCAGGACTGCATAGTCTACGATCCGCACTGCGCCACGTCGCCGGGGTCGTCTCAATTGACGTTCACGGCGCCCAGAAGGAAGAGGAGGGCGGGGGGAGCTGCGCGAGGGTGTCATACATCGCGCCGTGAGTGTCGATGGGGCGTGGATCGCCCGACTGGACGGTGAGATGAAGGTGAAGCTGAAGGGTTAAGTGCTGTCACGTGCTGTCGCCCAATACGAAAGCGAGAGATAGTACGAGAATAGCAAGAAATGATGCGTAGGGGAGAAGGGCGGGGGGAATGGAATAATCGGCCGTGGGGGAAGAGAGTCGAGAACATTTTGAAAGGGGAGCCGGAGAAAGGAAAAAGGACTGCACAGAAAATCTTTAATTTCACTCATCGACAAGCAGTAAAGGGGCCGACCTGCGTGGTACGGAACAACGGCGTATAAGGGTGTCGTGTGCTCCCCAAGAGGTTGCGATAGCAACACAGCAAAAACAGCTGCTTATCGTGGCCCGTCGACGAACGGATTCTGCACGAAGCAGCTCTGAAATAACAATGCGTGTAAGTTGTGAAATGAATCTGACGGCAGAGATAACGTACCGACTGGCGAGAGCGAGAGGCGAGACTCATTAGCCAGCGGCGGACACGCGTCGTGGACTCGCAATTCCACCGTGACAGCGAACGTATGCAGTGCACCCACTGCAGTCTTGCGCGCGCGATCTGGTGATGAGTGCTAGAGCCGCCTTTATCCGGGTGGCGTATTTGGCGGCGTGGTGTAACGAAGGGAAGATCTAGCGCCCGGCGCGAGTGCGCGGGCACGGCGGAGGGATGGCATCTGGCGCAAAAGGTCAGATATCGTAACGACTGGCTGGAAAGGTGGTTAGACGCACCGAACCAGCGTGACGCTGTCTTTCTGTACCCATGGTTGCCATCGCGGGAATTCCCAGAGCGCGCGCGAATGGGGCCCATGAAAAGATGTTCGCGGTGGACAGAATAGTAGGTGTGGCAGCAATAAGCCGCGAGCGGGCGAGACAGGGCGGCGTGGGGGCGTAACGACGGTGTCTATTCCTAGGGTTAGACTAGGAGATTGGCTGGGAAGATTAGAAACTAAGCCGAGGATTGAGTTTGAAGATCGCTCACAGCCTGCCACCGCTATCCCGAGCGCCTGTGAATGGTCGGGATTTCACATCTTCGACTAACTTGAGGCAAACGTCGGCGGGCGCAAAGAATAACAGGAAGAGCACCGGTGTGAACTGCTCGTGTTGCGTGCATGACGGAGGAAGAAAAGCAGCAAAGCAGTGCAAATGTTTGTCTGCGGTGTTCAAATCAAGCAACTTCCTCCTTGCTCCGAACTTCCATGTCCGATTGTTGCGCATCCTGCCTTGATCCTGGCCTCTGACGTTTTCATCTCATCTGGCATTCTATCTGTCATCTGGTTCCCTCTGATTCGTCCTGAATGGCACAAGCAGAGCGAACGACTCAAGAACGTGTGTTGGATTGGATGAAATTGATCTTTCTTTGGACTGTCGTCTCGCAAATTGGGCGACACGTCCTGCGGCTGACCTGTATCCCAATCCATCCTGCCACACCTGCTCACAGGCCGCTCAAATCGCTGTTCTTTATTGTGGCCATTCCGGTGCCGAACCTCTAGGCTCTGCGATCACCATCGTGCTTCTGGTTTCACATCTTTTTTGTCCCATTTCGGGCGCACTTCTTTTCTTCTCGCCATTACCTTCCGGATGACAACAAATGCGGAAACCCTGGCGAAAATATCGGAGACTTCGGAGATCGTCTATCTACGCACAGAAAAAATCCAGTTCGGAGTGTTCCCTTGCATGTGTAAGATCTGTTAAATGTGGTAGGAGATGGGAAAGGGGACACATAGGTGAGACCGCCAGTGGCGGCTCGACTCGGACACAGACACAGACATGGACACAGACGGACGCGTAAGACGAGACGGACAAAGACATATTGATTCGATCAGTGCCGTAGCACGCAGAGTCAAACATAATTCTAACAAGATTGCAGGCTACAATAAATCCGTGAGCTTGGTGCGTTTCCGTTTTAATTCCTTCGCGTCATTTCAATGGACAGGAATTTACGATTCCCTGGAGCGGCGCACTCTGGGATTGATTCTTCATCCGAGACTGGGTCGACCGATCGGAAAGCGTACTGCTCTCTCGCGATAATACATCCAAATCAAGTTTTCTGACGCAGTGAGTCGCCCTTCTCAACTGCCATGCCATTATTTCTGTCTGCTGGCCTCATCGGATCCGTGTTCCTGACTCCGAACAAATCCACCATCGAATTCTCGCACCTCTGTTGGTAGCCTGCTTACTCGGTCTATATCACTGTTGCTCGGCTGTAACTCAGGTCTCAACATCAAAACAGATTTCCCGATCCGATGAAATTGCTTTGTCGGATGATTTTTCGTCATGCCTTCGGTAACTCGGCTCTCTTTCTCAATGCGCTGTCGTTGTCGCTCTCGCTTACCTTTTGCTTGTTGCCGCATTGGCCTGTCTTGGTGAACCGTCAGTCCACGACCTTTTACTGTTTGTCTAACTCAATGTGCAGAACGATTCGACTGATAACAACCGGGCGGGCGCACGAGAAAGCGAGCAAGTGGGTCGACAAGGCAGTTATATCTGGTATCTGACATTATTTGAAGATATTGGGCGCGCGGCACGTTTCGAATCCACGCTCTGGGATTGCATTAATATGAGTCGTAATAATGCAGGCCACGTCACTAATCTCTCTCTACTTCACTGCCCTTCCTTAGTTAGTTTGCGGAAACACACATGTGGGCCTCCCTTTGGGACACCAAACACAAGAGGCGGAAATTGATAGGAAGAGTCGGATATCATGGAACGCTCCAGAACGCAAGGACACACATTCAAACCGTTGAAAATTCCCTAGAAGGTCAGTACCTTCCGACGTCTTGGCTGACTTATTTCTCAGTTCGTGCCCTGGCGTATCTTTGTTTCGTTGCGAAAAGATCGGCGCTGGCTCGACCTCTTTCTGCGTAATCCATTTCCTCCCTGTTTTTCTCTTCCGGATCTCCTGGACATGGATTTCTGGATGCTTAACACGCCCAGCATCCAACTGTCCCGAGCTGCCATTGCCGTTCTGCTTTTTTTTTTGCCGTTACCATTCATCGGAACGGCACTTCACGGCCTTCCGTGTGTCTTCTCACCTTATTCTTCGCACTTTGATTCGGCGTTCGCTCAGTCGTGCAACGCCCATACATTCCCTCTATTTCCTATTCCCTATTCCCCTGCCCTCACGCGAGGCTATCGCAAATAATCACGCAGTTTTTTTCTGCATGTTTAAAATCAAACTGCTGCGGAATGGTGAACTACCTCCTACATCTCCACATCCTAGTAATGTGTTAGACCCTGTGTTGTTGATATGTTTAGATCTCGTCCAAATGTATCTGAAATAGTCCTAGACATATTTGCAACAGGTTCACATGAAAGTGGTAGGATAAATGCGAGCACCTTCGCATTGATGTTCTCCGATAGTTGCTCATGGTGGGATACAATCTTAGCGTCAAGCCCCAGATCTCCCATTGGAAAGACGCGGGACATGACGATGAGGGTTGCGGGCAGGAGTCGACGGACGGGAGTAGTAGCTATGCTTGCCGATACTGTGGACGCACGTGTCCAAACAAAGGTCCACACCAGGTTTCACTGAAACCACTCGCACACGACTCGGTATGATTTCAACGCCGACTCTACGATACTGAATTTTGTAAGACCGAGTTTTGTCAGAGCAAGGATATTTCTGATTATTTGAATCCACCAGCGAGCCAACCGTTATCCACATGGAAACCGTATACGCTGTGGGCCGTTGGAAGCGCCTTCTGGCTTCCCCAAGGATTTAGCCAGGGTCCAAGCAGCGGATGTAACGCTGCACCGGCGGCACGAAGCATTGCCGCATCGCCTTCTGCTTCCTCCCGATCATATGCCTACAAGATGTTTCGGCGTTGGCTGAGTGAAAGCGATGGTTGAGTATCCGAACGTACCGTGAACAGACTAGGTAGTTTGCGCTCCACAAGAACCTTGATGCTCATCCGCCATGTATAACCCAGATGACCCTGGGCTGCGCCAGAATTGAAGGCAATGCAGAGATCGGGGGTCGCGAACTGGTTGCCTTGTTTTCTCACAAAGTCGTAGTACGTGCTGCAAGTACTATTAGTGATCTGCAGCACCAGCGCGGTAAAGACCAACTTCGCAGCACATGTGAGCACACAGGAACGGCCACGTGCGATGCATTCACTGGAAACTGAGTCGAAGAACATTTCCATTGTGATCGAACGTACGGGCATATTTCATGATCGAATGAATCACGACTCGGTACATCGGGACCACACAGGATGATCTGTTGGCAACTCGGTCAATGTCTTCGCAATGAGAACGATTCGCACCTCGAGTGTCTTTACTTCAGGAAGGCGATGTAAGATTTCTTCGAACCCACATCTGCAGCTGACTTCTCGAATGTTGGCACCAAGGACCTGTGGACCTTCAGATTTATGTAGATCGATTCGAGAGGGATAAATACGGACATGGACCGTCAATTTTTGTTTCCGAGTCCATCCGTCATCCTCGTTGAGTTTGCTGAGCCCGTACAGGATTGTCATGGGCATTGAGAGAGTATCGGATGCTGAGGATATCAGGAACGTAGAACTTGAAGGGATCGTCACAGGCATCCCGTACGACTTGCATATCTCTTCATCAAACTCGCCTTCCCAAGTTTTCCCCTCTACGGACACCCACCGAGATTTGACACGTCCTGGGACCCAGAGGAGCTGGCCCCGGCGATCGAGCAGCGAATTCTTGGCGCTGGTGTCGACAGTGGCCTGCATGTGCACGAATATATTCATCTGGCAGTGCGAAAGCCCATCGCACCAATCGGTAGATGGCCCATGATGAATCGTGTGCGCGGCTTCCCAGTGCGCGGGAGAGCAGCAAAAGCTGCGCATGCAGCGCTGGCAAGGAATCAGACGCTGCGTCACGTCACCAGTCTCCATCCGCATCACCATTTCCGTGCGCGTGCTGAGGCGAGGAGGTTCAGAATCCGAATACCAGAGAATGAAACGGGAATGGCCGACCACATGAGACATCGCGGTTCATACTGGATCCAAGAATGCTCTACTACGGTCTGCCTGCAGATTTTCAGTAGATGTGGAGAAAGGCACAGATCGAATTCGATATACCTCGGCAGATAAGTGAAATAGATCTCGACTTGTTCATCTGTGAGCTTGCGTATTTCTTGAAGGTCGGAGCTTGGCTTTTTTGGAAGCAAAGATACCAGTCTCGCTGCTGCAGCTGAATTTTTCTCGAGCGAGGTGAGGGCTTTGCACATTGATTTGTGCGTCTTCCAATCCGCCTGATCCACGGATTCAGAACAGTGGGATATCCTCAGCTGAAAACGCACGTTTTGGCATTCTGCGATGACGGTTACTTTGGGTGACAGAAGGCGAATACTCGGTGAGAGTCGACGTACCCGTCCCACAATAGCTGATTCTACGGCATCCACCGCATCGAGAGAGCTCGACGTCTTCCTCTTTGTAGCATTTGCGACATGCGAGTCCTATCATGGCTTGCAAGGGTCCCCATTCCATGGTGGTCTGAAGAACAAAGGCAAAAGACTCGTCGCGTGATTTGATGATTTTGATCGGACTTCAGCGGCTTCTTGTTCACCGTTCGTTCGTCCCACAGGGACCAAAAAAAATTCTCCTGAAAAAACCTTCCCCAAATATCGTTACCGCAACGCTGCGGTAACGATTTATAATCAAAGAATTTCACTCACAAGACCTTCCCCAAAATCGTTACCGCAACGCTGCGGTAACGGTTTATAAACCAAAAGAAATTTCACTCAAAAAACGTTCCCCAAAATCGTTACCGCAACGCTGCGGGAACGCCCGGAACGGAATTCATTTCCAAAAACATTCACCTCAAAAAATTCTCCCAACACCGTTCCCGCAGCGCTGCGGGAACACTCCTGCGCCCGCCGCTGCCGCCATCAAACCCTATTCTAGCCCGCGCCGTGCTTACTTGCTGCTGCGTAGTCAGCGCCGCGGCGATCAAATCTGCCACGTCGCTGCTCTTTGACTCCCACCACCATCGCGCCGCTTGACCCCCGCTGCCCGACGCCCACTGCTAGCTCCAATGCCCATCTACAACCTGAATGCATGAAGCCCACCCCGTATTCAGTCAAATGTACTCCCAATGTCTGGCGCCTCATCTCCCCTGCTTGATCTCTGCACCTGTCCGCTCAACACCAACCATCGACCTTCCGTCCGCGGATCCCTTCGTCAAACGCTCTTTTAGCCAATACTTTCTCGATATCCCCGTGCGCACGGTCGCATTCTGTGATCTATCTTCTAACAATGCTGATATCTTCTTGTTTTTTCGAGATGTGCTGCTCAATCTCAAACGCCCCAGCGCCCCATACACCGGCGTCGATCCACTATCCTACGCCTATCCTACCATGGATACATATGGGTTAACGTGGAGATCGTGGGTATTGGTGCGTTTACTACCATCTCCTCCCATTCCACGAGCGCTCGTTGATATCCGCTCACTCGTTTTCCTCTCCCCGCGCATGCATCGACCATCCTCCCAAGCAAGCCAAACAAGCCGCTCTCGCCCCCATCAGCATCTGGCCCATGTACACAATGCGCGGGATACCGCCGCACCGCACCACCCCAGTCTGCACCTTCTGCCTGCACATGACATTGCGCTCCTCCTTTCCTCGCGTTCCTCCCCGCATCGGTAATCTCCACATAAATCCCGCCTCTCCCACGCAATTCTGGATGCGCATACCGCTTTTCTCGACGCCTATCCTTCCCGTCCTACCCACCCTTTTCCGTCCCCGCCTTCAATTGTCAGCCAGTACTGTGCACGTCAGCCGCCTCGCACATCCCCTGCTTCGTCTTCTAGCTTTCTTTCCGTACCACCCTATACGCCTTCATCCCGGACTACCCACAATGCAAACTACCCCGCAGCTAACTGTAGCGCCTGCCTCCGCGCTCCTTGTTTCTCCCTCGGCTCCCGGCTCCCCCGAACGCTGACGCGCCGCCTTCGCACCATGTTCAGCGTACCCGGCAGGCGCTTCTCGATCCCGTGTCGCCGCCGTTTCTACACAACAGCTCGCGCCGATGTCGCACCTCGGGAAATGGCGCTGTCTCTCGCTCGATTCCCGTTTCGATAGCATACGCGCACCCACCCCGTCTCCATCTTCATTTCCATTTAGTGCGTTACTTCTCACTTCATTCGAGTACCCGTCATGTATTGAGCCAGGCGTACATCTAATGATATCCTTTTTGAAAGCCTTCTCGCGAGAAGTGCAAATTGAATGAGTTCCCAGCGGTGCGCAACTCGTCCGAATAGTCGATGGGTATGCTTCAACTCAACTCTTTTCACTCGAGTTCTCTGGCTTCAATATTTCCTACTTAGGTTAAATATCCCATGGCCCGCAAAACTGTCATCTTCGTGGAAATAGGTACATTACGCAGCACATCTAACCGCGCATAACTCTCTTTCAGACTTGCAGGTCTTCTCATTCGTCATCCATTCTTTTTTCTCTCCACATTCACTTCAGCTAAATTCAGCGCCAACCCGCGCCAGCTGGACGGGAATTCCGCGAAGACAGCGCTTGGTTTCAATCTCAAGCGAAGTACCATCAATATTCGGCCAAATTCCCACAACTCCACACCTCTTTTTCAGGCTATCCTCGGATATTAATGTTCACTCATTCAAGCCTGCTGGGAAGGTTTGCGTTGATAATCGAGTGGGTTGGTAACACGTTCAAAACCATAGGCCTCGAATATGTCTACAGGATTGATTTCAAAAGGTGATGAAAACCGCGTTTTTTCCTCAACTCCACTCCTGACAGTCTTCAGTCCTCAGTCTCACGACAGAGATACAGCACAACATGGCTAATCTCAAACCCGCACGTGCGCGCGCCAAAATTGCGACCTGCCCGGGCCGCATCGCGGCAGTCCTGCACGAGCTTCAAATTCCGTTCGAAGTCATCGAAGTCGACATGAAGAACGGCGAGCACAAGGCATTTGAATATCTGAACAAGCAGGCAGTTGGCCATTCCCTACATTGTGATCATTCCATACTCTGCAGTTATTTTGTCATTTTGGCGAGAAAACCACGAACGTACACTCTCCCGGCGTTGGTTTGTCCCACCTAAGATTCTACGAAATATTTAACTCATCGGTATCGTTCCCCATCTCTCTAATCCCGGAATGTGGCACCACATTCTGGGATTAGAGGATGGTATTAAGCTCTTTTCGGGGCCAACACATTTCTTTGCATAATCGGTGCGTCCTGCGGCCGCTAGCTCTCGGCCCGTACGGTTCGTGACTGGTTGTTCTCTTCTGGGGTCGAGCTTTTCATTCACGTTTCAAGGCTCGACCGTTTTCTACTTGTGTCTTACATGCCTTGTGGATAGCGCATCTGCATCGCGCTTTCAACTGATCGCTGTGAGAACCCAATGAGGTTTTGCGTGATTGAAACAAACTTCTCTCGTCAAAAATATTCAGTTACGGTTTTGACTATCTCCTTTGAGGCAATCTCTGCTCTTTTCTCGAACCTCAACAGCTTCGTCTGCTAGACACTCGCCATTTGGGATCATTGCTGTAGTTTGCATTCGTCCGGATTCTCACGGGTGGGACTAGCGATCCGTGGCCTTCAAGACGGCTGAGGCTGACGAACCCATGCAGCAGTGCCTCACACTGCCCACTTCTGGAACCGCGGCTTTTCATCAATGAATCTGAGCGAGCCCGAGCTACAATTTTCGCCATTTTTGCTTTGCCTCAAAATTTCGTTGGAATAATTACAGGTGGGAAGGACCCACAGACAGTTTGGGAAGTTTCTACCTTTCTAGATTAGTCTGGTTGTTTTGCGAATGGGTTGCATGTTTTGCAAGAACAAGTGGTAAATCAAGACCGAAGTAGCGTAGTAAATCCATAGGCACACCCACTGCTAAAATACTGAATTCGTAGGGAAGTAAATCGCAAAGATAACATCGTAGCTGGCACCGTATTAAAATGTGCTTAGGCCGACGTATTTGACCTCCACGATAGTGGGCCCTGCCGCATCAGCGGGATTACCTGTTTTTCTCTTCTTTTGCAGGTTACTGGACACAAAATTCCAAGTCCTATTATAATTTATTTGTGGGCACGGCTATTCTTGGGCTATTCAACCACATCCCGGCATGATCCGTACATGAGCCAGACAAACAAGACCACATACTCCGCCTTCCTCCACTCATCCCGATGCACGCCTCGCTCGTCCGTCGCTCCCTCGGCGGCCTCGTGCCCCCCAAAATTGCAACCACCAAGCTCGTCGTGCGTTCCCCTACCTCCTCCTCCGTCTCACGGCGCCGACGCCCCGCAATGCCTTAGGCTGGCGATTCCGCAGGTCCACTCGGCCCCCTCGTCGCGTTCTACTCCAAGCTCCCGAAGGGACCTGTGCCGGTCCCAGCCATTCGCGGCCTCAAGGCGCGCTTCTTCGCCGGGAAGAACGCCAGCGCTCGGCCTGCACTTGCGCTCATCGGAGGGCTGTTCCTTGTGGGATACACTATGGATTACCAGCGTGCGTTTTTTCTTGAAGCTTTGCGCATTTTCTTCGCAACTTTCATTGACGCGCCTCCTTCTCCTTGTCTCTCGGTGATCACAGTGCACCTAAGTACGTCCTTATGCGTATTACACCCGTTCTCGCGCGCTAACTGAGTTTACCCAGAGCACCACAAGAATCACGCGCACCAGATATTGCTCCTGGAAGACGTATGGCGGTTGGGCTGCAATTCGGTTTCCTGCATCCAGATAAACAGACGACAGCCGCTGTGGTGTGTACCCCAAATGAATACTTGTTGCGCGATGTTCGGTAAATGGCAATCTCGGCGAATTTCTTTGCAGCCATGTTGTTCGTCCTCTTGCGCTTCCGTGGGGGGTACGACGCTCCTCGCCTTTGCCGATGGGTTCGCCGCTGAGGAGCCGAAGAAAGATTGTTACTTTGTGCCCGTCCAAAATATCCGCGCGCACTAAATTTCCTTGGACGTCAAGTCAAACAATCCGTCTCACTGGTTTCCAGACGAATGGAACGCCAAGTGGGTTGAGCAGTACTCTTTGCTGGTTCCTGTTCCTGTCACAAATGTATGGCGAGTGCTTGAATATTCTGAGTGGAGAATAATCGAGGTCTCGCTGAAACTTGTCACACGATGCATTTTTTTCCGTCGGTATTCTTGTCAACTTGTTCCGTCAAATTTAAACTTATAACCGGGTTTGAACTTCTCTCCGTTCGGGAAGCGCCAAGGCTTGCGAAGATGTCGATCTCCTCTGTCGCGTATTGCCGTAGGCGCGGGCGATAACTCATTCCTCGTTGATCACCGCGAGGACCCGGACGTAAGTAGACAACGTCCCGGTTCGGATGAGACTCCAGGGATCCGGATTCGGTGGACGATGTCTAGTTTATCCATCGGGCATAAAGGAATTGGTAGGCGCCAAGCACTACACATATAGGTGGGATGTCACTGGGGCTGGGCTTTAACCCAGCGTTGTTGGCCCACTCGCACTGGCAGAACGTTCAACCAGGTGGGACAGTTCGTGGCAAAGATATATTATCCCGCGTCCCTCTCCTTGGCGCTCTTGGGTCCATCGTTCCAACATATTCCTCTTGGGTTTGTCAATCCCATGCTCTGCGTCGTAAGCGCAGCTGCGAATACCTTTATACTTGTTCGCCAACAATCCCAGACTTGAGCCGGTGGCCCTCAACAACCTAATTACAATCCTTCATTGGGAGCCTCGTCTGAGGCGGAGTTAGTTGAGCCGAGTGATTGAGTCCAGTAAATCCGCGTGTTTGAACTTTGAACAGAACTACTTGCTACTGGTAAGTACTAAGTACAGAGTCTTTATACAATCTAAAGAGACCTTCGGAACCGGGAAACTGACCACTAATGACAATACGTCGCTCCGGCAGACAGGAGCCTCGGTGATACACATGCACTTTTGTAGAACCAGTGGCTCGGTGGTCGGGGAAAATATTACCTGGTTTGTCAAGACCGATTTTAGACTCATGTCCAGCCCATACACTGAGTAGCAGACAGAGTTGTAATTATTTAAAAAATAAATTGGACCAAAATTGAGCGAGAAAGAGAAAATGACGAGAAGGAAGATTGAGGCAAGGTGGTCAAGGGCAATCTCGTGACGCGTTAATGGGAAAGACACCTCATTAAGAGAAGAAGAAAAAAGTACGTCGCGACGCTCCAAGGCGACGGGGGACATTCGGGATCTTATCCCGATGTCGCTGTCATCCCCGTCCTGTCAATCGTTGAACCCCTGCCAATCGACAGCCGAAGCGGCCAAGTCATTGTTGGGAGAAAGCACAGGCCGCTGTCCAAAACTTGTACCCAACGCGCAGGCCACAGATTCCTCCCCCACGTAAGGAATAGAATCGTTGTAACGGGGACATAAAACAATACGACCACACGACAACGGTGTCCTTTCCTATCCGGCGTGCGTAAATTCGGAAACCGAATCTTGACGTTCTGTGAGGGAAAGGTACGTCAGCGCTGAGGTTTGAATGGGGTAGGGTGAGAAAGAGAAGACGGAGATAGAAAGAAGAAGCGGAAGAGAAAGGGAGGGTGCGGAAGAAAGAGCGCGGGGCAGCGCTGGAGGAACATGCGATGGCGTTCCTCCTCCGAGCGCTACAGGTCGCACCCATCCCCAAAAAGAAAAAGAAAACAAAAAGTTCAAGTCGCATTGAAGTGGATCCCCTCCGGCCAAAAAAATGACAAACGCCAAGAGCGGCAAGCCACCTCAGCCACCGACGAGCAACCACCCCAAAACACTCCCACACTCGCTAAGCCGCACCCCCGCTCACTCGCAAAAAAACGAGCAAAGACGTCCCCTCCGTCCCGTCTCGTCCCGCAGAGAAATAAAGTCCAAAGCCTGCGCAATCGCCAAACCCCGGCAGGGAGCTACGCCCCCACACCCACCGTTGCTCCTCCCGCAATCATCAAGCCCCACTCGCACGAATGAGCAAAGTCGTCTGGCTCCTCGTCCCGAAAATAAACAATAAACAAAAACGCCTCCCCGACCCAATTCCTCTCGGGTGGCAGTACCCACACCACCGGAGAAGCACCTCCGAGAAGCGCTAATCCGCAAGTGCACTCGTTACGGAGAACGCGGGTGAAAGCCAAGTGGAGGAGTTCCCAAAAAGGAAATATACGGGTAGACGCCGGGGCGCTTAAGCGCGGGGACGCAAAGACAAGACGAAAAGAAGAGCGGAGGGGGGGAAAGTACAACGCGGCGGCAAAATAAAGAGGAAACACAAGAAGTAGGAAAATAATGAAGAGAAGAAAAGAGAAGATCGAGAAGACCAAAAAAAAACGCACCCTCAACCCTCCCAAGTAGTGGTGGGAAAGTTCGGTTCAGACTTTCGGTTCGAACTCGAACCGAACTGAACTGAACGCGAAGTTCAGGTTCAAGGTTCAGCAAATGTCCGAACCTGAACCGAAGTTCAGGTTCGGGGTTCGGCCCAAATATTTTTTTCTGAACCTGAACCGAACCCCGAACCGAAATGCCATTTCTGTGTAGGATTTCAGTGATTTTATGGTACATTTGAGTTGCTATGATCTCACAAACTCAATGCTACAGCAATTTGAGAGCGTAGTTTGGGTACAAATACCTATTTAGTTGCATTCAGTCTTGTAGATTCCCGTTTTGATCGAAATACGGCCTCACTACCGGCTCTGGGTAGATCTGAATTATGATTAGATTGGTCCAAATGGTCAGAAGTACCTTCAGGGATGAGCAAATGATATACCCTGTACACACACTGTGACATACAGTGCCAAGTTTTTGCCTTCCTTGCCTTGGATTTCTTCATTTTGGGTTGGGGAAAAAATTTGGGTTCGAACCGAGTTCGAACCTGAACTGAACCTGAACACGGGTTCAGGTTCTGGGTTCAGCAAATGTCCGAACCCGAACCGAAGTTCAGGTTCAGCGTTCGGAAAAAAATAGCTCTGAACCGAACTGAACCGAACTTTCCCATCACTACTTGAGTCCCAAGCAGTCGCCCAAGTCGGACGTCTATCCTTTCGTGCTGCCCATGCCGATGCCGCCGATGCGGGGGAGGGGCCACCACTTCTTTTTGTTGGAGTTGGAGGTCGAGGTGGAGGAGGGGGTGCCTGGGTGCGTGTTAGCGTCGGATTGAGAGGGGGACGAAGGAGAGCGGGGGAGGGAAAGACGGAAAGGAGGTAGGAAGAGACAAACAAAAAGAAAGACGTACCCGGCGAACTATACGACGCGTAACTCGAATAGCTCGCGTTCGAGTAGGTGCTCGAGCCCTGCGGATGCGCGCTCCCGTGTGCGCTCCTGTGTCCTTGTCGCCCAGCCCCTGCGCCACCCACACTACCCCCGCTCTCGCCCCGGCTCGACGAAGTAGCAGATGACGAGTCGCTCTGCGACGGCGAGTGCTGCATCCGCGGCGACGTCGGTGTCTGCCCGTGCCCGTGCGAGTGCGGCACGACCGTGCTACTCCCCGTCCCACTGCTCCCATGTCCCGTCGACTACGCCAACGAGTTGCTCTAGCGGTGCTCATCCTGTGCGTCAGGCTCCCGCTAATCGTCGCCGCAATCGACCCTGCTCCCCGCCAGATGCGCAAACCACCCGCTCAACCGCGTCGCCAGCGGGCCGTCTGCACCTCATCGACTCGGGCTGCGCGCAAGCATCAAGTCTGGTTGCTGTCCGTGGCCAGAGCTGGAAGAATTGGAAGAGGGCGGGGGTGTGGATGCAGAGAAATGCCGCTCGGAGCGTGTGCGCGGGCTCGCGGTGCCGTACGCGCCGGGCGGGCTGCTCGGCGCAAAGTCGTACGATGTAGGCGAGGCCTGCTGCGACTTGTGTAGCGTCAGCAGCTCAGCGGCGCTCGGCTTCGCGTATCCGTTGTCGTTCGCGCTCGCGCTCATTACCTTTCCCCAGTCCAAGGAAGCGGGTGGCGCCGCGTCGACCAGAGGCGGAGGAGGTGGAAGTAGAGTTGGAGGTGTTGGTGGTGTAGGAGGCGCTGGTGCCGTGCGAGGCAGATGAGGACGCGGCACTCGGCGGCCAGTTGACGGACAGTGACTTGGAGCGGTCGGGTGATTTGAGGAAACGGAGTAGCTTCGAGGTCGCCGTGGGTGAGATGGGAGGGCTCGCAAACGTCGGAGAGGTGGGCGTCGGCGGCTGGAGCGTGTCTAGCGTCGTCGCGGTGGCGGGCGGAGTCGCGGTAGGAAGGGGGACGGGTCCCTGGGAGCTGTGGCGGCTAGACATGCGCTGCTGGGGCTGCCGCCGGCGGGCGTATTGGAGCTCGTCGTACCAGGCATCCAGATCCTGCTGAGTCCAAGATCGTCAGCGATGCCACCCCACAGACGGCCGAAAAGATTGAGGAGGAACGTAGTGGAAAGAAATTTGTTGACTAGACTAGACTAGAATAGGAGAGAAAGTGGAGGAGAACGTACAGATGGTAGCCAAACGCGTGCAAGTCGAGCTGATCAAGGATGATGAAGTGATCTAAGATTGAATCACAACATCCGAACTGTTGAGGAGACTTTAAAATTAGCAAACCGACGAACAACATTGGCAAGAAAACCACATATGGTCAACCCCTCGGGCATAGGTCGCAAGAACTGTGGCTGTCCGCCATGCTATCATGATCGAACACAGAATGGATGCAAAAATCCAGGGGAATGCATTGAGACAGCTAAAATGCTGATAGATAGCATCCAGCCAAAATGGAACCCGTGTCTACCAACTCCTGATTTGTGCGACCATTTGGCTCTGACAGGTGAAGAAGTGGAGAATAATAGTAAACCGGTAGAATCCGACCAGATCGTAACCTTTGACCCGAACTACATGCTCTCCAAGATTGAAGATGGATTCCGGATTTTTTGTTTGGAAGATTCACTCAAAGATTTTCCAGCAAGAAGATTGAGATTCCAAGGGCCAGTACCAGAGACTAAGACAGTCTTCTTACATGCACAGGTACAGCACTCTGGCGAGTTCAATCCTGTGCTCAAGGTCATGATTAAGATAGAACACAATGCAGAACTGGACAGAATCCTGTCAGTAACGTTCGACCGACCCGAAATACCGCGGACATTTAACTCAGCATTGCTCAGTGGATTGCTCAATATACTCGAGAGCATTGACTTACATATCCCTCCCTTAATATGCTCTTCTTCGGACTTTTTGTCTCAGTCAATTGTTAAGAAAAGACACAGATTGGAAAACAACAGGCTGGATCCAATGTTCCACTTACTAAGAGCTGTCTTAGCGCGTTTAAACGAAAGAACTGGCCGTGTTATGTTCAAAAGTGTGTCAGACAACCTTGCTAAATATATAAAAACGAAACACGACAGTGCCATCCAAGTTGACACTGAAATAGACCTGATGTTTCAATGTCCCGGGATCCTCTTATCAACGGGTTCCCAAAGGATCTTCACCAAGATCATCCGGAGCCTACGACCCCGGCCATACAGGAAATTTACATTTACAAACCTTGATCGTATTCGGTGTTCAGTTCAGGAAATCTCTCAGTATACACCATCCGACGAAGTCATCTGGAGATCGACTCGGTCGGTGACTTTACAACGTACCACCCGTGAGTTTTTTTGGAAGTGTATCCATAACACCTTCCGTGTGGGTGATTTTTGGTCTCACCTTGACACACTTGAGATACATGGCCAGTGTCATACCTGTGGTGTACCTGAAACCCTTGAGCACATCGCATTGGAATGCAATGCAGCAGGCCAGTCATTAATATGGTCACTCACACGGCAGCTGTGGGCGAAAAAATATGCCCAATGGCCTGAATTGAACTGGGGCTTGGTCCTGGGCTGTAACTTGTTGCGATTCAGAACAGTCAATGGTGCCCTGATATCAGAGAAGGGGAGACTGTTTGCGATCATTGTATCGGTTGCATGGAATTTAATATGGAATCTCCGTGTAAGCAGAGTAATCACACATCCAAATATCATAATCACCGACACAGAAATCCACAATCGATGGTTGAAGGCAATCAATGGGGCCTTGCAGCGTGACCGTCTATTGTGTGATAAGATTAAATTTGGAACACTTGCACTCAAAAAACAATGTGTACTGAACATGTGGAGTGGCCTACTTCTAGATGAAGCCTCACTGCCGGACAACTGGATAAATGAGGGGGTTTTAGTGGGTATACAGCCCATAGTTGATAAAATTGGGATAGGTTAAATTCGGGCTGGAGCCCCACACTGGCGAACAATGTGCGTAATGGCATTTCCTCCTGGACAACTTCACCGAAAAAATATGCCCAATGGCCTGAATTGAACTGGGGCTTGGTCCTGGGCTGTAACTTGTTGCGATTCAGAACAGTCAATGGTGCCCTGATATCAGAGAAGGGGAGACTGTTTGCGATCATTGCCGAGGTGGCCCCTGACATTATACATGGCGACCAAGCCGGATTTATGAAGGGTCGTAAGATCGAGGATCAAGTCAAACAATTGAAACACTTACTAAGCTACGCCGACGCCTTTGAAGAAAATGGAGTTGTGGTCGCTTTGGACCAAGAGAAGGCATATGATAAGATAGACCACGAATACTTATTGACAGTCCTAAAGCACATGCGGTTCCCCGATAATTTCTGCAAATTAGTTAAAACCCTATACACTGACGCTAAAACTCGGGTGATGGTTAACGGAGAAATGAGCAAACCTTTCGTTGTGACCCGCGGAGTGCGGCAGGGCGACCCGCTATCCTGCCTGCTCTTCAACCTGGCTATCGAGCCGCTCGCATGTCTACTGCGGAAATCAGATCTGAAAGGCATCAATGTACCTGGAACAGACCGCAAACTCCTTGTATCCCTCTTCGCCGATGATACAACAATTTACCTTTCCACCACAGATTGTTGGACAACACTATGGGAGATCCTCGACCTATGGTGCGCTGCATCAACTGCGAAATTCAATATGAGAAAAACTGTCATACTGCCCTTTGGATCCCCGGAATACAGAAAACGAGTCGTCCTGGACCGAAAAATCAATTCAACCTCGGCAATGATCTCAGATGACCTCACAATTGTACCGGATAAACAAACCTGTCGCTTCCTTGGAGCTTGGGTAGGAAACGATGTATCATACCTAACTCCATGGCCCGAAATAATCGAAAAAATCTCGAGGGATCTAGCCCGCTGGAACGCAAAGAAGCCCACACTCGAAGGACGCAGACATGTCATCAATATGGTCATTGGCGGCAAAACTCAATACCTGACACGGGTCCAAGGTATGCCCGATGAAACTGAGGACAAACTAATCAGAATGCGAGACGAATTCTTCTGGGAAGGGAAGAAACCCCGTATTGCTCACCAGACGATGCGCCTCCCAATTAACGA